>JAUMJL010000530.1:0-107444 GCA_033558185.1 Dromococcyx pavoninus | reverse complement strand
CCACTGCGCATGCGCCGCGCGGGGCACGCCGGAAGCGCGTGGGGCACGCCGGGAGCCGTAGTTCCGCCGAGCTGGACTACAACTCCCATGGGGCAACGCGGCAGCGCCCCTCCCCGCGCGCCCCCTGGCGGCAGCGGCCGCAACAGCAGTTCCGATGGGGAGGGAGGGGAGGAGAGGGGAGTGCAGGGGTCGCGGGGAAGGGACATGGGATGGGGCGTCGTGATGGGATATCACGATGGGACACGGTGATGGGACATCGTGATGAGATGCGGTGATGGGACATGGCAATGGGACATCATGATGGGATGTCATGATTGGACTTGAGAATGGGATATAGGGTGGGACATCGTGATGGGACATCACGATGAGACACAGTGATGGGACATGGCGATGGAACATCATGATGGGACATGAGAATGGGACATGGGGTGGGACACGGAGATGGGATATGGCACCACAACGGGACACGAGGATGGGACACGGTGAGAGGACATGGCAATGGAACATCATGGTGGGACAGCATGATGGGATACAAGGATGGGACATGGTAATGGGACATGGTGATGGGACACAGTGATGGGAAATGGCAATGGGGCATCACACTGGAACTCAGCAGAGGGACATTGCAGTTGGGTGTGGTGATGGAACACAGCAACGGGACACAGTGATGGGATGCAGCAATGGAACACGGTGTCAGAGCAAAGTGATGGAACGTGGTGATGGAACACGGTGATGGGACATGGAGATGGAACGCGGCAGCGGGATACAGCAGTAAGACATTGCCATGGGACATGGCAATAGGACATAACCATGGAATGTGGTGATGGGACATCACGATAGGACACTGTGCTGCCCCATGCTCTTCCCACCCCTGAGCTCAGCACGCAGAAGGACAGCACCCCTGAGCCTGGGGCCATGTAGCCTCACGTGCCCCCTGTCCTACCCGAGATCCCCGTCCCCTGCTCACCCACCTGCCTGCTGTGGAGGTCGTCAGGGACAGGAGCGTGCAGTGTCCAACCAGGTGCCCTGCGGGGACAGGAGACCCAGGAGCCAGGCTCTGGGAAAGCCGTCGGGGCACCGATTTATGAATGGGAGGCCCCGCCCCTCCACGCTGCCCATTGGCCGCCGTGGGAGCCGGTGGGGACCGGAGCGTGCAGTCCCCGCAACCGGGCACCTTGTGGCAGAAGGCGAGTGACGGGGAGCCGGGATCTGGGAGAGCCGTCGGGGCGGCGATTCATGAATGGGAGGTGCCGATTAATGAATGGGAGGTACAGCCAGCGGCCCCGCCCCATCGCGGAAGCCGGTGGGGGCTGGAGCATGCGATCCCCTCCGCCGGGCGCAGGTGAATGACCAGGAACCGGCATGTGGGGGAGCAGTCGGGGCACCGATTGATGAATGGGAGGAACAGATTTATAAATGGGAGGCTCTGCCCCGCTGCAGGAGCCGGTGGAAACTGTAGCATGCGATCCCCTCAACCGGGTGCCCTGCAAAGGCAGGTGAGTGACCAGGAACCGGGCCGAGACAGCCGTCGGGGCGGTGATTCATGAATGGGAGGTACTGGTTATGAATGAAAGGCACCGATTTGTGAATGGGAGGCCCCGCCCCTCCGCGGCAGCCAGTGAGAACTGGAGCGTTCGGTCCCATCAGCCGGCTGCCCTAGGGGGTCTGGCAAGTGACCGGGATGTGGTATAGCCGTCGGGGCGGTGATTCATGAATGGGCGGTGCCGATTTATGAATGGGAGGCCCGGCCCAGCCCCGCCCCTTGCCAGCCCCGCCCCACCGCCGGCTCGCCCCGCGCTCGGGGCCGCCCGCCCCGTCGGGGCCGGTCGCCTCCGCCGCGGCCATGGCCCCTGTTCCGCCGCCCCGCCGCGCCCCGCTGCCCGCCCGCCGCCCGCCGCCGCTGCTATGAGGCGCGGGGGCCCCGCCGCCATCGCCGCCTGCCTCGCCGGGGCCCTCGCCGTGCTGGCGGGGCCGGCCCCCGGGCCGGGACCGGGGACGGGCAGCACCTCCTGGGGCAACCGGCGACCCCCCCGCAGCTACGGGCACCTGGAGGGGGACGTGCGCTGGCGGCGGCTTTTCTCTGCCACCCGGTTCTTCCTGCGCATCGACGGCGGTGGCAGCGTGGAGGGGACACGCTGGACGGAGCGGCCAGGCAGTGAGTGCACCGGGAAACGACCAAGAACGGGACCGGGTCTGGGGTCCCGCCGACGTCCCACCCGGGGGGTGAAATCCAGAGCCTGTCGGGGCACTGGGGCTGCGGTAGAGCGGGTGCTGCCGGGACCGGGCACTGGGCAGAGGGCATGGGAGGGGCCAGGCTAGACCGAGGTGGCCCGGGATGGTGGCAGAAGGGACGCCACGGTGCCTGCTGTCCCCGCTGTTCCCACTGTCCTCGCTGCCTCACTATCCCCTTGTCCCTGATGTCCCCACGGTCCAGCTGTTCCCCACTGTCCTGCTGTCCTCACTGTCCCTCTGTCCCACTGTCCGTGCTATCACAGCTGTCCCCACTGACCCTGCTCCACCCACTGTTCCCACTGTCCCCCCATCCCGCTGCCCCTGCTGTCCCGTTGCCCCTGCTGTCTGTTCTACCCCACTGTCCCTGCTCTCGCTCTGTCCCCCTCTGTCCCCTGCTGTCTCCTCTGTCCCACTGTCACTGCTGTCCCCTCATCCCACCGTCTCCACTCTTCTACTGTCCTTACTAACCCCCACCTTCCCTCTGCTGTCCCTGCTGTCCCGCAGCCGGCAGGACGAACGGCTCTTGCTGCCCTCACTGCCGGGAGCTCCTTTCCTGGGATTCAGCTGTGGGAGTGATGAGAGGTGCCAGGATACCGGCGTGCTCCGACCAGTGACCTGGCATCACTTTGCCAGCTCTGCCCAGCACCTGGGGGGACCTGGGGTGTCCTTTGTCCCATCTTGTCCTGCCGGTGCAGAAAGAGCGTTGCTTCCCCTGCGCTGGGTTTGGGGTTATCTTCATCCAGCATAGACTGAAGGAGATCTTGTAATTCCCTAGGTTCTCATCATTCCCTGGAAACCTACAGGGGAGGATGAAAGCTGAGGAGGGGAAGTTCAGGCTAATGCTGGTCCCAGAACCAGGCATACGTGAGGCTGGCGTGGGAGAGCAGAGCCACCCCATCAGAGGGGACCATGGAGCAGCAAAGTGGGTCGATCTCAGCACGGTCCGTGGGCACTCATGGACCACAGAGACCCCCGACACGTAGGGACTCGGGTGGGCAGAGCTGGCAGCCCCTGCCACACTGTGCTGTGCTGGGGGGGGTTCACTCTGCAGCCTACCCACAGGCTGCTCCTGCTGAGGGTCCTGGGGGGCTCATGGGGCCAAGCAGCGCATCCAAGGAGCCAGAGAGGGCGAACGCTGCAGGATGTCAGCGCTGCCCAGGCTGTGCTGTGATCTGGAGCTTGGAAACAAGCAGGCAGGATTAGGCCTTTCCCTGGGGCTGAGGCTGTGTCGTCTCCACCCTGCAGCCCTCGGGAGCAGCCGCGTGTGGTGGTGGGAAGAGGCGGCTATGCAGGCTGGCACTGGGGTCCCCGTGCCAGCGGAGAGGCTGCTCCCAGCACCAGGGTCCTGGCTTGGCTCCGCAGCCTCCTGCTTCCATCTGGAGCCCTCCAGGTGACAGCACTGCGGGGCCTGAGGGGATGGAGCACCCACAGTGTGGCTGCGGCAAGAGCCAGGGCTGCAAACCCAGCTCCAGAGCCTGTGGTATCGGGTTTGGGTGCTGGGTCCCAGCCCTTAGGACAAGGAGGGGCGTGCAAGGCTGGCAGGGAAGTGACTGGACCAGATGGGGATACTGGGAGCCTTGGGAAGGGAGGGGATGCTCAAGCATCCCCAGGGGGCCTGGCAGGGCACTGGGGCTTGGAGCAGGAATGTTCTGCAGACAGGAGTGGGGAGTGTCCTGTCTCCTGGGCAGTGAAGGAGGATGTCACCCAGCCGGCCACAGGATGAGGGAGCTCAGCCCGGCTCAGGGAACCCTCTCACTGTGTTGGAGGCTGTCATCGCTCCAGATGGGGCACACTGCCACCACAAAGCACCCCAAGATGTTCCCTTGGCTGTGTGGCAGTGGGACCTGGCAGGTGGAGTGGCTCTGGGCTTATTGCATCGGGCTCGCTCTGCTTATCAGGTCTGCAGATAACACAGTATTCAGCTGGGCTCTGCTCCTCAGCCCTTGTGGCAGTTGCTGGACTACTGGGGATGGGCATACAAGACTGGGAGCACTGGGAGCTGCCTCCAGGCTGCTTGGAGCCCTGGGCTGCTGCCCCGCACCTGCAGGGACCCATCCAGGGTCACAGTGCCAGGTGCTGGCTGGGCACCTGAGAGAAAAGCAGAGCAGAGCCGGCCGGGGCACTGGGAGCAGCAGCAGGGGTTATTTTTAGAAGAGCAGAAGTCCTTTGTTATAAATAGCAGCAGCTCCAGACGGTGATCAAGCAGGATGGATTCGCAGGCATTTGCTCAGCCCTTCCCCACGGCTGCTGCTCCTCAATAGCTTTTCTTGGGTGGGTCTGGAGGGTGCTGGGTGTTGGTGGCTGGGCTGAAAGTCCCCTCTTACACCTCACCCCCAAAAGATCTGAATGCTCGGGAACCCTCACACTGTCCCTGTGCCATATCCACCCTGTCCACTCGCTGCGAGGGCACTTGGTGCTCCTATAGAGCCAATGCTGATGATGCCAGGGGCTTGGTGAAAGCCCCTGCCCAGAGGCTGCAGCCCCTGCACCACCGAAAACCTCTATGCATCCTCCTGCCCTGTCCAGCCAGGGCAGCAAAGCCCATGGGCAGCCCCTGCTGCAGCTCACGCCCTGCCCACATCCCTGCCTGCATCCCTGATCCCTGTCCGCATCCCTGCCCACTGGAGGCTCCTTCCCCGCTTCCCGCAGCACCCTGAGCCCTGGGCGGCTCGGGTGTGAGCGGTGCAGGAATCCAGAGTCCCTGACGATGCTCTGGGTGTTCCCCCCCTGTCAGAGCCGCTGGTCTGACCGCATGCCTTTCCCATTAGCGGCTGGGCCGGCAGCTCGGCGGCCGGGCACACGCACTCCAGCCCAGCTGCAGCTTCACAGTTTGGCTGCAGCCGCCTCCAGGCTTGTCCCCGTGTCCTGCAGCACGCCTGCATCCCTCCTGCCTGCGGTCCCTGGCACAGGGCTGTGTATCCACGCTCGTGCCAGCTGGGCAATCTGTGGGCAGCACCATGCTGGCCACATTCCTGCCCCCGCAGCCCTCTGCCCGGCTGCCTCCAGCCACCGTAACGCAGCTCTGCGGCATCGCTGCCACCCCCGCGCACACTTTGCCCTCGAGGTCCACACCAACCTCGGTGCCCTGAGCGTGTGGGGGGCTGGGAGAGGCTGGATGGGTCCCCAGGGCACCGTAGGCACATTTGGGATGGAGGAGGGGAGGGTAAATGGGAGGTGGGCAGCAGGCGGGGGCTGACAGGTTGTTCCAGGCACGCGGAGGTTGTGTTTGGCACCACTCCCACACAACTCGAATCCTGGGAAGTGGCTGGACCCTGGGGAGGAGAGGAGTAAAGCTCAAAAACTCCCCTCAGATCAGAGTTTCCTGCTCCTGGATCAAAAACTCCCCCTGGATCACCCGGATCAGAAGTTCCCACTCCTAGTTCAGGCTGCAGCCCTCATTCCCACTGTCCCTTTGGCACCGGGCAAGGATCAGCAGCCTCATCCGTCCGAGAGGGCACTTGGTGGCCACAAACCCGGTGTTGTGGTGAGGTTGCCCATCCTTGCCCAGCTCACCACCACGTTTCCCTGTCTCACAGGCATCGTCGAGATCCGGTCAGTGCGTGTCGGCGTCGTGGCCATCCGGGCGGTGCACACCGGCTTCTACCTGGCCATGAACAAGCACGGGAGGCTCTACGGGTCGGTAGGTCGGACGCTGCCTCCTGGGAGGGACCAAACCGGGGTCAGAAGTGCAGGGCAGAGCTGGAATGGGGGGGTCCCAAACCCACTGGGAACTGTTTTCCCATGCTGTGACCTATTCCCTAGTGCAAGACAGCACCCACAGAGCCCCTCTACCCTCCGGAGGCTGGGATGGAGCTGGGATCCTGCCCTGCCCCACTCTTACAGTCTGACCCCACTGGAGCAGGGCAATGACAGATCCCAGCTGAGCGCAGCCACCCCTCACCCCCTTCCCTCTCCTGCCAGAAGGAGTTCAACCCCAACTGCAAGTTCATGGAGCGCATCGAGGAGAACGGCTACAACACCTACGCGTCGCTGCGCTGGCGGCACCGGGGCCGCCCCATGTTCCTCTCACTCAATAGCAAGGGCAGGCCACGTCGTGGGGACAAGACACGCAGGCAGCACCTCTCCACCCACTTCCTCCCCATGCTCGTCAGCTGAGCTGCCTGGGCAGCTCTGGACCATCCTGCAGGACAAAAAAAATGGGAAAAAAAAGAGTTATTTTATTTATGAACACATCTATTTTTTTTTTTTGCTATTTATTGGTATATTTTTAAATGCATGGCGGAGGATGGATGAGGAAGGCAGATGCTCCAGATGCAGTTGTGCAGGGATGTGGCTCTCCCAACTGTCCCACAGATGCAGAGCCAGCGTGGTGCAACCTGGGAAGTGTGGCAACCACGCGCTGGGGCTGCCAACGTTGCACCCCGACCTGCAGAGACTGGACCAGGTGGCTGTCGCTCTGCTAACAGCATCTCTGGAGGGGCTGGGATGGAGGTTGTGGGGCTGGGATTTATGGGGCTGTATTTGTCTTGTGTCCAAGCCCCCTTGGCAATTAAAGCTGTGTTGGTGGTATAGAAAGAGGAGCAAGTTGTGGAGCTTCGATGGTGGAGATGGCTCAGGCAGGAAGGGGTTGGTTCCCTCAGCGTCACAACTGCAGCCACCAGCATCGTCCCTGCTGCTGCCATCAGGGAGCCTGGCTGGGTGCCCATCACATCCAGCTCCTCATGCACCCAATCATCCCCTGTGTGTGAGGGTGGAGATGTGCCCAGCCCCAAACCGAACCCCCAGGATGTGATGGTTGTTCAAATGATGGAGAAGGAGAAAGCTGATGATGATGGGGGAGAGCCCAGACCCACAGCCAGAGGGATGCAGCTTCAGGAGGAGCATCCCCAGGAGGTGCCAGGCTCTGTGCAAGGGGTGTGGATCTGGACACCCAAGGGGACAAGGCTGAGGGGGTGAGGAGGTTGAGAGGGTCCCTGGTGTGGAGAGCAAGAGCCTGTATGTGGCTGAGCATCCCACGTTACAGTGGGCTCTGGGAGCAGGCGCCTGGCAGCACTGCTGGAGCCAGCTGGAATGCTGCTCCCCACCCATGTGCTGCCCCTGAGCCAGGACATCAGGAGAAGGAGGGATCAGACCCACTCTAGGGACCTGTTCCCAGTGGGAGCACCTGGGACACCGACTCCTTCTTGTGGCCATCCATGCTCTGGACCAAGACGTGGGGAAGAGTGGGGCATCCAGCCTCCCCTGGGTGCAACCAACACCTCTGGGCTGGCCCTGCCCCACCTCAGCCCAACTCTGCTCCAGCCTGACAGTGTTCTCAGGCACTGGCAGAGGCTGCCCAGGGAGGTGGTTGAGTGCCCATCCCTGGAGGTATTCAGAAGATGGGTAGATGAAGCACTTAGAGATCTGATTTAGTGGTGGGTGGGTACAGTTGGACTCGATGATGTCAAAGGTCTTTTCCAACCAAGAGATTCTATGATCCTTCCTGTCAGAGACTGAGCTGGGAAGGCGGAAGATGGCAAGGACCAGCCCCTTGCCTGGAGGGCAGCAGCTGTGTCTCAGCCTCCCGACCAGGACACGTTCCTGCGCTGCCCTCCACACCCGCATCGCGGCCTGGTCACTCGGTCACGTCAGACCTGAGCGATGGCCCCAGTGCAAACCAACAAACTCGTTCCATTTCTTACCCAACCAGCTCAAAATGAGTCCATGAGAGGGAACAGGCACCACGTTAACCGTGCAGTGACCGTGGTGGGTGCCAACCCCGGCCGGGAGCCTCTGCCAAGTGGGTGGAAGCAGCCTTGCACCCACCGTGGCTTCACTTGAAACCCCAAGCGCTGTCCACATGGGAGGAATCGGCTCCTGAGCTCTGGAGGAGCTGGAACCCCACACCACAGCCAGCAGCTGAAACATGGTGGGAGAAGGAACGTTTTTGCAGGTCTCCCAGGTTGTGTTTCAGCTGAAGAGCAACGTCTCCCCTCCGTGCCACCCCAGCTGATGGGCATACGCAGGCACATCCAGGGATCTTTCTGCTGCCGCCCACCTCCCAAGCCCAGATCCCAGTGGCAGAAGCTTCTGGCTCTACCTCAGGCAGAGGATGAGCTCTTAACCCTGATATACCAGTCCTGAGATAAACCCTGGTCCCGCAGGCATCCGCCCGCCGAGATGAAAGGCTCCGCTGGGCTGCCCTGGCTGCAGTGGCAAAGCCAAGGAGGAGAAGCATTCCAGGAGAGTTGCTCAGCGCCGGCCCCACGGCTCTGGCAGGCTTGGCAAAGGCTCCTTGCCATCCACACTGGGGATGGTTTCTCCAACGAATCTTCTCTTCTTTTATCCCAAAACGGCTCACGAAAGTGTCATCAACCCACCTGCCTTCCCCCTCCTACGAGTAGCTTGGAAAACTCTCAGGTCCTCAGGTAAGGCTGTTTTGGAAGCAGCACCAAAGCCAACACCTGGGGAGGGAGGTCAGCACCTTCTCCAGCAAACCCCACCCCACTCACAGGTCTCCAAAAGCTGGAAAAGACACAGGGAGCCTCCAAATCCCTTGACCCCTCCATCTACCCCACCCTTGGGGTCTTGCTCTGGCATTGGCCACAGCCAGGTCCCAACACACATCCTGGACAGGAGGGCCAAGTAAACCCAGGTTTTATCCCTCCCACACCTTCCAGCACAGGTGAGCTGGACACCAGCAGCAGGGAGGTCACCGCCTGCTCTGGTCACATTCCTTTCATTCTCCAAGTGCCAGCTCTGTCACAGAAACCGAGTCACAAACACACCTGGATATTTGTTTCTCTCTCCTTTTTTTTTTTTAATCAGATGTATTTTAAGTAGCTTTGAAATACATTTTTCTCCAAACTGTTGTTTTTCCTGTATATTATTCAATCACAATGATGTCTTGGCTGGTCCCTGCTCTGCTGCATGCCCAGCCCTGATGTTGACACAGAGGAAAAAATCCGCTCAGGCGGAGAGAAGGGCAGAACTGCAACAGGGAAAAGGTGTAAAAAATACAAAAAGACCAGGCAAGGATGCTTCCAGTTGCAATCCTGCAGCCAATTGCTCCATGATCTGCAGGTTGGCTACGTGTGTAGCCGTGCTGGTCACGTCAGGGTCTGTGCCTGGTGTGCAAGAGGGCGTGGAGGAGCCCAGCCTGTCCTGGGTGAAACAGGAGGGCTCAGCACAGCAGCCTCTGGAAAGCTTACCCTGCAGTTTTCCTCAAATCATGCATAACGTCTCATTGAGCTGAAACGTCCATTTATTTATCAGCAGTAATAATTTAAAATTATAAAAACCCTTTGTGTTGAGTCTCAGAAGGGAAAGAAAAATAAAATGGGACTTGAGATGGGAAGGGAAGGATAACGGGGTCTATTTCAAGAGTTTGGGGTTTTTTTTCAGTGACTATTGGCCCTCCCTGCTGGAGATCCGGGGAGGGAGGCAGTATCCTTAACGCTTTCATTTCCAAGACTTCAATCTCCAAAGCAGAAGAGATAGCATCCAAGGGGAGGAGGAGTAAAAGAAAGGAAGGAAATCTCAAATTCAAACCCATACAAACAGCCTTTCCATTCGGAACTCCACACCTCGGGTCTCCAGGCTGCGGAGCGCAGCAGCCTTTCACGGCAACGGTTAAAAGTCCACGTGGCAAATTGGTGTTTTTATTAACAGAGCTCTTCCCCCCCCCCCCCCCCCCCCCATCACAGAACTCGAGGCTTCTCCTCTCTGAAGAACCCAGAGCCTCCGTGTCTTCAGAACTCAAAAAGGGAATTCTGGGGGAGCTGCTTCCCCCTCGCTACCCTCCCCTGGCTCTGCTCTGGAAGCCCCTTTCGTTGGCTGGGGAGGGAGGAAGGAGAAGGGACAGGGCCCCAGGGACAAGAGGGGTGGATTAAGATTTCATGAGTTGTTCGAGGAGGTTTCGTTACTCGGTGAGCTGGAGGAGGAGGAAGAGGAGGATGATGAGAAGTTCATCCCCGTGAGTCCTGGGGGGTTTGTGGCAGTGTTTTGTCCACTTAAGCTTTTCCGGCACACAGGACACGTGTCATGCTTTGGAGAGCAGACAAAAACAAAACAAGAAATAGGGGAAAGAGGATTAGAAAAACGATACGGGGAGCGGCACTCGAGGAAAAGGCTAGGATGACGCTCCTTCCTCTGATCAAAGGCTGCTCGTGTTTCAGCCTCATCACAGAGGTATGAAAATATTTACAGAGGAGATGGGTACCCCCAGAGAATTCCCCCCCGCGTCGCCCCTCGGGTGGCACCAACCTGCTCCAGCCACGGGACTATACAGCCATTGTGGAACAGGTGATTGCACGGTAACTGCCGGACGCTCTCACCCACTGTGTAGTCTTCTTTACACACAGGACACTCTAACCCAGAGTCTGTGTCACAAAGGGAATGCAAAACACAGCTGAGCAACAAGGGAGAGAACCACACTCCAAGCACTGACTTGGGATCCCATCCCTTTTCCCCCTTGCCCCCACTGGCTTTCATCCCTTCTGCTCTCTCACTGCTTCATGAGAGGAAACTTTGCTTTGCAGTCTCACTCTCATTGCTTCATTGTTCCCTTCCCTTCTGCTTTTCCATCTCTATCCACGCTGAACTTTGCAGAACAGTTTGCTTCCCCAGGGCAAATCCATCCAGTCTACACTGCTCTCTTTTTGCGTGCGAGCTTTAACAGAGCAACCCTTCAGCTTCCTCCCTCTTTGAAGTGTTTTAGGCCTTCAAGGTACTAGCAGAGAAAATTAAAACCCCAAGAAAACGTTAAACAGAACTTTCACTGAGCTCTTTGTGAAGGATTCCCTGCAGGAGGTACACATACCTACGTGTTCCTGTGCAATCTGTATGGTGGGGAGGGCCTGGATCTTTTCTTTGTCTGCTGGCGGTGGTCCAGTGTTTTCAAACTGATTTAGTAACTGAAAAAATAATAGGGCAGAGAGGCAGAAAAAAGATGTGAGCTCAGCAGCACGTGGAACCTCTTCATTTATTGAACCAGGGCATTTCAACCCTGCATTGCCCACACTGCAGACCTCGTGTCCCATTCCTCCACCTCTGTGGTTGCACCCCTGCATCACAAAGCTGATGGAAACAGTGCAGCAGTGCCCAAAAAGATGGGAGAATCCATTACTTCAGTTTTACCTGTGTAATAATTGCATCCAGGCCGTTGGCACCCCACGCATAGTCCATTGGATTTGAATGCAAGACTCCCCTTGAAGAACAAAGATCACAGTTAAATTTGGGTGGGAGCACGGACAAGAACACTGTCAGAAAGAGCAGTACGTGGTCCAACTCACCAAGGACCTAGCCCTAGGTTTGGTATTGTTGTAGGTGCAATAATGCCATTGACCAGCTGCTGGATAATTCTGAAAGGCAAAAAAACCCAGGATTAAGTAGGAACTAGAGCCTGCTGAGTTCCAAACCAGAAGCGTGACGTAGATGGGAGTGCCTAAATATGCTAAATGCTGTTACATCATCAGTGTTTTTTAAGCTGGAAGAGGTAGATCTAGATCAGATCTTAGGGAGAAATGTTTTGCTGTGAGGGCGGGGAGGCCCTGGCCCAGGTTGCCCAGGAAAGTGGTGGCTGCCCCATCCCTGGAGGTGTTCAAGTCCAGGCTGGATGGGGCTTTGAGCTCCCTGATCCAGTGGGAGGTTTCTCTGCCCATGGCAGGGGAGTGAAACTGGCTGGGCTTTGAGATCCCTTCCAACCCAAACCATTCCATGATTGTAAGAGCTTGCCCACAGCTCGGCCACTGAGCAGCGCGCGGTTGCAGGAGCAAAGCCGGACACCTAGGGAAGAGCCACCCTGGGAAGAGACTGCTCCCGAGACTGATGGGAACAAGGAACAGGCTGAGACTCAGCTAACTCATTACTAACAAACAAAGGGGTTTCCTCTGTGAGAACCTGGCTGCTGCTCTCACCCTTCCAGTGTGGGAACACCTTCGTGCCTGCCAGCGGCACGGCGTGTGGCGAGGCGGGCTCGGGGCTGCCTCGCGCCGTATCGATGCCGAGACTGATGCTCTCGCTCCCTCCGGTTCTCCGAGTCCCTGTTGTCTTCCGACTGCTGCACGTTGGACCCAAAAGGAAACTCAAAGCTGTCATCAAAGATCCCGAAGGCAAATTGGCCATAGCCCTGTGGCAAGGTGAATAAGTGCTGATCCACGTTCTGGGAGGAAGAGAGTTCAGAGAACAGGTTGTAACGAGGAGAGGAACAGCTCTTGGCTTTCACTCCTGGTTTTCCACCTTCAGACACCCCCAGTAACTCTGGAGCCTCGGCTGACAGAGGTGGATCCGTGCACTCTCAGGAGCTGCTTAGTGAGGAACAGACACAGGCTGGAACCAGACACGAATGTAAGAAATTACCACAGCTTTTCTCTTCAGCTGCTGCAAGTAACTGCTGCCTTTTTAAGCTGAGGCTACTGCATAGCAACACACCCAGACAGCTCACTAAATCCCAGCTTAGCCCCCTCACAACAAGAATTAGCTACAAGTGATGCTCCTGGTAAAAATATGCAGTAAAAACACAGCACTCAGATGATATTAATACTTCCTTTTCCAAATTATGTTTAAAGGTTCCCCGGATGATGACAGCGTTACTAATGGAAAAACACCTCAATTCAATGGCAAAGCAGAGAGTGTTGGAAGAGACAGGGAGGACTGACTCACCTCAAAAGGATGCCTGTTCTGGTCACTGGTTGATGTAGAGGAGCTGGTCTCGTTGTCAGCGTTCCTGTGAGGAAAGCAGAGCTCTGGTCAGCCAAAAAAAGGGTGCCACAAAAAGGTTTTCCAGGCAGTGGGAAGCAAGGAACATGAGTTTGATAGGAAAATCCAACACCACAGGCGCTCGGTACCAGCACACAGGAAGCAACCGGTTCCTTTCTGTGCAGAGCCAGACCCTGGAGGGAGCTCTGAGTTCTGCTCCCCTTCCCTCCTGCCCAGGGCAGGGTCTGCTCCAGACACAAACTGCCCTCAGCTGCTGATATCCATTGTCTCCCTGCAACCTTCATTTCCCACATTTTCACCTGTCTCTCTCCACCCTGTTAGAGTCTGATTTCAGGAAGCTACAGAGAAGGGACTGAACCAGGATGTCAAGCAAGGATTCCCTACACAATCTACCTCAAACAAATCAGCTAATCCTCCAGAGTGCCAGGAAGAGATAACTTAAGATACAAACCCTGATCACTATGACCCAAACACGCTTAAGTCTAATCTTGAATCAAAGGAACTTCTCTATGGCAGAGGCACATGACCAAACAGGGCAGGTTATCAGAAAAACTCTCAATGCCATTAGGCTGTTACTTTTAGAAAGCTGCAGGAACATTTACTGCAGGAACATTTACTGCTCAGTATCCAGGTCTACGCTTCGACATTCACAGTACCACGCTCTGGCAAACACCTTGGAAACATTTTAAGGCATTTCTCCCCATTTTGCCCATTTTGATGCTGCCAGAAAGCAGTCCCCCTACTGAGTCAGCAGCGCAGCACGTGAACGCAGATCTCAGCTGCTCCAGTGCAGAGTCCAAAGTCCCAGACAAAATGTTTGGCAGTCAGTACTCTAAGTTATTAAATCCTACACTGACACATACATGCACTCTCCATTCTGCAGATTCCCCTCTCAGAGGGTTATCTCCACTCTTGACAGCTCAAAACAGTTCAGAGCTAAAGGAAAAGCCTCTCCAGCACTTTCTTAGTTTGTTTTAAATCCACTTCTCTCCCCGCAGCGTGTCACACTCAGCATTCCCATGGCTGATTGACCAGCAGATGCAAACTCTGCAAATTAACCACTCTCTACCCATAGTCAGGAAAGATGAACCAAATATTGTGCAGAAGCAGTAAAAATGGTGTGTTCAGTATCCAACTTTAAATACAAAAAGAGCAGAGTTCACTCCAGTAACAGCCTTTGGGGCAACACGTTACCTTGGCTCTTCAGGAAGTTCTTCAATAAAACCAGATTCACACCGTGGGCAAATATAGTCCTAGGGGAGAAAAAATACTGAGTGAGAAAAGAAAGCAGTACATAAGAGTTGTAGAGAGTGCCTCCAGCGTGACAGGGTGGAAGAGACCTGCAGCCCATTGTCCTGAATACATGCCATGATTACAGAGCCACAAAGACCCCAAACCACAGATATTGGCCTTCACCAGACTAAGTGAGCCAAGCTGTTGACCTGAGCCTGTTTGGAACTCAGCTTGGAAAAGATTCAGATAACACTAATTAGTCCCCAGTGGAGACAAGGCATGAGGTAACATCTGATGGAGTTCTGGTAAAGTGAAAGCAAAACCCCAGTTCTCAAACAGCTGCATGTTTTGGGAGCCTCTCCCTGCCCCTGAAGGGGCCAAACTCAGTGAAAGGAACAAGGAGGGAATTGCAGCATGGGGTAACCACAGCGTCACTGCTGCTCCAGAAAGGCTGTGTGGAAAGCTGTTAGCAATGCAGCCCAGGGTTCACACCCCACAGAGGTCGAGGAGACACAAGAGGGTCATTCTCAAAGCACAAAAGCAGAATTTTAACACTCCCACGCTCAAGGCTCATTTCAGAAAGCGACGGCCGCCCTCGGAGCTTTCACCGAGGGCTGGGATAAACCGCTGGCATGTGTGGGACAGGATTGCTCAGGGGTTTGCAACAGCCACTTTTCCTCACCATCCCTGGTGTCAGGGAAGGACTTACACCCCACCATCATATTGTCCTAGTGTAGCAGCCCAGAGTGCTTGTGATGCTGGAAGGAAACAACTCCACTCTCCAAGAGCTGTGGAGTCAGGAGGGGAAGCAACTGATCCCATACCCAACCCCAAACCTGGCTGAGGTGGAACCACCACCACAAAAAACCCTGCACTGGCAAAGCCAGGCTCAGTGCAGAACACATTTAGGAGCTTCTAAAAATAACACTACCTCCCCTTACTACTGGGAACTTGCACAGACCCCTAATATCAATGGATCCCCCAAAGAGCAGAGGGTCCAGCCATGTGGGGCTGCTCTGCTAAGACATCTGGGATCACTTCTCCAGCACAGCAGGAAAAACTGATAAGGTCTGAGCAGAAGGCAGCGAGGCCAGTGATCTGCTCAATGCTGCCCAACCTGATAAGGAAGGGGCAAACGCTGAGGCCTAGAAACAAACCCAGGGAAGACGCTGCTCCTTCTTCCGTGTGCGACTCTTTGGATTTGCGATTGTGAAATAACCGCATCCACGCAATTTACACAACATTTGATTTCAAGAACCACCCAAATTCTTAACAAAGCTGGTCACTGGCACATGGGAACCTGTGTTGAGCACAGAAAATTGGATCAGCTGCTTTTGACATCCCTGTGCTGTTTTCCTTTCCATCCTTACGCCGCTGCGGTGAACCATCACTGCAGCCACACTCGAGAGCAGGGAGCGACTTGGTCCTCTCCACTCTCCTATTTAAGGGAGGCTTTTGTGTGTCTGTGCTCACAGGCAGCTCTAAACATTGGGATCAGCAAATTCCTCTGCAGCTGGAACAGCAGAAATGCCAAAGTTTGCTGTTTCCCAGGCTGGTGGAATGGCTCCTTCGCAGCATGCACTGCGGGACCTCCAGGAGCTTGGTCTGCAAACAGCAAGTGAAACCAAATGAACTCAGACCCCCAGACGAGTTCATTAACCAGCAATTAACGAGGCCTGAATTGACAAAAGCCATTGTCCGCTCCCTCCCGTGGTCAGTGTGCTCGTTGCCAGATGTGCTCTGCTGGCAGGAGCCCTGCACGGGGCGTTTACACAAAAACTAAACGACTGGCAGTGCCAGGTTGCAGCCCTCGGCGCCGGAGCCGTGCTCTTCAAGCACGCAGCCGGGGCGTTATCAAGAGCTTTGTCCTCACACTTCAAGCTGTGAAGTTTCACCAGCCAGGCCTGAGCAGGACGTCTGGTGGAGAGGGTGGAAGGACAAAGAGCGCGTCACAAACCCAAGCTGATGGTGAAGTTCGATCAATCACGGCACAGACACCTGTGCTCACACTGAGGTGACTTTTAAAATTCAGTAAATGTTAACAAAAAGCAATGGTTCACGCTGTGAAACCTTTCAGGACAAACAGAGGCCAGCGGGATCCTTCCAATCGTGTTTGGCCAGCAGTGAACAAAACACCAAGCCATGACCCACAAGGATGTTTTAGCCAGGTCCTTTACACAGCCAATGCTCCTCTTCCAGCCACACCAGGAAAGCAACTCCTTAGGAGCAGGGTTTTTACCAGGTGATCCCAACATGAGTGGAAGCCCTGAAAGTGCCTTGTTTTGTGCTTTGTCCTGTCCCTACATACTACCCCCACAGCCTGTGGGTTAGGACTGCTCTCACACTCAGCTAAACACGCCCAAGAGGCACAACGAGCAGCCCTCCAGGTGCTCTGGGCCTGGGGGGAGCAAGTGGTCCAGACCCTGGCTCTCAACCACTGCTCCAGGCAGCATTGTTGCCCCACACCCCTATCCTCCAGCCAGCAGCTCCGCTGGGCCTCCCTTGCTGTGCTGAGCAGAGGGATTAACTTCCTACCCCACCCAGCGCTGGCTCCCCCGAGGGCCCCGTTCTCCCCATGCGTCCCCACAAACATGCCCAACTCCTCCACCTCCCACACCTCCTACCTCGCTGCCCCAGACCCCGTTCTCCCCCGGTCTTCCCCCAAACCCGTCCCGCCCCCCCTGTACCCGCCCCCTCCAGTTCTCGCACCTCCCAATTCACCGCCCCCGCCCCACCCTTTTCCCCCCGAGACTCAGGGCTCAGCACCCCCGACCCCCTTAGGCCTCACTCCCCCACACAAACGTGCCCAGCCCCCCCCAAACCTGCCTCGCCGTTCCCGCTGCTGCCTTCCACAAAGGCCCTGCTTAACCCTTCAAATACCCCCCCGCCCGCAGGGTCCGGTGCCCCCTGACCCCTTCAGGCCTCATCCCACCCCGCTTCCGCACCCGACTCCTCCAGGACCCGCACCTCTCGCATCGCCGCCCCCTCCCCCGAGGGCCCCGTTTCCCCGCAGCCTCCCACCCCCCCAAGGCCCGGCGCCCCCCCGAGCCTCTCAGGCCTGACCCCTCCAATTCCCACACCTCCCGCCACGCCGCCTCCGCCCCACCCGTTTTCCCCCCACTTTCCATGAGGGCCCGGATCCCCCCAGGCCTCACTCCCCCACCCCACGTGTCCAATCCCTCCAGGGCCCGCACCTCCCGTCTCCCCCACCCCGCACGGCACCGTCGAACCCCGACCCCCGCTCACGGGCAGGCGCGGGGCGATCTCAGCCGAGCAGCAGTGGCAGAAGAACCGTCCCGGCTGCGGAGAAGCCTCCGCCATCTTCCTGCCCCCCCCACCCCCCCACTTCCGCCTCGGTCCGCCCCGCCCAGCGACGCACGACGGGGAGCAACGGCGGCCGAGGGGGGACAAGAAAGGGACGGAAGGCGGGAACGCGAAGTAGAAGGGGCGGGGCCAAATAGCTCCTCGAGGGACGGGCTTAAAGGAGGGGGCGGGGCAAACAACAAGGGTTAATAACCAGCCCGTTTAAAGCCTTCGACACTGGCCCGGGTTGCCCAGAGCAGTGGTGGCTGCCCCATCCCTGGAGGTGTTCAAGGCCAGGTTGGATGGGGCTTTGAGCCCCCTGATGCAGTGGGAGGTGTCCCTGGCCATGGCAGGGGGGTGGAACTGGGTGGGCTTTGAGGTCCCTTCCAACCCAACCCGTTCCATGATTCTGTGATTCTCCTAAAGAAGCTGGCGCCCTGTGGCTTAGACAGGCACAGAATCATTCAGCTGAAAACTGTTCCCCTCGTCCTATCCCAGCAATCCCTGATCCAGAGCCCCTTCCCAGCTTTCCTGGAGCCCCTTTCAGTACTGGGAGGCTGCTTTAAGTTTTCTGTTCTCCAGTCTGAACAACCCCAACTCTCTCAGCCTGTCCTTGTACAGGAGGTTCTCCAGCCCTTGGATCATCTCCGTGGCCTCCTTTGGACTCGCTCCAACAGCTCCCTGTCCTTCCTGTGCTCAGGACTCCAGAACTGGACACAGGGCTCCAGGTGGGGTCTCACGAGAGAGGAGCAGAGGGGCAGAATCCCCTCCTTCGCCCTGCTGGTCCCACTGCTTTGTATGCAGACCGTGGCACCTGAGCTGCTTCCAGCAGGTGGCATCTTCAGTCCAAGTTTTGCTGATCCGGCTTCTTTCTGGTGATGGAGCCGGCTGGAGAAGGAACTGTGAAGTAGCACAGGAGTCCTGGGAAGAAAAGCTGAGAGATGCTCTCTCCTAAGGTCTCCCCTCCCTGTGCCTCTTGGTGGTTGGGGCACAGGGGACAAGGGACAAGGTGTGAATTTTCGGGGTGTCCTATGCAGGAACAGGAGTTGGATTCGCTGGTCCTGGTGGGTCCCTTCCAACTCGGGTCATTCTGTCATTCTATGAGAGAGAGGAGAGATGCTTTGAACCCAGCACTGGTGGGAAACGGTCACGGAATGGCTCGGTAACCGGTCACTGACTTCTGGAAGGGTTTGACCACGATGTGGAAATTCCAAGTGCGGGACAAATTCGCAGTCGTTCAGTCGCTATCGATGATTCCAACTGTTGATAAGACCTATTAGCAATTATTTACAACCCATGAGGAAACTGCTACCCAGTCCTACAACACCTTGAGTCGAGAGGTGGGTCTAGACAGACCGGCGTGGCCCAGCCCGGAGCCAGACGGAGCGCGGCTGCCCGCAGAGCGGAGCCCGCGGCCCTGGACGGGGCATTTCACCCCCTCGAGGGCAGCTCCTTTCCAAGCTGTGGACGTGGCTGCGTTTCTCCTCGCCATTTCCCGGCCAAAGGACAAGTTGCCACTTGATCAAATGGGTGCCGGGTGCTTGTGGGATGGGGAGGGAAGGATCCGGCTCCACTGACTTTGTCCCTCTGGAATTCCCTGACGCAGGAACTGCGGAAGCTGAACGTGGCAACACTCGTCAGGATGCAAATGGCAAAGGGATATTAATGCACGTGGAGATAAGGACGGGCAGGGCGCTCTGCAGCTTTGCTGCCCCACCACCTCCAGCACGCAGCAGTCAAGAGGAACCCCAGTTTTCTGAGCACCTTGGCTATTTGGGATGTGTTTGTGCAGGGAGAGGTGGCTCAAGGTGGAGAATGTCCATTGCAGGACCATGTTATCCCTGGACTCAGAGTGCAAGGTCAGGCAGTAAGCTTCTTGTTAGAGGAGAAGATGCCTTGCCCAGTCTTTGAGTCATCTGCAGCGTGGAGAGGGGATCCTGCTCCCCCTGTGCCTTCAGCCCTGGTCACAATCCCTTCCTGCAAGGGGACACGAGGGCGCCTGGGTGGATGCACCCCATCTCTGCTGCTCTTCTGGCATGGGCTGTGCACCCCAGGAACTGAGCACTGTCTCCAGGGCTGGAGGTTCCTGCTGCTCCTGGGCAGTGCTGCCTTCAGCCCCAGTTGTGATCCCTCCCCACAGGGGACAGAAGGAGGTCTGGGCAGTTGCACTCCATCCCTGCTGCTGTTCTGGCAGGGGTTGTGCACCCCAGGAGTTGCATTCATGGACTTGGCTGTCACCTGCCTGCTCAGTGTCTCTGAGGGAGCCTTGTCTCCAGGACTGGAGGGTCCTGCTCCTTCTGTGCTTTCAGTCCCAGTCACAATTCCTCCCTGCAGGGCACACGAGGGGACCTGGGTGGATTCACCCCATCTCTGCTGCTGTTCTGGCAGGGACTGCACATCCCAGGAACTGTGTTTCTGGACTTGGCTGTCCCCTACCTGCCTGCTTTCTCTGAGGGTGCCAGGTCTGGTCAGGAGTAAATTTGAGTCACCCTGGGAAGCTGGAGGCCAGGAGGATTTTCCCACGGTGCGGCAGAAAGAAGCAAACTGCACCCTGTTCTGAGAGGACTGACGAAGAGGTGACACCTCCCGCATTAACATCGATTCATCATTAGACAAAACCTGCTCCCCAAGCAGCTGGGTGGGCGAAGTGGCCATCCCTGCTTGGGGAAAGCAGAAGGGAAAGAGGGAGAGCAGCCCTGGCAGCCAAGAAGGCAACCACGTCCCAGGGTGCATCCAGCTTGGCATTGCCAGGAGATTGAGGGAGGGGATTGTCCTGCTCTGCTCCGCACTGGTGTGGCCCCACCTTGAGCACTGGGTGCACTTTGGGTGCCACCGGATAAAAAGGATCTAAAACTACTGGAGAGTGTCCAGAGGAGGGCATGAAGTGAAGGGTTTAGAGGGGAAGCCGTGTGAGGAGTGGCTGAAGTCACTTGGTCTGTTCAGCCTGGAGAAGAGGAGACTGAGAGGAGACCTTTGTGGTCTGCAGCTTCCTCACAAGGGGAGGAGGAGGAGCAGAGGCTGAGCTCTTCTCTCTGGACCTGAAGGAATGGCAGGAAAATGCACCAGGAGAGGCTTAGGTTGGACATTAGGAAAAGGTTCTTCACCCAGAGGGTGGTGGAGCGCTGCAGTCATGGCGTCAAGCCTGACAAAATTCAAGAAGCTTTTGGCCAACGCCCTCAGACACACGGGTTGTCCTGTGCAGAGACAAGAATTGGACTCTGTGATCCTTGTGGGTCCCTTCCAACTCAGGACGTTCTGATTCTATGAGGGTTTGAGGCAAGGGCAGTGGAAAATATCCCAGGCCTGTCATTGTCTGAGGGCATGGGTTGGGACAGGAGGCTCCTCCGGCGCCTCTGAGTCACGATCCCACCTGGGCTATGCCGTGAAGAGGGACGCATGCCCATCTGCAAGCCCTGACTGGAGCTCAGAGCAACCCATGGGTACATTGGCCTCCACCTCAAAATCCGTGGCTCTTTGAGGGCAGAGGTGTGGTGTGGCTGGTGGTCCCTCCTGCCAGCTGAGGCTTGGCATGGAGCCTGGGCTTTGCAGGGAAAGTGAACTCCCTGGTGCTTCTCCCGACTGCGCCGGTGTCAGGAGGAGGAGAGCAGCAGGTGCCACGAATGCCACCCAAGGCCGTGGTGCCCTTTGCCGTGGTGCCCTTTTCCATGGTGCCCACGGGCCCCGTGTCAGGCAGCGCTCCCATCCATGCGGATGCAGCAGAGGTTAAGCAGACCCCGCTCCCACAGTGCTGCCACTCGCATCGCCCGGGCTGTGGGTGTTGGCGATGAGCTCACATCCCGAGACGTTACTTAATTCAGACGGTGCCACCGTGCCAGGCGCTGGCGGGGGGCGGTGCGGGCTCTGGCACGGCTCTGCGTGTGTGCGTGTGCGTGCACGCGCCCCGAGCCCAACGTGCCGCGCGGCCAGACCCGCCTCGTGGCACCAACCGGGCGTGAAGGTGCTGTGCCAGCTCCACAGGGTCCGCTTCCCATCGCATCCTCATGGTCAGCAGGGCCGTGGCCAGCTCCGTGCCGACGTGTTCCCATGGGGAGCACCAAAGGGCTCCGGATAAATCCTGCTGGTTTGCTGAGCTGCAGCGTTAGGATAAACCCAGACGTGCAGGGGTTGCTGCCCACGCTCGTGGCATTGCCAGGGCGTGATGCCAATGGCACCCCCAACTCCATCAGCACCAGGCTCGTGGTGCTCTCTGAAGCCTGGGCTCCCTGGCTTGTTGTGTGTTATCCATGAGTGGGGAGGGATGGATGGTGACACTCATAGAGTCATGGAATGGGTTGGGTTGGAAGGGACCTCCAAAGCCCATCCAGTTCCAACCCCCTGCTATGGGCAGGGACACCTCCCACTGGATCAGGGGGCTCCAAGCCCCATCCAGCCTGGCCTTGAACACATTCAGGGATGGGGCAGCCACAGCTTCTCTGGGCAACCTGGGCCAGGGCCCTCCCCACCCTCACAGCAAAACATCCTCCTAAGATCTCATCTTAAACTCCCCTCTTTCAACTAAAAATCTCTCCCCCTCATCCAATCCCTGCACTCCCTGATCAAGAGCCCCTCCCCAGCTTTTCTGGAGCCCCTTTCAGTCCTGGGAGGCTGCTCTAAAATCTCCCCAGAGCCTTATCTTCTCCAGGCTGAACAACCCCAACTCTCTTATTCTTGTACGGGAGGTTCTCCAGCTCTCAGATCATCTCCATGGCCTCCTCTGGACTTGCTCCAACAGCTCCATGTCCTTCTTGTGCTCAGGACTCCAGAAGTGGATGCAGGGCTCCAGGTGAGGTCTCACCAGAATGGATCACAGAGTATCTCCTCCCTCCCCTCTGGTCCCACTGCTTTGGATGCAGCCCAGGACACGGTTGGTTTCTGGGCTGTGAGGACAGGTTACCAGCTCATGTTGACCTTCTCATTCCCAGCACCCCAAGTCCTTCTCCTCAGGGCTGCTCCCAATCCATTGAAGAAGGACCTGGCTTCCCCCTCCAGCCCCGCGCTCTCCTGCCTGGCACAGCCAGAGCAGCCGGTGCTTTCAGCAGATCTCATCGCCTTTGGGTGCAGCTTCCACCTCTGCCACCAACTCCCTGGGTGACTTTGGCAAGTCATTTCCTAAAAGGTCTCACCCTCTGGGCCCTGTGTTCTTAAATAAAGCGGTCACTGTAGCTAAAGGCCACTGCCTGGCTCTCCAGGCAGGGGATCCGGGGGCAGCTCGGAGCACGGGCTCCATCCCAGCTCTGCCTCAAGCCCTTGGAAGCACAAGCACCTCCTGCAGCCGGAGCAGCTTTCCAGCACGGTTCCTGCCAAGTGAGAATAACTGGTGCAGCTGGTCTCCCCGCTCCCCTCCTCCCCACATTATATATAATTGCCTATTTTAATTAATAAATTGGAGGCCACTCAAAGGAAAGCGGCGAGATTTGTTACAAACACTGCAGGGATCGTCTGCCAGCCCCGAGCCAGTCGTGTCACGGCGGATTTGAATCGGCCTCCCTTTGAATTCCCTCACAGACAGATCAGGAGATTTCCATCCCCACCTCACCTCCCTGAGCCTTGCACCTCCAGGCTGCAGGTCTGGATCTCACCCCGGCAGTTATCCGGCAGCTCCTGATAACCTGCGAGCAGCGGGCGCAGCCTGAGCCCCATCCCTGCCACCACCTCAGGTTTAAGGGATGCTGATGGTGTTGGTCCCTGTGCGTGGATCTAATCTCCTGGATCCAGGATTTCCCCAGCAGGCAGGGGCTGGCAATGTTGATGCAGGGCAGTAGTGCCTCTCTCTCCCTGTTCCCACTGTCCTGTGCCATCTTTCACTCTCCTATCCCATGCTGTCCCATCCCAGTCCCATCCCTTGCTACCCCATCCCATCCATCCCATCCCATCCCATCCCATCCCATCCCATCCCATCCCATCCCATCCCATCCCATCCCATCCCATCCCATCCCAGCAAGGAGTCCACCTGCCTCTGGGAACAGCAACAGCTCAGACACTGGGGGGGAAGTTGGGAATCTCCAGAGAATGCTTTCGGGCTCCACCAAAAATTTCCCTTTTTCTTTTTGGATTCTTTGCTTTTCTTCTGCTTAATTGAAACCATTGGTTTTCAAGGGAAATTTTAATGTGGAAAACATGTTTTATTTTTCTGCTAACTGCCAGCCTGGGCTATGAAAGCAATCAAGCTTCTCCTCTGATGAGGGCTGTGGGGTGGCCGAGGGCTCCGTGGTGGGATGTGCCCTGCGGTGGCTCTGCCCTTCATTGGCCAAAGTTCTGGCTGTTGAAAGCCAGGGACTGGGGTCCTGCAGAGCCAAAGGCTGGTGGGGCTGGGATGTCCCAGCCCAGCTCTGCTCAGCTTGGCCCTTGTGGTTGTTGTCATTACAGCTTGGAAGGGAAACCTCCTTCTCCCAGAGAGGGCTGGTGCTGCAAGGTCAGACTGCAGGAACGGTGTCAACCTCTCAGCATCTGTGGGACCTGTGCAGGATCAGCCCCTCCAGTGGCTCTGTTGGGTGGCTTCTCTGACTGTGAGCAAAGGAGGGCTGTAATCAGCCCTTGCTCAACACGTAGCCCCTCTGTGCTTTCCCAAACACGCTGCCCATCACAGCCAACACTGCTCCAGCCTCGCGTGGGAGCCCCAGCCCTATGCTCTGGTGTCCATCAGCCCCTACATCCCCTTCTGTCAGACCCACGGTGGGAGCTGCAGCTAGTGTTGGGCAGAACAAGGCCGGCGTCTCCCAGCCTAAGCCAAGCTGTGTCCATGAGGAGCACTGGGTTATGCTGGCATGGGGTTCCAGGAGGACTCTGGAGAAGACCCCGTGGGTGCTGGCGCAGCCTGGCTTCTCCATCTGGCTGGTGTTGGAGGAGATGTCACATCTGGTTAACCAGGGTGCTGCTCCTGGAGCAAAGATCAGTGGAGCAGACACTGCCCTTCCTGGTGCCACTTTGCCTCTTCCAGCAGCACCTTCCCACAGCCTCTCTGAGGAGCCAGCGAGGTTGTAATCACCCAGGAGGTTTTACCGACTCCGAGCTTCTCTGGACCCAGTTCAGCCCCACAGGATTTCATTATGTTTTAGGGTGCTGCCAGCTCTCCCCTCGAGGCTTGGTTTGGTCCTTCCTTCCACTGCGGCAGAGGAAGCGTTTACACTGGGGAAACCACACGGCTGGCCCGGCCGCTGACTCACGGCTTGTTTACACGGCGTGCCCGTGAAAGTTACTCAGAGGAGTGTCACGCGTGGCTGAGCCTGGCCACGCGAGCCTGGAGACCCTGCAGCTCCCACAGGGATGCCTACAGAAAGCATGGATGAGCTGGGAGACAACCAGGTTCTCCCAAGGAGGCACCTTCCTCCGCTGCAGCTTCCTCATGGATGCTTGGAGCATCTAGGAAAGCAGTGGAGGCTCCATCCCTGGAGGGGTTCAAAAAACATGAGACGTGGCACTTTGGGACATGATTTAAGTGAGGATGGTGGTGTTGGGCTGATGGTTGGAATGGGTGAGCTTAGAGGTCTTTTCCAACCTTAATGATTCTGATCCTCGTGCCGTACCCATGGATGAAGGACCCAATTTGCTCGTGGTGGTGTCCTTGTGCCTGCCCCAGTGGCTTCCTAGAGGACAGAGGTGCATCACTGCTGCTCCCTCTGCACACGGGTGCTTTTCTGCACAAGGGTGGTTTTTCTGCATCATCTTCCTTGCAGAGGTGCTCCATGCTTAGAGCGGGAGGTGGAAGCACTTGGTGTGGTGAAAGAGTGACCCTGGCAGCAGGATGGGGCTGCGTGGGGGTGGGCAGTAGGAGGGAGCCCCCCTCTCCTTCTCCCTAACCAAAAGGCCTGTCCTGGGTGCAGGCAGTGCCTTCACACCCCGCTCACGGTGTGCCTGGCTCAGGCTGGGCTCCGGTGACCATCCAGGGTTGACAAGACGAGCCTCGCCGGCCACGATAGAGCCCTGCAGACCCCTGAGCCCAGCTCCCCCCCATGCCCACCCCCTGGGAGGCTCAGCCAGCCATGTGGGCAGCAAGATAGTTTTGTAAGGAACTCATTAAGGCAGCTATAAATCTGTGTGTGCACAGAGAGGAGAGATGAAAACCAGAGCCAACTGCAGGCCAGAGACGAGAGACATCTGTTCTTCCACTGAGAGGGGAAACGCGCTTCTTCAAACCCTAATCTTTCTCCTGGGTTGGGCAGCAGGGTCCTGCAAGATGGGATGGGGTGGGATGGGATGGGATGGAATGGAATGGGATGTCCCTGTTGCCTCTCAACTCCAGCCACTGCCTTCCCAACCTTCCCAGTCTCTGCTCCATGCTGTTTTGCACCTCCTGGCTCCACGCACTGGCATTTCCCCAGCAAGGATAGAGCCCAGATCATCTCCCAACACAGCTGTGGACACCAGAACCAAAGACCTTTGGAAGAGAAGAGGCACTGGACAAGCACAGCTCTTGTTGGAGGCAGCTGTAGCCCTGGAGAGCAGGAGGATGGTGCTGAGGAGGGGAGAGGGAGCAAACACACCCTGAGATGATGCTTCCTGCAGCTCTGAAATCACAGTGCATGGGGCGATGCTGGGTGCCAGCAGCAAGAAGAGGGTCTGGATCTCCCCCCCCTGCACTCCCCGAGGCACAGAGGGCCCCGAGAAGCAGCAGCAGCGAGGTCAGAGAGCAGCTCACATCCAGCTGAAACCAGAGAGCTGGGAGCCATCCTGATGGACTCCGTGGTTGTGTGGAGGGGGCACGGGCTGCAGAACAGATCTGGGCTTTAATTAAGTCTTCGACACGGTGCCTCATGAAATCTCACCCGAATAATTAAATCCCCTTGCCTGAGAGATGAGCACTTTTACAACACACTGAAAACTGGCAGGGAGATGAGCAGCAGGCAGTCAGGCTGGGGGCTGCAGTGGGTGCTGGCTTATTTAACCTCTTCCCTGCTGCCAGCCTGATAAAGGCTGCATTAATTAACTGCCCAGTTGATGCTGCACTGGGAGCCAGAGCTGCCAGCCCAGCGGGGAGGGGAAAGTCACACTGGAAGGAGCCGTCTCGCGAGTCCCGCTTGCGTTCAGAGGGTGCAGACAGGCATTCACGGGAGGGATCAGAGTCTGATCAGGAGTAAAACAAGCCCGGTGATCAGATTTGGAGGGGCAGGTCTTGGGAAGATAGGCAAGGCCGCCACCCCCCTGCCCTCCCCACATGCAAGCTCTCCCGCCCTGCCCTCCTTCAATTGCAGAAGTGGAAGTGTCCCAGGAACATGAAACGATTACTCGGCGAGGAGAATCCAGCTCAGCACTTCTTGGCATTTGTTCACGGCTTTTCATCTTCAAAGCTCCTTGCAAACATTAGCTAACTAATCCCTGCAACCTTCCTGTGAGATAGTGCAGGATCAAGCAGGGGAGCATTATCTCGCCGCAGCAGATGGGGAAACTGAGGCACAGAGCGGTGACGCTGCTGCCCCGGGGCGCGGGGCGAAGCTACGTGTCAGCGCTGGGGGTGGAGTGTGGCCGGCCAGGCTATCGTGCAGCTCCACCACTCTCTCCCCAACGCTGGTGATGCAGCCGTGAGCCATAAGCATCCCTCTGATTTTCCAAGCTGGAGCCGTGTGAACGCTGCGGAGAAAATCCAGCTCCAGAGTGAGAGCCTTGAGGGGCAGCTCGTGTGGGGCTGGTGCCTCCCGCACCGCTGGGGCTGTGCCTCTCGCCCCACACCGCTGACTGGCCACGTGTTCACCCCACTTGCACCCCAATTTGGACCCTCCCTCCACTGCACACCTATTTATACCCTCCCCTCTTGCACCTCAATTTACACCTCCCCCTTTTCACCCCAGTTTACACCCTCAGATCTCGCTCCCTCCACTTGCATCCCAATTTACACCCTCATCTCCTTGCACTCCAGTTTACACCCTCATTCCCAATCCCCCACTTGCCCCCCAATTTACACCCTCACCCTCTTGCACCCCAGTTTACATCCTGCCCCCTCCACTCCCCCCTTGCACCCTAATTTACACCCTCACCTTCCCATCCTCCCTCTTGCAACCCGATTTACACTCTTCCCCCCTTGCACCCCAGTTTACACCCTCACCCTTCGCTGCCCTCCTTGCACCCCTTCTGAGGGATGCTCGTGGTGGGGGAGGCTGTGGCTCAGGTTTCTCAAAGGTCTTTTCCAACCAAGCACTTTTATGATTCATCCAGTTCCTGCTTTCTGGGTCCTCACTGCACTTTGGTGCTGACCCTTGGCAGATCATGAGCTGGCCCTGCTGCACTCAGCATGGGTCCCATCCTGGGGTATTTCTGGGTTCCTGTGGCCCCATGACTCTGTCTGAGCTCGGGCAGTGCCTTGGGTGCAGGGACCCCAGAAACACCCCAGCCCCACTCCCCATGGGTGCTGCTGGGATGTTTGGAAGCATCTCCACATGCATGGAAGAAACCTGGGAGTCCCACTGCAATGGGGAGGGTAAAAAGGCCGGAATTGCTTCGTTCCAAGAGGGAAACAGTGACCAAAAGACATCCAGGGACCTGCCCAATGCCCGCTCTGCCAACATGAAACCTCTGCTCTTCTCCTGCCCTGACCCTGGACTCTGTGAGAAACACTTCTCAATTGACTGTCTTGTTGCAAATTGCAGCTCTAATTGGTTTAGCAGAGTTTAATTAGCCTGAACTGATGAGAGAGGCGAGATTCCCTCCTCAAAGGTGCTCAGCAGTTCAGGAGGAGAAGGAAGAGCCAGGGTTTTGGTGGGGGGAGGATGAACCTCAGCCTGAAATCTTGCTGCAGCCTGATCTGTAGCGGGATGCCGCCTGCCCCAGCACAATGCCAGCCCCCAGACGGAAAGGTCAGATGTGAGGCTGCCATTCACTGGGGCTGCAAAGAGCTCCTTTGTCTCCATTCCAGCTCCTCCTGCCACCCCCAGACCCTGCCTGGCTCATGGGCTCCTTTGATTCCCTCCGCTGCTGGCGCAGGGCTGGTTTCATAGAATCATGGAATGGTTTGGGTTGGAAGGGACCTCAAAGCCCATCCAGTTCCAACCCCCCAGCCATGGTCAGGGTCACGTCCCACTAGATAAGGGTGCAGAGCCTCATTCAACCTGACCTTGAACACCTCCAGGGATGGGGCAGCCACGATGTCTCTTGGCAACATGTGCCAGGGCCTCCCCACACACATCATGAAGAGTTCCTTCCTAATGTCTAATCTAAATCTACCCCCTTCCAATTTAAAGCCATTCCTCCTTGTCCTATCACTACTCACCCTTGTAAAAAGTCCCTCCCAAGCTTTCTTGTAGCCCCTTTCAGGTACTCGAAGGCTGCTCCCTCCTTGCTCTGTGGGTGCTGTTGGGGCTCTGGTCCCACCTGGACCGTTCATGGACACAGAGGGGAGTGGGGAGGCAGCATCGCCCCACATGTGGCAGACTGGTTGGGGGAGTTTTGCTCCAGCTTTACTTGAGAAGCAGCCTGAGGCACGACCATGGGGCAAGTCATTTTCCTGCCCATGGCAGGATGGTGCTTCCCAGGGCTGCTTCCAGCAGGAGCAGGGGAGAGCAGAGCCCTCGGTAGAGCTTTGCTGGGCACAGCCTGTCTTTAATGGGGCTCTGAGCCATCCTCAGGCCTTCTCGAGGTGATACAAGAAGTGGCTGCTGTTGCAGAGAATGGAATATTTTGACTTAAATAGAGTTGGTTTTCTGTAGAATTGGTTTTCTAACTGACTTCAGTTAAGTGCTATCTAAGTGGCAGCATTTTTGAAAGTCAGACAGACACAGACTTCTTCTGATAGTATTATTTTTTAAATAGCGCTTTTCCCAGACAACACTTCTTTCCTTATCTAAGAATGCAAGGTCGGACACAGATCTGGATCCAAAGCTCCAATGAGCAGAGACTTGGCTGTTGTGAAATTCATAATAAAATTAAAATTAGTCCTTGGAAAGCAGTAGAATATGCATGTAAGAATTTATACACATGTGTGTAACTGGGATATATATTCTGTGACCAGTTATTGTCTTGGCACACACGACTGATGGAAATCATTCCCTCATGTGCCTAGCACTGAAATAAAGGATGCTGCTTTCTAAAACTCCAAAACAAGTCTTAGAGAGTTTATTTGCTGGCATTTATGGTATCAGAAGCAGCGCTGAGTTATGTTGGCTAAAGGGAAGGAGCCCAATCTGCTTCCCTCCCTGCTCCTCCTGCCCCACATCAGGCGGAGCGGGAGCCTGGCTGCTCCCTTCCAGCTGCAGCAGCGCCTGATGCTCTGCAGTGAGGTCCGACCCCTTCTCTGTCAGAGCCGGCCGGTTGTGCAACGCAGCTCTCAAAGCCAGGGAAAATCCCTTCCTGGCCTCCACAAGCTCTTCTTGCATCCTGGAGCATGTGAGCGAGTGCATCACCACCCCGCTCGCTGCTCATTGAAATCCAGCTCAGGGATTTGGCTCCTCAGCCCTCTGCCCTTACATGGGCAATCGCTCCGAGGCCGGCAGAGCGAGCCAGGGGTCACGCAGGATTTGGACACGGATGGGGACGGGAGCAGGCGCTGCCCAGCTTGGGGCCAGCAGAACGCCAGGAGCCTGCGCAGCTGAGTGCTGCCGGCTCCATCCTTCCTCTCCAGGCCAGCAGACCCTCGTGGCACAGCTCCCTGCTCCGTATCCACGCTGTCCCTGGCACTCCAGGGCTCCTCCACTGAAGCCATGTGGTTTACACCAATGGCATGTGGGGTAAAACCCCAGCTTTCCCCATTCCCATCCCCTCTCAGTGGTGCAAGGGGCTGTATGGGGACAAGGAGGGACGGATCCACTTCGGTGAAGGGCCAGCACGCTGTCCTTCCCTGGGACCAGTCCTTAGGACATGCTGCCCTTCTCTGGGATCCATCCTTAAGACATGTTGCACTTCCCTGGGAACCACTCTTAGGACGCAGGGAGGGACAGGGATGTGGCAGTGCCAGCGAACACAACTGCTCTGCCTGCTGGCATTGCAGCCCGCTCTCCCTCCCAGTCGTGAGACCCGGGCTGCTCTGTGTCTCCCTGGACCAAATCTGCATCCAGCCCCATCCTGCGCCAAACCAAGCTGCTCATGCTGTGCTGGCACCAACTCGGAGCGCGGAGGCTGCTGCTGTGCTGGAGGGGTGGTGCAAGGTCCCCCGAGCCCTCCGGCCGGGGCCCCTTCTCCTGAAAAAGCCCAGCTCAGTTCTGCTGAAAACATGACCTCAGCTGAGGCCAGTGCAAAGGGTAAAATGTTCCTCAGCTGCACGGCCGGGACATGGACACAGAAGTTCACGGGGCTGGAGAAAGGCCTTGGGTTGCAGCAGGAGGAGGGGGGGACAGAGAACCCCCAGAGTCCCCCACTCGGGGAGCTGGGTGATGGATGGGGAGCCCTGGCTGTGCCCCAACCCTCTTGTAGATGTGGGCAATCTCTATGCAATGGCATCGAGCAAGGAGCGAGGCGAGGAGATGTTGGGGAGTCACATCCACCTCATCCTGGGCTCCCTGCAGCCCCCGCTGCCCGCCTTCACCCTGATGGGACCCCCCCTCAAAACCTGGCAGCACTGGCACAACCATGGTTCTCCAGCCCAGGCTGGGCTGTGCAGCATCCGGCACACATCTGGGAGCTGGGGTGGAAGCAGACATGTGGGGAGGGCAGCGATGGGAGGTACATCCCCCCCAGCTCTTTTCCTTCCCCTCTTCCCCTTGCACAGCTCACCCAGAGGATGGCTGACACAGCTCGAGGCAGCAGGACCCAGCTCTGCCTCAGTTTCCCAACTGGTGCAGTGTGGGTGCTGCTGGTGGAGCTGCGCTGGTGTTTGGGGCGCAGAGATGAAAGGAGCCACATGACACAACCCTTCCCGTAACTCTGCTGCCAGGCTGGGCTGCTGTGGGGAGGAGGAGGAGGGTGGGAGGAGGCAGACAGTGGGTTCATGCAAGGATGGGTGTGTGGGGAAAGAACAGCATGCAAGAGGGATGGGGTTGGGCAGGGGGGGCTGCTCTAGGTCCCCCACACCTCGGGGTCTCCCAGGAAATATGTTTGCTCCTCTCTACCCCAGCCCTTGCTCCACTGCAGGGCTCTGCCACCCCCCGCATCCTGAGCATGGGGGTCACCCCCAAACCTTCCCCTTCCCATCTCCATCCCAGTGCAGTCCAGCTGGGCCCACCCAGCACCCACAGGCGCTGACCTGCAGACCCTTGCTGTCACCCCCCCCTCTGTACTCCTGTGCTCTCACTGACACCCCTGCCTTCACCCAATTTACACCTTCACCCCCTGCTACCCCACTTGCACCCCAATTTACACCCTAACCTCCCCACTTCCTCCTTGCACCCGAAATTACATCCTCCTTCCTTGGACCCCAGTTTACACTTTCCCTCCTTGCACCCCAATTTACCTCCTTCACCACCTGCTCCTCCCCTGCTTGCAACCCAGTGTACAACCCTACCTCCCTACTCCACCCCCTTGCACCCCAATTCACACCTTCCCCCTTGCACCTCCCCCTTACACCCCACTTGACACCCTCCCCTTTTGCACCCCAATTTAAACCTTCCCCCTTTCATCGCCCCCTTGCACCCCACTTTACACCCTCCCCTCTTGCACCCCAAATTACACCTTCCTCCCCTTCCACCCCAATTCACAAATTCACACTTTTCCTCCCCATGCCCCTCAATTTACACCCTCCCACCCCTTGCTCCCCCCTTGCTCCCCAATTCACACCTTCCCCCCTTCCACCCCAATTCACACCTTCCCTCTTGCACCCCACTTTACACCCTCCCCTCTAGCACCCCAATTCACACCTTCCCCCTTCCACCCCAATTCACACCTTCCCCCTCGCACCGCCCCCTTTCACCCCACTTTACACCCTCCCCTCTTGCACCCCACTTTACACCTTCCTCCCCTTCCACCCCAATTCACACCTTCCCCCCCATGGCCCCCAATTTACACCCTCCCTCCCCTTGCAACCCCCTTGCCCCCAAATTCACACCTTCCCCCCTTTGCACCCCAACTTACCCCTTTTCCCCTCGCACCTCCCCGTTGCCCCCCACTTTCCACCCTCCTCCGCCCGCCCCCGTCGCCCCCCCTCGCCCCCCCGCCCCCGGCCCCGCCCGGTGATTCACGCCGCCGCTTTATAGCGCCGCGGGCGCCGCGCAGGCAGCAGCCCCGCTCCCGTCCCGTCCTGCCATGCCGCTGCGGCTGGCGCTCTGCCTGCTCGCCCTCTGCAGCCCCGCCGCCGCTCACGGTAAGAGCTGAGGAGGGAGGGGGGGAAGAACCGGGAGTGTGTCCCCCACCTTCCCCATCCGCTCCTCCCGCCGCCCCACACCGGCCGTGCCGCCGCGCTCGGTGCCGGTACCGGGCTGCTCCCCCCGTCCCATCCTGGTGGCACCAGCAGGTGCTCGGGCAGGGCGTTCCAGGGTCCCGGTACCATCCGTGGGCTGCTACATCCCCTTCCGTCCCGTCCCGGTGGCACCGGCAGGTACTCGGGCAGAGGGATCCCGGTTGCTCCCGCAGCCCCTCATCTCGTCCCGGTGGCACCGGCAGGTACTCGGACAGAGGGGTCCCGGTTGCTCCCACAGCCCCCCATCCCGTCCCGGTGGCACCGGCAGGTGCTTGGGCGGGGCGTCCTGGTGCCGTTACAGGGCTGCTCCCCCTCCTTGGGGGATGCTATATCCCCCCCACACTGTCCCGGTGCCGGTACCGGGCTGCTCCCTTCGCCTTGTCCCATTTCAGTGCCACCCGCAGGTGCTTGGGCAGGGGGTCCTGATGCTGTTACCGGGCTGCTCCCCCATCCTGTGTGGTGCTACATCCTCCCCTCGCCCCATCCCGGTGGCACCGGCAGGTGCTCGGGCAGGAGGTCCTGGTGCCGTTACCGGGCTGCTTCCCATCCCATCCCGGTGCCACTGGCAGATGCTCAGGCAGGGAGTCCAGGGGTCCTGGTGCTGTTACTGGGAGCTACTCTCCCTGCCTGGTACCTGCTATCACCCCCCACGTCCCGGTGGCACCGACAGGTGCTTGGACAGGAGGTCCCGGGATCTTGGGACCTTACCAGGCTACATCCCCCTCCTGTCCCATCCCATCTCAGTGGCACCAGCAAGTGCTCGGGAAGGAGGTCCCGGCTGCTCCCACAGCTCTCCCAGCACTGTCCCATCCTGTCCTGGTGGCACCGGGAGGTGCTCAGTGGTGCTGCTATGGTGGTTGATGTCCCCCAGCTGCCACCACCACCAGGCTTGGTGCCCAGCGCCCCGGTGGCCCTTGTCCCCCTGCCCTCCTTCCCTGGTGGAAGCCACCTCTACCAGTCTTAGTGCCTGGTGGTGCTGCTTTGGTGGTCCCTGTCCCCAGATGTCCCTCCCTGGTGGCATCCACCTCCACCAGGCTTTGTCCCAGGGCTGCCACTGCAGCAGGAGTGAGTGGCAAGGGCCCTGCGTGGTCCCACTGTCACACCCTGTGTGGCGGTGCTGACCCTGGCATCCTGCATCCACGTGTGCCCTGGGATGGGGTAAATGGAGGTGGGTCTGGCCAGCCTCACCAGCCACCTCACCCTGGAAGAGATCTCTCTCTCCTCAGGCTGAGGAGCAGGAAAGCTGTGCTCCAGAGCTTTGGGAACTGGGTAGGAAGAACTGGGAAGAGCGACTGGTTCATGATCTGGGTGTGGAGTTTGCAGCTTGAACCCCTCCCGGTTCAGCTGATGGTGCTGGCAGCTCTCTTGGGCACTTGGGAGGTGACTGGGCTCTTTGCTAGCTGCTTCCTCGCTTGGAAACCATTCCAGCACCCGGACCAGCTGAGACCCCAATCCAGGGCTCCAGCAGCCCCCTCCTAAAGCTGTGGAGCAGTGGCTGCTCCTGCCAACATCTGCTCTCCCTCAGCGGCACTGGAGTTGCTGTCTTCCCCTTACATGGTCCCATTCGTCTCAGTCACTCCCTGCCGGGATGGGCACAAGCTGTGCTCCCTGGATAGTGGCAGGTCAGGACACCCTAAAAAAATGAGGGGGCTCCCACGAGGCCCCATGTGCTTGTGCAACCCCCGGGATTGTGTTTGGCATCGACCCAACCCATGAGATTTCTGCTGGGTCGAGTAGAAGTGCTGGAAGGCGCCAAGGCAGGGACACACTGAGTTCCCCCCTCACCAGAGCTGGGGTCCTCCAGCTACGCTGAGCACGGGAGCACTGCACCCTTGTAGCTGGGGTGACGAGGATGGGATGCCCTGAGACCCCATGGTGGCCTCCTCTGGCCCGTAGTCACCAGGCCTCGTTCATGGGGCACGTGGGCTCTGAGCCCCCTGCCTAGAGGCACATCCCTTGTTGGCATCCCAGCGTGGCTCTGGAGGCAGTGGGTGCTGCTGGCTGCACCCAAAGACTGGATGCTGGTCTGGAGCATGTGGACCCCTTTCATTGCTACTGGGATTGCTGTACCCAAGGGCAGCAGTTGTAGGGCAAACACGGTCCATGGCTCCTGGGAAGCTTGGTACCATGGGGCCTTGGGGTGTTGTAGAGGGAAGACGGGCTTGAAAGAGCAATTGGACACATCCATTGGGGGATAAACCCCCCTGGCAGAGGTGTGTTGGTCAGGATGATGCTTCCGGAGGTGCTCAGACTTCTGTTTCCCACAGCCATAGAATCGCAGAATGACCTGAGTTGGAAGGCACCCACAAAGATCATCAAGTCCAACCTCTGTCCCTGCATAGGACAACCCCAAAGCCGGGGACTTTGCTCCATCCACCGCTGCCCCGTGGAGCTGTTGCTGGTTGCAACTGGGCCAGGAGCCCCACGGTCTTTTGGTTGAACCAAAATCAGGTGGATTGGGGGCGGTGGACAAACACCTTAAGTCCAAGGCAGGTGCTGGCTCTGCTTTGGGGCGAGGTGAATCCCTGCTTTGGAGGGTAACAACTCCAGGCTGGCATCAGGAAGTTCCATCCCTTCCCCCATCCCTCCCTCACATCTTTAGCTGTTTAACAAACCTCAAACACAGCTAAGGAGAACAGAAACCCAAATAAGCGTCAGAAGAGGCTGGTTAACGGGCGGAAATTGCAAAGGAATCACTCACAAGAAGGAAAAAAAAAAACAACCCTAGAACTGATTTGCTCGTGGGGTTAAAGAACAAACAGGCTTTTGACTTGGAATGATCTGATGCTGCTGGGCTGGCCCTGTCCCAAGGGCTGTGTCAAGTGCCCTGTTCTCCAGCTGGTGGCTCGGCTGCTCCTCACAAAGGATGTGGGTGTTGGGAAGGTCCCCATCCCTCCATGGGACTGCTGACACACGCGGGGGATCCGGCCCTCGTGGCACAGGAGCCCATCAGCCTTGCTTTGGGTGTCCCTGTGGGAGATGGGGAGGCTGGAGCCTCCCCTCTGCGGGGTCCAGCAGGAGTTGGGCAGCGGTGCTGGGTTATATTATTAAATCAATAAATTGATTGGACAATAGGAAGAAATTCTTCATGATGAGGGTGGGGAGGCCCTGGCCCAGGTTGCCCAGGGAAGTTGTGGCTGCCCCTTCCCTGGATGTGTTCAAGACCAGGTTGGAGGTGTCCAATGGGAGGTGTCCCTGCCCATGGCAGGTGGCTGGAACTGGATGGGCTTTGGGGTGTCTTCCCACCCAAACCATTCTATGATTCTATGAAATGCCAGCCCCCATCCTGGCTCGATGGCTGAGCATCTCCCAGAACATCATTTGGGAATGCTGGGATAACTGATGCATCCCTGTTGGGTTCCCAGTGGGTCCCAGAGCTGGGTTTGGAGCCTGTTGCTAGAGGAGCTGGGCTGCCAGAGCCTTGGGGCGTTGGGATTGCAGCATGGGCTGTGCTGGGGACCCATGGGGACACCTTCTCCGGGACAACCCTTGTGCCTCAGGAGAGGTGGGACCCAGCACGGAGCCTGTGTTCCCCAGCTCGTCCCATGCTGACCTTTCCCAAGCACCTGGAAGTGCGTGGGGACCTCTCACCCTGTGCCCTCTCCACAGGTGGGATCTGCTGGCTGCAGCAGGGGAAGGAGGGCAAGTGCACCATGATCCTGAAGACGGGCGTGACGTGGGAGGAATGCTGTGCCAACGGCAACGTGGACGTAGCCTGGTCTAATTACACCTACCCAGGCAACAAGATCAGCCTGCTGGGCTTCCTGGGGCTTGTGACCTGCCACCCCTGCAAAGGTGAGTGGGGCTGTGGGGTAGGGGAGGGATGCTCGGAGCCCTTGGGGCAAGGGGGAAGCTCAGAGCCTGGAGCTCCTGGTGAAGCAGCAGCAATGGGGCTGTGCTGCCCCTCGTCAGGAAGGGTCTCTAGGACAGGGACCCCCAGGGAGAAGCATTGACCCTGTGCTCCTGCTGCTGCAGCTCTGGGATGGATGCTGCCGTGAGGTCAGGGCTCAGGGGACAGCTTCCATCCCCAAGCAGCTCTCTTTTTGTGTGTATTTTTATTCTCTCCCCTTGTGGAGTGGGATGCGTGACGTGGGTCTTGGCTGGGAAACCCGAGCACAAGGAGCCGCGCTGGGGCTCCCCGTTCCCAGGTTAACTCTGCTGTGACTGGGGCCTCCCTCCCCTCACGAGGTCTGCTCAGAGGGAAACTTCTGAAGGTTTTTTTTTCTTTTTTAAGGGAAAAAAAGATCTATTTCTTCCCCTCTGCTCCCCCTTCCTCCTCCCAAGCATGTGTGTGAAATGGCTTTATGTAACGGGCAGATCCAGAAGTGGAAACTCTCCAGCTGTGAGTTCCAGCCCCGCCAGATGTTTTGGCGTGTGCTGGAGGTGCAGATCCCTCAGTCACACTTGCATGGCCTTGTGAGAACAGGCTTGAGGGCCTGCTGACCACAGTAGGCAGGAGTGGGTCTTTGGAAGGTCATGTTATGTGCTTAAAGTGGGCAAAAAGGGTTTTTAAGAAAACCACTTCTTCCAGCCCCCTGATGCTGCCACCCCAGCTTCTCCTCAGCCCCATCCTGGCGAGGCTTGGGGTTGCATCCTGCACTATCCCAAGGCTGAGTGAGATCTTGGCCGTGGTTCTCTGTCCTGTTGCCCGCCATGGGCTTGGCTACATGGGGGCTGGGCAGGCTGATTCTTCTGGAGATGTGTCAGTGGCACCAGGATGCTCTCCGGGGGCTGGTTGGGGAGCACGGCTTCCCCTGTGCCCTGGGCAGATTGTGGTGAGGATGGGCAGCCTTCCTCCCAGTGCTCTGCCATCACCTCTGCAGGGAGGCTGCTGGTGGCCACAGACCATGGTGGGGACTGCGGCTTCAGGAGATCATCAGGGTCTGGGAGCAGGACCTTTGCTGAAACCACCGGAGAGCTCGGCCAGCGCGCGCACCACAACTCCCCACCCTTCAGAAAGCCCCTGCCTATCCCATCCAGATGGAGCTGGTGCTGCTCCCCACCAGGCTCCAGCGATCCAGAGGCCTTGGAAAAGGGTGGATGAGCTGAGCTGTGCTCCTGCTCCGCTCCTCGGGCTCTTGGGGCCAGGAGAGGTTACTCCAGGATAAAGTGGGCTGCAGCCACCAGCCCTGCGCCAGCAGCCGGGGCGGCTCAGCCCCACGGGAAGGTGCTGGCTGGACCCCGGGGGCCCCTGCAATGGGTCTCTGGTGGGGAGGGGAAATTCCTGGCTCCAGCTGTTGGGGACACTGTGTCCTCCCTGGGGACCTGGAGCAGTGGAGAGAGCTGGGATGTAGTCCTGGGGTGACAGACAGATGGTCCTGCCTCCCTTGCTGAGATGGTCTGGATGGCTGGACCTTGCTGTGCCAGAGCTGTGCCTGTCCCATGTCCTCAGAGCAGAGGGCAGTGAGGGTCCCACGTGCTCCAGCAGCCTTGGGACCACAGGTCATGCCCCTTTGACCCAAGGTCTCATCCCTTCAGCTTTCAGAGATGCTGCTGGGTCTCATTCTGCTGCTCTCCCCTTCCCTTGCATAGGCCCCAGCTCTGGAAATCAGGGAGCAAACTGGGAAATTGTGTCTCCCAACAGGGAATTTCCGCTTGGGAGAGCTGGGACAAGCAGATGGGGAATTTCCCCTTCCTCCTCCTATCCCCTGCTGTCTCCCAAAGTGACCTGTCTCAGGCAGGGGAATCCCCATCTGTACCTCCCAACAGCTCCCAGCACACACCCTGTCTGCGGGAATCCCTCCTGCATGGAGGTGAATCCCCATCTTGGAAGGTTTCTGGGTGCTGCCCAGCCTTCCTCCTCATGGGTGCTGATGGAGCTGTGTCCCTGCATCCAGAGGCAGCCCCGCATCCAGTGGGAGGTGTCCCTGCTCATGGCAGGGTGTTGGAACTGGATGGGCCTTAAGGTCCCTTCCAACCCAAACTATTCCATGTTTCTATGGTTCTATGGATTCTTGACATTGTGTCCTGGGGAGCTCAGGGACAAAGGGTCCCTTTGGGCTTCAGGGTGTGGTAAGGAGCTTCCAGCTGCCCCAGCCAAATCCCCCCTCCCTGCCTTGGGCTGGGTGCTGCCCCCTTTGCCTCTCCCCACGGGAGGCACCAGTATCCAGGATGAGCCCCTGCTCGGAGCTGGTGGCCTCTCTCCGTCCCTGCTGGTACTGGGGCAGCACCGGGCGCTGGCGGGACCCTCTGAACCCGGCCCCCGTGCTGGCCGGGCGGTGACCCTGGGGACAAAGCAGCCGCCTGTCTGGGGCTCAGCACTCGCTGTTGCATCCCCGTTCTTGTGTTCAAGTCACGGAGGCCTGGAGCAAAAACAGGGCTGGGCATTGTCTGATGGAAGCGGAGTTCCTCATTGCCCAGATTTTTGCAAAGCCCAGTTCCTTCTGGAAGAGCTGAAGCCTTCCAGAGATAGATTTTTTTTCTTTTTTCCATTGCACAAGGAAAAGAAATGTCTTTCCAGAAAAATAAATCCATAGAAATGAGTTAGCTGGTGCGGAGCAGAGGGCTGGGGCGAGCGCTGGACGATCGTGCGGAGCTCCAGCCAACGACCTGCTCCTTGGCGAAGCTGAGCAGATCCAGATGCTGCTCGGGGAAACGCGGCGTCAGCGTGCGTGGTGGGACCCCGGGAGGGATTTGGGACCCCACGGGATGATGCTGGCCCCGATCCTGGCGGGTGCCAGCCAGCCTGGGGCAGGATGGGTCTTTCCCCGGTGGGTGATGGCTGGTGCTGTGTCCTGATGTGCTGCTCTCCTTCTGTCCCCCAGAGAGCTGCGAGGGGGTGGTGTGTGGCCCCGACAAGGTCTGCAAGATGAAGCACGGGCGCCCCCAGTGTGCCTGTGCCCCAGACTGCTCCAGCCTGCCCCGCAAACTGCAGGTGTGCGGCTCCGACGGCTACACCTACCGAGACGAGTGTGACCTCCTGACAGCCAAGTGCAGAGACCACCCCGACCTCGAAGTGATGTACCAGGGCAAATGCAAAAGTAAGTCTGATCGTGTCCCCATCACATAGAAACATAGAATGGTTTGGGTTGGAAGGGACCTCAAAGCCCCATCCAGTTCTACCCTTCTGCCATAGGCAGGGACACCTCCCACTGGATCAGGGGGCTCCAAACCCCATCCAACCTGGCCTTGAACACCTCCAGGGATGGGGCAGCCACCACTGCTCTGGGCAACCTGAGCCAGGACCTCCCCACCCTCAACATGAAGAATTTCTTCTTAACGTCTGATCTAAATCTTCCCCCTTCCACTTTATAGCCATTCCCCTCATCCTGTCACTCCATGTCCTTGTAAAAACTTCCTCCCCAGCTTTCTTGTAGGCTCCTTTCAGGTACTTGAAGGTTGCTATAAGGTCATCCCCTGTGGCTCTTGTGTCCCAGCTTTGTGTGGGACCAGTCTGAACTGTGCCCTCGTGGAAAGAGATCAAGGGCAGCACAGGTCCATGGGCCCACGGACTCGCCAGTTCTCCTGGCACACCATGAGCCACTCTGGAGTGGACAGGAAAGGGTGTCCCTGCTGTGTTCTTCTGAGCACAACCTTCCATCTCCCACTTGGGTTGCTGCTGTTCATCACCCACATGTGTCCTGAGGAGGAGCCATCCTGCCCCAAGCACGGGCTTCTCCCATTGTCCCCAAAGCCAGCATGGGATGGAGGGTTTGGAATTGGTGCCTGGTCCTGGTTGTGCCCAGGAATGGAAGGGCTGCCCTGGTGCAGGGCTTTGCCTTTGGCACATGGTGCTCAGTGAGGGAACATCGCTCTGCAGCCAGCCCAGTGCTGATGGGCAGCAGTGGCTCATGGCCCACAGCGTGTCACGTCCCTCAGCATCGCCCATAGGTGGCTGGAAAGGCTCTGAGCTGGCACCCACCAGTGCCTCTGCCCACCCCATCAGGGATGTGACACCAAGCACCGTGCGGCAGCAAAGCCACTTGTGATGCCAACACAGCCTGTCAGTGTAAAAGGGGATTTAACCTCGCCATGGGCTGAGGAATAACAGTCCATAAAACGTCACTTCCAAACCTCAAGCCCCTTTTTTTGTTGTTTTGTTAGAGAGAGCAGCAATCCTCCTCGCCCTGCCAAGAACTGTCAGAATTATTATGGTTATTTTTGCCAGCCCTCCTCTCTGAAATGCTTTGCCTGTCAACCTCTGGCCTGCACAGGGAGATGTGGGGCAAGAAATGGGAGTTGTGAGCTGGGAGTTGCAGATGCCAAATCTCCTTCCAAGCCAGCAGAGAAAGGGAGGAAGGCGGAGGGGACGGTGTTGCGAAGTGTTTATGGTGTCCAGGGAGTGATACAGATCCCGCTGTGCCCCTGCTGCTCCCGGGGTTGTGCTGGGGTGGAGGGGCTGCAGGGCTGGCAGGGAATTTTGCTGTGGGGTTGGTGGGGGGGGGGGGGATGTGTGAGCCCCCTCACCTCTGTACCAGCTCCCTGCTCTGTACCAGCCCAGCAGAGCTCACTGCAGGGCCCAATCCTGTCCGTGCTGGCTCGCAGGAGCTGGGCTGTGTCCAGGATGACCCTGCCCTTCCCCTCTCGCCGGGGTGTGCGGCGCAGCTGCTGCCAGCCTGGCCGGAGCGGCTGCTGCTCCCCTTGCCAAGGCACCTGCGTGGAGCTGCTCGGCCCAGCCAGGTCCCGCTGCGCCAAGCTGGGCTCAGCCCCACGCGCTCAGGCTCTGCAGCTGGATGGAGCTCGGCCCGCATGGCCAGGCTGCAGCCAGGGCTGTGCCCGAGGGCTGCAGGGCCACGCGGTCTCTTGCACGGGGGACGTCTGCCCCTGCCAGCTCCTGCCCTTAGGGAGAGCTTGGGGCCCTTCAGCTCCGCTCTGTCTCCCAGTTGGTAAAGGGTCGTAGAAACATTGAATGACCTGAGTTGGAAGGGACCCACAAGGTTCATGGAGTCCAACTCCTGGCCCTGCACAGGACACTCCCAACATTCACACCATGTGGCTGAGGGCACTGGCCAAATGCTTCTGGAATATTGTCAGTCTTGGAGCCGTGACTGCTTCCCCAGGGAGCTGTTCCAGTGCTCCACCACCCTCTGGGTGAAGAACCTCTTCCTAATATCCAACCAAAACCTCCCCTGGCACATCTTCCCTCGGGTCCTGTCATTGGTCACTGAGAGAAGAGCTCAGCACCTGCTCTTCCTCCTCCTCTTGTGAGATGGGGGATCTATGAGGTCCCCCCTCAATCTCTTCTGAACTGACCAAGTGACTTCAGCCTCTCCTCATACGATTTCTCCTCTTTGTGAAGGGTCTAGAGGGTCTTCCGACCCAAAGGTGGGAAGGGGCCTGATCTGCACAGCTTTCCCTGTGACGATTCCCACTTGGGTTGGAAGAGCTGTGGGAGGAGGTTGGCCACCCCCAACTCACCACGTTCCTCCGTGGCCACATGTGCTTCTCCGCAGAGTCCTGCTCCAGCGTGGTGTGTCCCGGCACCCACACCTGCGTGGTGGACCAGACGGGCAGCGCCCACTGCGTGATGTGCAGGACGGCTCCTTGCCCCGAGCCCACCAGCCTGGACCACGCCCTCTGCGGCAACAACAACGTCACCTACCCCTCGGCGTGCCACCTCCGGCGGGCCACGTGCCACCGCGGGCGCTCCATCGGCGTGCGCCACTACGGGAGCTGCTCATGTGAGTGTGACCGTCCTGGGGGGGAGCGGGTTGGGACCCCAAACTGTCTTTTTACACCCCCTCTCACCTCTTCTTTCCTGGTCCATTTCCAGCTGCGACCAAATTCTCCCCGGAGGCGGACACCGCGGAAGCGAACTACGTGTGAATCCTCCCTTGCCGCAGCGCCGGACCCAGGAGACAGGGGCATTATGTGTATATTGTACAAACCATATTCTTGATATTTATTAAGATAAAAAGATCCTTATTTATACCTGTGTATGTTATGCAGTCGCAGGGGGCTTGATTCTCCCTTCTTCCGACCGGGGAGCAGGGGAGGGGAGGGCGCTCCCAGCCCGGGGCGATGCCAAGCCATGCCAGGGATGATCCGATGCCCGGCACAGCCAGCACTCATCCGGTGCTGAGAGGGCACCCGTGCCGTGGGGCCCCCCCCACGTGTCCTTGGCTGCCGGCCCTGGGCTATTTATTTTTGGATGAAATTCTCAGTACTCTGCTGACGTTTCTGGCCGGGACCTTGAGGTCCAGAGGGAATCTGTGCTTTCGCCTTCCCTGGAGGGGCTCAGCCCCAGCTGCCAGCGGCCGGGAAGGCAACAGAGCGTCAGATCGGAGACAGATATATATTTTTATATATATGTATATGCATATATATATGTATGTTATTTTTTCCCTAAAGTTTTGGCATCTGTGTGTTAAAACAGATTTAATTTAGGTTTTCCCAGGCCTGTGCAGAGCTGTCCTCGGAGGTGATGCCAGCACCCGCAGGCGCGATGGCAGCTGGGCAGCGCTGCCCACCTTGGGCCATCACAGCCCTGACGGGGCACAACCATCACCCCGAGACCTGCGCTGCTGCAGGCACCCCCACCCAGACCCCAGCACCCATGGGCCAGCCTGCCCACAGCCAAAACCACTTCGGGAGATGGGCAGCAGGGGGGCTGCAGCCCCCATAGGCATTTTCAGAGCCAGTGCTGGGCAAAGCTTCTGTGTGGTACCCCAAGACGACGCTCAGCTCCCACCCCCACTGGAGAACAACCAGGGTGGCCGTGGGGAGCACAGCTTGGTGGAGTGGGACAAGAGTGGGGTGACAGCCCTGCTTGCATCCCAGGGACCCCCAACCCAACCACCCCCACTTCCCCCATCCCCTGCTCTCTCGACACTGCCTGTATTTATTTGTACTTCTTCTCTCATTTTGTGTGTTGTCACCTGTGTAAATACCATCTCATCTCTGCCACCGAGAAGCGATTGCCTTTATATAAATATCATATATATTATATATATATAAAAATACCCTATTTTCTATTTTTGTATGATTGCGTTCTGATTCCTGAGGGAGACACCGTGGGAACGTACACATCTCCTCGTTGGTTTTGTTGGGGGCATTTTACGGCTGTGTTACAGTTTGGATTATAATTAAAAAAAAAACCAACAAAACAGTCCCCTGGGTCCAGTTTTGTTCAGCAGGTTCGTAGAGTCACAAAATGGTTTGGGTTGGAAGGGACCATAAAGCCCATCCAGTTCCAACCATCTGGCCTTGAACACCTCCAGGGATGGGGCAGCTGCCACTGCTCTGGGCAACCTGGGCCAGGGCCTCCCCACCCTCACAGCAAAACGTTTCTCCCCAAGATCTCATCTCAATCTCCCCTCTTTCAGCTCAAAACCCTTTCCCCTCATCCTATCCCTGCACTCCCTGATCAAAAGCCCCTCCCTAGCTTTCTTGGAGCCCCTTTCAGTCCTGGGAGGCTGCTCTAAGGTCTCCCCAGAGCCTTCTCAACCCCAACTCTCTCAGCCTGTCCTCGTACAGGAGGTTCTCCAGCCCTTGGATCATCTCCGTGGCCTCCTCTGGACTCACTCCAACAGCTCCAGGTCCTTCCTGTGCTGAGAACTCCAGAACTGGACACAGTGCTCCAAGTGGGGTCTCACCAGAGCTGAGCAGAGGAGCAGAATCCCCTCCCTCCCCTCTGGTCCCTCTGCTTTGGGTGCAGCACAGGACATGGGTGGTCTCTGGGCTCTGAGCGCACTTTTTCAGCTCATGTTGAGTTTCTCATCCATCAGCACCCCAAGTCCTTCTCCTCAGGGCTGCTCCAAATCCATTCTCCACCCAGCCTGTAATTGTGCTTGAGATTGCCCTCACCCATGTTCTGGGACTGCAGGAGGCAGCTGCATCCCTGGGGCTGCTTCCTGCAGGGATGTGTTACCCATAGCACCACTCCTCACTCCATTGTGGGGGTCTGGGGGTTGAGGTGGGTGCTGGGGTTTTTCCATCCCATCCAAGACTGCTCTCTGCAGCGGGAGGAAAGGGGAAAGCGGGGAAGAGCAACCAGCAACGCAGATAAATCTGTTCCCAATATTGGGCCGTGCCATGAGGGGTTTGGTATTTCACAAAACAATTCCTGCCATTAATTGGGTCCTGATGTGCCGATGCTTCCCCAGTGCGGGAGCCTGGGGCTTGGCACTCCAAGCTCAACAGGACCCAGCATCGCTTCCCCCCCAGCTGCATCCCCTGCACTGGGTGCAGCCACCGTGGAGCCCCCAGACCCCACTAAGCCCCTCATGGTTTGAGCCCTTTCCTGGCTTGTGCCCAGCATTTCCCACTTGGATGAGCTCTGGAACAGCCCCTGTGGAAGTGGGGAGTTCTCAGTGCCAGGCTGGCCCCAGTAGAACCCCCCCCAAACCTGCTCTAGACCTGATGGGAGGGGGTTACAAGGGGGAAACTGAGACACCATAAAACATTGATGGGACATGAGACCACTGCTCCTGGCTGGCAACCAGTGCCCCCAGAGCTCTCACTGTGGTCCAGAAGGATGCTGAGCATTGCAGCGCTGCCCACTGTGGGCCATGGCAGCCCTGACGGGGGTGGCACAACCATCACCCCAGGTGCCCAGAGCCTTGTGCTGCTCCAAGGACCCCTGCCCAGAGCCCAGCACCTGGGGGCCAGCCTGCCACAGCCAAACCTGCTTTAGGAGCAGCCCCGGCTGCTGGGACAGAGGAGGGTCCTTGACCCCTGCAGGCATTCCCAGGGGGACATGCCAGCTCAAACCTGGGCATCCTGTGTGTCCCAGAGCTGAGCTGAGCCCAGCCAGGCACTGCTGCAAACCAGTGGCATCTCAGCCCAGGGTGGGCATGCTGGGAGCTCTCCTGCAGCCCCTCTCCACACCCCTCCGCCCCGTTTTTGGGGTTGGATGTAAAGGAGCTGCCAAAACGCTGCCCAGGACTTTCCCTGGTGCCAGTGTTTGCCACACGGGGTGGTGTGTGGCCCCGCTTTCTCTACAGCCCGCCCGCAGCGCCTTCCTCCCCGAGGCACCTCACCATCCTCTTCAGCTTTGCCCCCCCCCAAGCGCCTGGCACGCAGCCCCACGCCAAGCCCGTGGGCACGGGCTGTGGCAGCGACGTCAGCTCCCACCGATTGAGCGGGAGATTTCGGTTTCCAAGATTTCGGCTTCCAAAACACAGCCGTGAGTCAGGCCCCTCCTTTCCACCGGTTTTTGGGTGGTCTGGGACAAGCTGGGACAGGCGCCTGCTCTCCAGGCTTCCTGGCAATGTGCAGAAGCCCCGGGGCTGGCAGCCCTACCCTGGCATCCTGGGGGGCTCTGCCCCACACCAGCGCTGCCAAGAGCCAGTGGGGATTTGGGGCTTCCTTGGAGACTGGCAAAGGTCTGTCCTCTGCTGGGTGTTCCCCACTGTCCCCAAAACCATGGCTGTGTCCCCCTGACCTGGTGCCAAGATTCATAGAGGGGAGCTGGGACTACAGCTGGAGGAGATGGGGCAGACAAAAGTCCCTGCGATACAAGTTTGATCCGAGGGCTGGAGCACCTCTGCTATGAGGACAGGCTGAGAGAGTAGGGCTTATTCAGCCTGGGGAAGAGAAGTCTCTGGGAAGACCTTAGAGCAGCCTCCCAGGACTGAAAGGGGCTCAGGAAAGCTAGGGAGGGGCTCTTGATCAGGGAGTGCAGGGAGAGGACAAGGGGGAAGGGTTTTGAGCTGGAAGAGGGGAGATTGAGATGAGATCTTGGGGAGAAATGTTTTGCTGTGAGGGTGGGGAGGCCCTGGCCCAGGTTGCCCAGAGCAGTGGTGGCTGCCCCATCCCTGAAGGTGTTCAAGGCCAGGTTGGATGTGGCTTGGAGCCACTTGATCCAGTGGGAGGTGTCCCTGCCCATGGCAGAGGGGTGGAACTGGATGGGCTTTGAGGTCCCGTCTACCCAAAGCATTCCGTGACTCTGTTTCTATGACTGCAGAGGTGGGGGTGCTTTCTGGGGACCTCTTGGGATGCTCACCTAGCCCTGGCCTTCATCCTCGCTGGCAGAGCTCCCGAGGGCAGCGAGCTGCCCTTTGCCGGATGCTGCGGGCGGCTGCAGCCTCCTGCGGGACCCCCCGGAGGGAAGGGCGGCTGCAGCCGCGGCCGCAGGGAGCCAGCAATTCGCAGAGAAAACAAACAACCAGGAGCAGGGAATGTCTGTGTCTGTCCCTGGAGACGGCCGCGCCGCCGGGCAAAGCCGCACGCCGGGTGCGTGTCTCAGCTGCAGCTCAGCACACGTATCCCGGCCGGCGTGGGCAGCTCCTGCACCCACAGCCACCCAGATCCCTCCAGGATGAGCACCCATTTGTGCACCTGAGTGCACCAGGGAAGTGGGTGAGGCTCTCGGTGGGGTTCCCCGCGTAGTGGGGTGGCCAGGAGCCCATCTGCCCCCAGGTGGTGTCTGTGGTTGCCCTGTTTGGGGGGTCCCGTAACAGGGTGGGGAGGATGCGGTGTGGGATGGGGCAAGATGAGACAGGGTGGGATGAGGTGGGATGGAATGAGACGGGGTGCGATGGTGGGATGAGATGGGGTGGGATGAGACAGGGTGGGATGAGATGAGTTGGGATCAGACAGGGTGGGATGAGACAAGGTGGGATGGGGTGGGATGAGACAGGGTGGAATGAGATGTTGGGATCAGATGGGGTGGGGTGAGATGAGATGGGACAGGATGGGATGGGATAGGGTGGGATAAGATGGGATGAGGACCCCCCACCCTGGTGGGAAAGCAGTTTTAGCAATTCTGGGGATGCTCATTGGGGTGGTAGCACCTGGGTGCAGATCATGGCACTTCTAGGGCAGGACCTGCTGCTTCCCTCCTTCGTCCTGCACCCCTGCTTCATCCATCTCAGCCCAGGACAGGGTTGGGGTCCAACTGAGGACCAGAGCAGGAGCAGGAGAACCTGAGGGCCAGAGGGGGAATTGCAGTGCAGCAAGGGAAGGATGGAAGAGGGGAAAGGGAAGGACAGGAGATGGGAATGCTGGGAAAAACTAACCCCTGTCGGGATGGGCAGCAGCTGCCTGGGCAGTGCAGGGTTAAGGACTGACTCCTCTCGCCTCAACTGCCCAGCAGGCATTAAAGGGGGCTCAAACCCCAGCCCAGGACCTGCTGGCTCCCTGGGCAGGTATGTCCAGGCTCGGTCTTGTTCCCCCTGTCACATCCCTGGGTGGGCTCAGGATGGAGAGGGACTAAAGGGAGTGGGCAAATGTCCCTGGGGCTGCTGCCGCCTTTCCCAGAGCAGGGACACGGGGAACAAGGTGGGTAGAGGGAAGGTGAACAGAGGTCTAGGAAGGAGGTTTTATTGAGGAAAGCAAATGCTGGTGCTCCAAGAGTCTGAATGAGGTGCTGGGGCTTCTTACACAACCTGGGAGGGATGTGTCTCCCCTCTGCCAAGAGGCAGTCAGTCTCCCACCCTGTCCTGCATTGAGGACCCTAAACATCAGCTCCCAAACCCCCAGGAGCTGGGAGTGCCTTGGAGTCTTGGCCCTTTTCTCTTATCCTGGGAGCCACCAGACAACCAAGACACCTTGAACTCCCTCCCCACAGCCCGTCTGCCCCCAGGACCCCTTCCCACCCCCAGCTGGGGCTTCGTCTGCCCCTTCTGACGCCGATGCCCTTGCACGGTGCGATGCACCCAGTCGATGTAGTTGGAGATCTTGGTGTAGATGTCGGGGTGCCGGCGATCCCCACATCTCTCCCCGGAGAACGAGACGATGCCGTAAACCTTTCCCTTGAAGATCAGGGGGCCCCCAGAATCACCCTGCAAAGCAAAGGGGTGGGAGGGAGACTTAGGGGGACTCCTGGAGGGGAGTGGCCGAGCAGGGGTTGGACTGGATGACCTGTAAATGTCCCTTCCAACCCAAAGCACCCTGTGATTCTGTGAAGGCAACGGGGGCCAGGAGCACACTCACAGCACAGACGCCCTGCAGCGTGGTGTTGCGGCTGGCCCCACACATCATGTTGGACGAGACCTTGCCCCTCCACAGCGTGCGGCAGAGGCTCCTCTTGACGATGGTAGTGCCGGTCTCCATCAGCTCGGCGGGCCGGTCACCGTAGTTGGAGGTGTCCCCCCAACCCACCACGCAGCAGACGGTGCCGGGCTTGAGGTCGACGTGCGGTGGGGGCAGGCGGATTCGCTTCACAAACTCGTTCAGCGTGGCCGACCTGTTCAGCTTCGTGGGAGCCGTGGATGCAGTTGGCTTCACTACTGGGGCAGAGCCCCCCCAGCTGTTCCTAGCGGGGGACCCCGGCCCCCCTGCACCCCATCACACGCCTGACCCAGCTTCTGCTCAAGCTGACCCTCCCCCACAGCCCTGCCCTTCCCTCTTCAGAGGCTGCACACCCCTATCAGCCCTCTGCACTGGTCCCAGTCTGCTCCTCGCACCCCACGGCGCGGTCCTGCTTCTCCGGAGAAGCACTGACACCTAGTGTCGGCTTGGCACCCCATCTCCTTCCTGCATCCTGCGGGGCACCCCATCTCTCTCCTGCTCCCCATGGGGCTCTCCATCTCCTTCCTACATCCCGCAGGTCTCCCCGTCTCTCTCCTGCTCCCCATGGGGCTCTCCATCTCCCTCCTCTTTCCCACAGGTCACCCCATCTCCCTCCTGCACCCCACAGGGCACCCCACTTCCTTCTTGCTCCCTACAGGGCACCACATTTCCCTCCTGTGTCCCATAGTGCGAAGGGCACCCCACCTCCCTCCTGGACCTGTGAAGCGAGGAGCACCTCACCTCCCTCCAGCACCCACTGGACATGGAGCACCCCATCTTCCTCTTGCACCCTGTGGGGCATCCCATCCCTGCAGGACATGGGGTACCCCATCACCCTCCTGTGCCCCACAGGGCAAGGGGCACCCCATCTGTCTCCTGCACCCAGCAGGGTGTGGGGCTCCTCATTTCCTTCCTTCACCCCACCTCTCTCCTGCACCCCATGGGCACCTCACCTTCTGGGACGTGCGTGGGTCTCACCTTGAGCAGACGGATGTCGTTGTCCACTGAGAGGGGGTTGTAGTGCGGGTGGGCAATGGATTCAGTGATGCTGAAGACCTGCTGGGACTCCTCGGGCTCCTCCAGCCTGTGGGCACCCAGCACCACGCGCACCCCGGGGTTGCGCCTGTGGCATAGGGACAATTGGGGAGGGGGAGAAGGGAGATGGCAAAGTGGGCACGAGGAGAGCATGAGTGGGCAGGATTGACCCCCCGGGACAGGGGGTATCCCTTTGGAGGGGGCTGTGCCGTGCCCTGAGGGAGAAGGGACTCACCTGGGAATGAGGCAATGGGCTGCTGTCATCACCCACTTGGGCCACACCAGGAAGCCCCCACAGACGTGCTGCCCATCCATTTGGATGGAGGCAATGAAGGGCCGGGAGTGGGGTGCTGCTGCCTTCCCCCCGATGATCCAGTTCGCCTGGGTGCCTGGTGGATGGGGGCAGTCAGTTAGAGGCTACCAGAGAGTCCAGGCATGGCTCTTGTCTGTGTTTGTCCTCCTCCTGGCTGCACGTCCCAAGAATTCCAGCACCACCCGGAGATGCTGAGTGTGGCAGGACAAAGCCCTCCCTGCACCACGATGCTTCAGCCCAGGGTCTCCCTCTCCCACACCAACTGTGGGTACCAACCCTGCAGCCTTCTCAGCCCCAGCGTCCCCATTACCTGCTGGTGCCAGCATCAGGAGGAGGAAGGAGCTTCCCAGGCTAAGGATGAACAGCCCAGGTGTGACCATGCTGGTGCAGAGCGGGCCACTGCCACCTCCTCTGGGGCTACCAGGGGTGGGGGTGCTTAAATAACACAAGGGGTTGAGGCTCTGCCTGGGTGCTGTGGGTATCTCCCTCCTGCTTCCTCCTCCCTGGCTGTTGCTGCCTTGTGCAATTGCTGTGGCGTGGGGGGCACTGGCCCTGCAACCCTGCGGCTGGGGGAGATGCAGAGTTGCAGCTTCCCCAGGAGCAGGGCTGGGAGAAGAGAGAAAGCAGAGCAGCTTCTCAAGCCAGCCCTGACTCCTCTTGTGCTTTCAGCTAAGCAGGATGAAACTTCTCTCCTCTTGGCAGAGGTGGGAGCAGCAGGGTCCCATCACATCCCAGGACACCCTGAAGGGTGTGACAGTGTCCCTGAGCCTGGCCAGCAACCCGGAGTTGTGTTTTGCACAGGGATTGTGCTGTGGTTGGATCCAAATTGTCCTTTGGCCCCTCAGGACTGCGTTGTTCTTGGAACCAAGTTGTCCTTTGGTCCATCTGGAGACAACCTGGCTCTGGGATGGTGCTGCAGGAGGAGGGGCAGTTGGATCTCCCTGCTCTGCATCCCCCTGGGGTGCAAGAACAGTTTGGGGGGACAGAGGTGACATTCACTGCACAGCTGAGCTCACTCCATGGCCAAGCAGGTACAGTTTGGGGGGACAGAGGTGACACTTGCTGCAGAGCTGGGCTCGCTCCGGGGCTGAGTGTGAACAGTTTGGGGGGACAGGGGTGACCCGGAGCTCTCGCACATTTCCCAACTCACTGTGGCCAAGGCCTTCCTGTGTCAGTTTGCCAGCGTTTGCCCAACGTGAACGTTGCATGGGGAAACAGAGGGATCCAGCAGGGGGACTGCACAGCCCTGCTCCCCAATTCCCCACCCTCTCCTCAGTCACCCTTCCCACCCTCAGGACTTCGAGCTGGGCACGTGGAGGCCCTGGCACAAGGGGTGTGGTGAGGGTGGCATTTGGCCAGGGGCAGTTGCTGGTGTAGGGACACTCTGGGCTGGCAGGAGGTGGCAGTTCATGGGGAAGGGACCCATCCTGCCCAGGGTGAGGTGCTGAGAGTGCCTGCAGCCCCTCCATCCTCCCCGCTCCAGGCAACATGCAGCCGGGACACCCTTTCGGGTCACTCTGCACTCCAGAAGCAGCCACGGTGTGGGGTGGGGCTCGCGGGGTGCGCAGAGCTTCGATGCCGAGTGAGGGGTGTGGGGGGACCAGCCCCGATGCCGGGTGAGGGGCGGTGGCAGTGGCGAGTGGGTGGTGAGCGGGTGGTAAGCAGCCCCGATGCTAGGTGAGGGGCGGGGGGATGCATCCCGATGCCGGGTGAGGGGCGGGGGATACAGCCCCGATGCCGGGTGAGGGGCGGCGGCAGTGTCGAGCCGCGCCCGGCAGACGGAGCTGTGCGGGAGGCGGGAGCATCGCGCGGCCCCGACATCCCTGCGCATCCCGCAGCCCCGGTGCCGGGGATGCCGCCGCCCGCCGGGCCCTGAGCGCCGGGACGCCGGCTGCTGCCGGCCCCGCTCCGCCTCGCCCCAGCCCGGCCCGATTCCGCCGGAGCCGCCGCCGCACATCCCGCCTGGAAAATGGAGTGAGTACTGGGCCGTGAGATGAGCCCCGCAGCACCGTGGGGGACTGATGGACGGACCCCCCCCCCCAGTGCCGGGGCTCGTGACCCCCACGCTGAGGCTGCGGGAACCCCACATCGCGGGCTCAGGACCCCAAAACCGGGGGTTCACATCCCTCTTATTCTGAGATCTCAGGACCCCAAAACAAGGAGTCACATCCTGCTGCTCCTAGGGGCTCAGGACCCCCAACCTGGAGGCTTGCATCACCCCGATGCCAAGGCTTGGGACCCCCAAAGCCAGGGACTCACATTTCCCCAGATGCTGTGGCTCAGGATCCCAAAACGGGGGGGGGGGGTGTCTCATATCCCTGATCCTGGGGACTCAGGACCCCAAACCCGGGGGCTTACATCCCCCCAATGCCGAAGCTTTAGATTACAAAACCAGTGGCTTACATCCCCCCAGTGCCGGGGCTCAGGACCCTCCAGCTGGGGGCTCACATCCCCCCAGATACTGAGGCTCAGGACCCCAAACCCGGGAGTTTGCACCCCCCGAATGCTGGGGCTCGGAACCCCGATAGTGGGGCCTCACGTTCCCCCGATGCTGCTCGGCAGGTGCTGCCCCTCCCAGGTCCCAACCCGGCTGTTGGGGTGCCGAGGCACCAGCTCGGGATGCAGCGGTGGAGGCCCCGGAGCAGGGCGAGTCTCCGCTTGGCAGCGGTGCGGGAAGCAGGGAGGGTGGGGAAGGGCGTTTATTTTTGTGTTTTGAACCTGTTGTTGCTGCTGCGTGTGGCTGGGCTGAGTGGGTGGCTGGGAGCCACGGACCCCTCCCCTGCGCTCGCAGCCCCAGCCCTGCCGAGGGACCCGGCTGCGGTCGGGGGGATCCTCACACACTGAGTCCCACCGGAGGGATGCTCTCCAGCCCTGGCCTCATCCTTTGTGTGCTGCGCTGGGGCCCAGCCCGGCAGGCTCAGGGCTGGGATTGGGCTTTGCAGGCGGATGGAGGAAGGAGGGAGCAGGTGGAGGCTGTTTGGAGGTTGGAGACCATCCTGTCCATGCACTGGTTTTGCTCCTCGGGAACACCAGCAGCTCCTGCCTGCTGCGTGCTGGTGCTGGAAGGGCATGGGCTGGTCGGATGCTCACGAAGCCTCCAACCAGCGACAGCAGCCGGCCGGGCTGGCCCTGTCTCACCCAGGCCTTTTCTTCCCTCCTGTGGTTTTGGTCCCTCCAGCATCTCCTGGGTTTGGCACTGGGGCCTTCCTGGGGGCATCCATTCATCTATCCATCCAGAGTGGTGTTGGTTCCCCTCAGCTGCTCACAGGCACCTCGCCTTGCACTGTTTCACTGGCCGCCTGCTAGTGAGATGCTGGGTGCTCAACAGGTCCCGCTCGCTGCCGTCTGCGTCCCTCCTGGGGAGCTGTGGGTTGCTGATGAGGGACAGGATGGTGCTTTTTGGGGGGGGTTCAGGGTGGGGTCTGGCTGGCTTAGGGCTGAGAGCTGTGTAGGAGGCACTGGTGGGGGTCTGGGAATGTTTTGGAGGCTGGGGTGGAACATCTGTGGGGGCTGGGGATGTGGAGAGGCTCCGCTTGCTGCTGGAAGAACTGGAGGGTTTGTGGTGTGAGAGTTCCTCAGGGCAGGTCTGCGGCTTTGGGCAGCTCCTCAGTGTGAGGATCCTTTCAGGAAAGTGCCTCTTTGGGGAGGAAAACATGCGTTATTTGCCAAAAAGCACCGAGGGAAAGAGTAGAATGGAGGGGTGTGATGGGATTGGGTGGGGGAGCTCCAGGAACCGGAGTCAGGATCTTCCAGGGTGGAGGTGTAGAGGGATGGGCTTGAAGTGGGAGATGGTGCTGGACAGGATGGTAATTCCTGCACCCGGGCTCCAGACACTGCCTTTCACCCTGCTCTGCTCTTCCCTGAGCTCCTCCAGCAGCCGAGGCTCCAGAAGAACCATCCTGGCAAGGGCTGAGCAGCCCATGGAGGAGCACAGGGGTTCCCACCAGCTCCATATGCTGGACACCAATGGTTCTTCCTTTGGAGTGAACCCCACGAGTGGCCCAGGGCCAGGGCTTGCCCAACTGAGCTGTGGGAGCAGCGTCTTCCCTGCAGTCCTGTCCGTGGGCGCAGGGCAGAGCCAAAAGCAAAAAGGGATCACAAGTGGCTTCTGCGTGGGCAGCGCCGGCACGGCCCCTCCAGCCACTCAGCCGGCTGCGGCTCTTCAGGAGGAGGCTCCTGAGCTTTTGGGCTGGGGTAAACATGCAAAAGTCATTGGGGGTTAAAATGCCCAGTTCTCAGTGAGTTTGGGTTTACGGGGGGAACTGCAGCTCTGATGCCCCTGTCCCAGGTCTCACTGGGTCAGTCCTGCCCCCTCAGATCCCAAGACCTGGTCATGGGGCTGGAGGGTTAGGAGAATCCTGGGGTGGATGGGGACCAGAGAAGTGCTCCTCTGACGAGGGCCTGGGTCTGTGGTGGATAATGGGTGCTGAGGAGTGTCCTGTTGGCCTTGCTTTGCCTCCTGTTTTGCCTGGAGCTGGCAGCAGCTGGTGCTCAGGGAGGTTTGGCTGAAAGCTCCCAGCTCTCGTGCTGGTCCCATTGGGGCTGCTCCTCTGCTCCCGCTGCAACCGATGCTTTTGAACAGCTGGAGATGTTGCATCTCTGTGTCTGGCTGCTCCAGTAGTTTGTCTGGGCAGGTCACTGCTCTTCTATTTGAGTTTTGGTCTCCTAAAAGTCCAGGCTTTTCCAGATCTCCCCTCCCAAACCTGCCTGTTCTGATCTGAAGCCAATGGCTGCACCCGGGGGAAGGAGGGAGATTTCTGCCTGAAGGGTAACCTCAGGTAGCCTTTGGGAAGGGATTCAGATCCTGCTCTCTCCCTGTCCCTGTCCCCAACTGATGCTCCTCAGGCTGGACCATCGCTGCCTTCTGGACTGGTATTTGGAGATGGAGGGATTTGGGTGTCCCTGTGCCTGGCCAAGGGGATGGCACTGTTGGTCTCCCCAGCTCTCCTGGAGAAAGCCATCAAGCTCCACCTCAGACGGCTTCACAACAGCACCCCAGCCCTGGATTTCAGGGTTCAGAGTTTGGCCACCACTGCAGGATGGGGCCTCTCAGCCAGACCCTTGTGGCTGAGCAGGAACGGGAGCAGGTTTCCTGGGAAGCTGCTGAAGTTGGCATTCCTGCTTCCTGGTCAGAAACAACCCTTTTCCCTGCGTGAGGTCGATGGCTCACGCGGTGTGCACTGTGCTGGGGCTGTGGCACGGACCTGTCTCCAGCGCTGGAGGTGGTGGCAGCCAGGATGGGCCACAGGAAAGCTGGGAAGGTGACGTGTGCTGGGGCAGGGTTGGGTGGAAGTGCAGAGTGTGGGGCTGGAGGCAGAGGCGTGTGCAGGAGCCTGGTTTCCCAAGTTTGTCTTTACTCCATCCGAGCAAGTCCCCGGGGCCCCAGACAGAAGCCGCTCTCAGGGATGAGGCTGAGCCCGGCAGCAGCCTGCGAGGAGGGCGAGGAGCTGGGGCGGATCCTGCCCCAGCCAGGTGTTTCCTGGTGAAGCATAACTGGATGTGGGCTGAGCTCAGCTCGTTGGCTCTGTGACCGAGCTCCCCACGGATGCCCAGGGGTGCCCTTGCCAGGAGCTGCACTCCTGGTGGCTCCTTGGAGGTTGGCGCGTGCTTGTGTTCACGGGGTTGGTGTGGGAAAGCCAAGCTGCCTCGAGTGAGCAGGAACCCAGGGACAAAGTGACGTGGCCAGGGCCACCCCAGGGTGATGAGGAGCTGGGTGCTGTGTCCCAGGCTGACGCTGGGGCTGCCTCTCCCAGCTGGTTGGTGCTCCCAGGCGTGGGGAGCGGCCGGCTCCACTCTCATTCATAAATCGTGGGGGAGTTTCCTGGTGAAGCCTTGCTCCTTTAACTGGAAGGGAGCTGGAAACCCAAGTGTTTGGAGGGCACTTGAACCATTGTTTGAAAGATCTGTAATTTTCCAATCAAACTCCCTCCCCAAGCCTCTGTTCATCAAATATTCATGGGATCCATTTTCTCCTGGCACTCCCAGCCCACATCTCAGCCCGAAGAATCAATCAGGCAGCTCTGCTTGCTCTAATGGATCCTGCGTATTCGGGAGCCTGGGGCTGCCATCTCCTCCTCCTGCCTCTCCCCCATCTCTTCCCTGTCCCCATCTCCTTCTGGATGGGGCTGAGCAGGCAGTGGGAGCTTGGGGAAGCTCGTGGAGAGGGAAGGAGCAGGATAAGCACTGGGGTGATACTTACAGAGAGGGAAGGAGCAGGATAAGCACTGGGTGATGGCTCAGAGTGGGAAGGAGTGGGACTGAGCACTGGGGTGATGGCTTAGAGAGGGGAGGAGTGGGACTGAGCACTGGGGTGATGGCTTAGAGAGGGGAGGAGTGGGACTGAGCACTGGGGTGATGGCTCACAAAGAGGGAAGGAGAGAGGGGAGCATGGGGATGATGCTCATGGAGAAGGGAGAAGCAGGACTGAGCACTGGGGTGGAGGCAACCAGCACCCTGGGGCACGAGCAGCCCCGGTGTCACCAGGATCTGAGCAGCCGGATCGTACCTGGTGCCCAACCACCCCAGCACTCTGCTCCTTGGCAGCACAGCCCTCTGGCCATCCTCACCTAAGCCTCTGGCCACTGTTTTATTTGCCTTTGGAGTGGATGTTGCGTGGGCCCCCGGGGCTGCTGCAGCCCCCTCCCCTCTGCACCCGCTGCCAACGAGGGCGTTCGATAGCAGCCTCGCTGCTAATGGCTTCGTGATGGAGGCTTTCCAGCCTCTCCACAGGCACGCGCTCCCCACGGCAGCGTCACTCAGGGCTCGGCCAAGGGGGCCCAGCTCTTGGCACAGGAATGGTGGTGGAAATCAGTGCCAGGCCCTCGATTGCTGCCATTTAACATGGGTTTCTAACAAGGACCTGTCTGCACCGGGTTGTGGTTGGATGGTGTTGGTACAGGGGTCCAGGCTGTGGTGTAGAGGCTGTGGGGAATGGGAGAGGGAGAGGAAGAGGAGGATGGGAGGCTGTGGGGAATGGGAGAGGAAGAGGAGGATGGGGGGGGTTGAAGGAAAAAGGAGAGGAAGAGGAGCATGAGAGCCTGTTGGGAATGGGAGAGGAAGAAGAGGATGGAGAGGGCTGAGGGAAAAGGGAGAGGAAGAGAAGAATAGGGAGTTGTGGGGATTGGGAGAGGAAGAGGATGGGGGGTTGTGGAGAATGGGAGAGGAAGAGGAGGATGGGGGGCTGTGGGGATTGGGAGAGGAAGAGGAAGATGGGGGGCTGTGGGGATTGGGAGAGGAAGAGGAAGATGGGGGGCTGTGGGTGGTGCAGGGCCCTCTCCCTGCTCTCTGCCTGGTTTAGTGTTGAGTGGCTGGAAAGGGAACAGAGGTCAGGAAAGCGAAGGAGCAGCTCAGAATGGCTCTTCGCACATTTGGATGAGCTAATGGGAAAAAAACAGAGGAAGGCAAATAAACATTATTGTTTCATGTCAGGCAGGGAGGAGACAAAAGGTCACGGGCTTCCCTTGTGATGGTAGGAAACGGCAGCATCAGCAGGGCTGGAAAGAGCTGGAGAGCCAAGGGGGAGTGTGGACGCGTGCCTGGGGTGCGTGCGTGCCCACACGTGTGTGGGGAACCATCCATGGGGCCAGGGGTTGCTGCCTTTGCAGGTGGGAGTTGCCAGGGCATCATCTCCTGATACCACCTGCATCCCTGCTCCTCTTGACCTCATCTCCTGTGCCATGGCCACGCGGTGCATGCAGAAGGGGCTGGAGGAGCTGCCCTGGGAGCTGCAGGGCTGGGAATCGCACGCCGTGGACGCCGGATGGAAAAGCTTGAGCCTGTTAAGTGGAGCTTGCGGGACTGGGTGGAATGAGGGGGGAGGAAGGGCTCAATTTGTCCCAAGTGACAGGTGGTAGGATGAGAGGAAATGTCCTCAAGTTGTGCCGGGGGAGGTTCAGATTGATATTAGGAAAAATTTTTTCACTGAAAGGGTTCTGAGGCACTGGCAGAGGCTGCCCAGGGAGGGGGTTGAGTTGCCATCCCTGAATGTATTCAAAAGATGGGTAGATGAAACTCTTACGGATCTGGTTTAGTAGTGGACAGGTATGGTTGGAATTAATGATCTCAAAGGTCTTTTCCAACCAAGTGATTCTATGATTCTATGATTCTTTCCTGGGCTTTTGGATCAGGAGAGGCTTGGTGGCCCTGGGCTTGATGGCCCTGACATCACTTTTCCACTTCTCCCTGGCACCTGGAATGGATCTGAGCTCGTGTTGGTGTGGCCAGAACCTCCGGGGAGGCTCTGGTGATGCTGTGCCTTGGGGGTGCCGGGCCCGGGGAGCGTCTCCCCCTGTCTTAGGGGCTGCCCAGGTCAAGGGGGGGACCCTCGGTCCCTCCACCCGCGCTGCGCATCCCCCCATCCCGGCGGCTCACCCCGTTACCATGGCGCCGTTGCCACGGTGCCGTTGCTAGGGAACCGCCTCCCGGCTCGGTGGAGCCATCAGTCACCGGGGCCGGAGGCTGCGGGGCCCCTTCGGTACCGACCCGGGGCCGCGAGGAGCGGAGGGGAGGATGGGGGGAATGGAGAACGGGAGAGGAAGAGGAGGATGGAGGGGCTGCGGGGAATTGGAAAGGAAGAGGAGGATGAAGGGGAACAGGAGAGGAAAAAGAGGATGGAGGGGAGTGGGAAAGGGAGAGGAGGAGGAGGATGGGGAGGAGAGGGGAATAGAAGAGGGAGAGGAAGATGGGGAGCGGGAGAGGAAGAGGAGGATGGGGAGCTGTGGGGAATGGGAGAGGAAGAAGAAGATGGGGGGAGTGGGAAAATGGAGAGAAAGAGGAGAATGGGGAGAGAACAAAAAGGGAGAGGAAGAGGAGGATGGGAGGCTGTGAGGAATGGGAGAGGGAGAGGAAGAGGAGGATGAGTGGCTCTGCGTCCCTGCCTCCAGCAGCAGTGTCCCAGGGACAGGGCACAGCAGGACTGGGGGTTGCTGGAGGCATAGGACCCCCCTACCCCTCTTTCCACCTTGTCCTTTCCCAATGGGCGGGGTTTCTGAGGGCACCAGGGCTGGCCCCACTCTGCCCCCTCTCCCAGGGTCGGGCAGGGATGAATGAGCCCCCCAGGGCTGAGGGGGCACAGGTCGAGGGGGGAACCAGGGCTGGGAGGGCACAGCGAGGGGCATCCAGCCTGTTTTGCCTCTCTCCCTGAGCCAGGAAGATTCCTGGCGTTCAACCCTGGAATGCAGAGACTGTAACAAATAATGGAAAATAAAGGGGATGGTGGACGGAGGAAAAGCAGAACAGAACGTTTTGGGAATGCTGTAAAAGTTTGGATCCATCGAGCAGGGCAAGATCCAGGAGAGAAACAGGCGCTGGCTGAGAGCCCTTCGAGTCTGGGGTGCCAAGAGCTGGACTCGGGGGGACCAGCAGTCCTGGAGCAGGAAGGTGCCCATGGCAAAGAGCAACCCTGGTGCCATGGGACTGGTGGCACCGTGGGGCTGGTGCCAACCTGGCCCCACGGCTGCTGAGGCAGCCCTGGCTCCGGGCAGGGTGTGTGGGGGTGACTTGTTCCTCCCATCAACTTTTGCACAGAATCTCTCTCTGCAGAACTCTATCCCAGCTGTCCCAAATCCCAAGGGGTTTCCTCACGGGTTTGGAGCTGGTTTGGGAGGTTTCACCCCTTGGGCTGGAGCCCAGGGCAGGACGTAGGGCTCTGATGTGGATGCTGCTCCCAGCGCCTGCTCCACGCCCTCCTGCCAGGTCCCAGGGCCCTGGATGTGGGTGCTGCTCCCCTTGCATCCCCACACCCACCCATGGGGACCAACCAGCTCCATCGCTGTCCTTGTCACAGCTCCATCATTCTCCTTGGTCCAGCTCCATCTCTGGGTTGTGCAGCTGCAAGAAAAGGATGCTTTGGGTCTTTTTTTTCCTATGAAAGTTCATTCCCCCCGGGGTTGGGAATCCACAAAACCCATCGCCATCCTTGTCACAGCTCCATCTCCAGGTTGTGTAACTGCAAGAAAATGATGCTTTGGATCTTTATTTCCTATGAAAGTTTGTTCCCCTGGGGTGGGGACAAGGTGAGAGCTCAGAAATGGGGCTGGGACAGGACAGACCCCACTTATGATCCCAGTGGGTGGCCAGAGGAGGTTTCCCTTGGGAAACCTGCTGTTCCCAGCCCCTCTCCCTGCAAGGGAACGGCTCCCAACGAGGCGGGGGGGAGGGTGTTGGGGGGTGTTGCAGGTTGCAGTTGGTGTTCAGGACAGTGGGGTGCGAGCAGGATCAGCCCCTTGCTCCTCGCATTACCCCTGCGCCAGATCCTGCTCCTCCCCACTTCCCGGCACAGCCAAGGGACTCGCAGACACTCCAGCCCTGTTTGGGTTTCCAATTACTTCTTTCCCGGCCAGAGGCTGAGAGCAGGGAGCAGGGAATAGCGAGCGCGCGCCTGCGCGTGCCGAACAGTCACAGCATCGCCGCAAACAGCACAAAAATAACCACTGCCAAAGCGACACCTTCTCCGGTTTTGTTTTTCTGGCCTGGATTTCGCGCACCGCCGGGATCCCAGGGGGGGCGGGATGAGGGGAGGATGGGATGCTCTGAGCAGCTTTCACTTAATCGCTGCCTTGGAGGAGGTGGCAGGTGGAGGCCGGGGGTCTTTTTGCCCTGGCAGAGCCCGTCTGATTTCATGCAAAGCTCTCGCACACGCGTGTGCTGTCCCCTGTGGTGAGGGGGCTCGTGTGAGGGCACACGCGTGTGCGAGGGCACGTGTGGGGGCACATGTGGCCACAGCCCAGCGCAGGGAGGTACCACGCGTGGGGTATGGTAGCCCATGCCCACCCTGTGTCCAACGTTGGAAAAAGCTCTCAGCAGGAGAACAGAGGAGCTCTCTCGGGGAACACAGAGGAGCTTTCTCCTCACCCACGCCACCCCCAGCCCTGGACCACCTGCAGAGTCCAGGGAAGCAGATGGGGAGAGGAGGGATGAAGCAGAAACTGGGGGAGGAGGGATGGTGCCCCCCGTGCCGGGATGCCTGCAGGTGCAAGGTGGCACCTTGAGGTCTGTGTTGTTTTCCTAAATGGGCACCCTGAGATGTGCTGGGGCTCAGCTCCTGTTCTGGTTGGTGCTGTAGGAAACCAGGGATAGCTTCAAACTCTGTTGGCCTCTTTGTGTCTCCCCCAAGCCGCTGGATGGCCAGGAGCACGCAGCCGCGGTGAGGCTGGGGTGGGACCTGGCTTCTGGCTCTCACTCCTTGCTAATGGCTTTTCCAGCTGTGCTGGGGCCACGGCGCTGCCCACCCTCCCTGTCCCCACCTTTGCCGCCTGTCTGGCTGCTCCTCTCCTTCCTGCCCACTGGGAAGGGACTGTCTGCCTCTTGCTTTAATTGCACTTTCAACACCCCCGGGCCCAGCAGGGATGGACCTGGGTGGGGAGGGAAGCAGGTGTAGGTCCATCCCAACGGCCCTCGCACATCAGCCATCCCGGCTCCACGCACTCAGCTGGGGCAGGAGCTTTTGGGAGCTGTGAAAATGGATGTGGGCTTAATCATTGGTGTAAATTAAGTCCTCTTCCACTGCCCAAGCATCCACCAGCAGCGGGAACAACCACAGACCCCACTCTGGGCAAGGAGTGTGGACCCCCCATTCTGGGGTTCCTCCCTCCTGTTTGCCCAGGGCAGCGGCGCAGGTGGCCCTGGGGTGCAAGGGAGCATCTGGAGGAAGGGTGTGGGCACAGGGACCAGAGCCCAGGTCAGTGCTTCCACACCATCTCCTCCAGAGCATCTCCTCAGGGCTCTGCTGGCCTTTGCTCTGGGAAGTAAGTGGCAATGATCCATCGCCCGATGGTACCTCCGCGCCTCCCACCCTAATTAGTGTCACAGCTAAACACTTCGTTAGCATCGTCTGGCGAGCAGCCAGCCGGCTCCCTGCGGCGTCGGAGCATCCCCAGTCCCAGCCAGACCCGGGCAGACGCCCTCAGCCCCGCTCTGAGGCTCCCGGCGGCTGAACCTGCACCTGATGCTTCGCGGTGCTGGGACTCTCGCTGGATCCCCTGGGGCTACGCTACTGGTCAGACTGGTTTGCGGCACCCGCCCCGCTGGGATCCGAGAAGGTGGATGCGTGGGCACACGGCTGTGGGGGATCGAGGCACCCCCTTCTCACAGCACCCCGGGGCCTGGCTGCACGCGGGAGAGCTGCGGCAGGGCCAGCGGGGTGGGTGCTGCCGGCAGCAGCGCTGGGCATGGCTGCGATGTGCAGGCAGGTGCCAGGCCTGGGAGCACCAACCCAGCTGGAGTGGGGCCTGTTGCAATGTCTGTGTCTGTGCATGTCCGTGTGTCTGTGTGTGTCTGTGTGTCTGTGTCCGTGTGTCTGTGCGTGTCCATGTGTGTGCATGTCCGTGTGTGTGCGTGTCCGTGGTGTCCATGTGTCTGTGTGTATCCCCGTGTCTGTGTATGTCCCTGTGTCTGTGCATGTCCGTGTGTCTGTGCATGTGTTCTGTGCATGTCTGTGTGTCTGTGCATGTCTGTGTACATGTCTGTGTCTGTGCAAGTGTGTCTGTGCGTGTCCGTGTATCTGTGTATGTCCATGTGTGCGTCCATGCATCTGTGCATGTGTTTCTGTGCATGTCTGTGTGTCTGTGCATGTCCGTGTGTCTGTGCATGTCTGTGTGTCTGTGCGTGTCCGTGTGTCTTGCGCATCTGCCCGTGCATGGCTGTGCATTGTGCGCATGCATCCATGCACGTCCGTGTGTCTGTGTCCACGTGTCTGTGCACATGCATTTGTGCATGCCTGTGTGCTTATGCACCTGTGTCCGTGTGTGTCCGTGTGTCTGCACATACCTCTGTGTGTCTGTGCATATACACCTGTATGTGTCCGTGTGTCTGTGCGTGTGCAGCCGTGCGTGTCCATGTGTCTGCAAGTGTGTCTGTGTGTCTATGCACGTGTATCTGTGTCTGTCTGTGTGTCTGTGCATGTGTGTGTCCCTGCACATGTATCTATGTGTGTCCGTGTGTCCCTGCACATGTATTTATGTGTGTCCACGTGCCTGTGCACGCAGCCCGGAAAGGTCACTGTCTGGGAAAGGCGTCAGCAGCCAAGAAATGGGCTTGGAATGGAAAGTGTGAGCCAGGTTGATCCGCAGGGGTGGCCAAAACCATCCCATTCCAGCTACTCCATGGTCACCCTTTCCATCTGTGGAAAATGGGAGGAGCGGGTCCAGCCGTGCTGGGTCACCCCCCAGGTGCCTGCCCCGGGGGGTTCAGGTAGGGAGATTCACCTGGAGGAGCTGTGTTGGAGAGGATTGCTTGGTTCCAGGGAGAAGAAGGGTAAAGGGATACAGCAGCCGGCGGCTGGGAAGGCTCCGGCCTTTGTCCGTGCGCCGTGTCCGGTTTGCCGGTGGCACAATGTCCCCATTCACCCCCTGCCCGCACCCTTCACTGCTGCTCTGCTCTCTTGCAGGGTTGTGGAGGCCAGCACCCTTCAGCAGGAGAGGCTGCAGGCCATCGCGGTGAGTCCTCGGCGCCTGGCGGGCACGCGGCACCCTGAGCTGGTGCCCCCACGTCCCCCGTGGGTGCCGACGCGGAGGAGAGCACGGGCACAGCGGCCGCGTTGGTGCGGGGGCTGCGAGCTGCTTTCCCACCCTGGGAAAGCTGCTCCAGGGCTGCAGGCAGGGGTAGGAGACAGAGAGCACCCATGGGTGCCCGGTCCTGGGCAGGGTGTTTCCAGCAGCCAAACAATGGATGCATTTATCCCATGCAGGGATGTCCTGCTCTGTGGTGGCTCTTGCTGGGAATGCACGTGGTCCGGGCACAGCATCCTTCAGGGCTTGGTTGCATTGCTGCAACAGGGACAGAGTGAGCAATGTGCAGTTTAATTAATTAAGGAATGCCTTGATGAGCCCTGAGTGAGAATGAAGTGAATGAGCCCTGAGTGAGAATGAAGTGGAAATCAGTGATGATTCCCAGGGAAGGGCTGTGGCTGGTGCAGGATCCGGCCCTGTGGGCACTGGTAGTGACAGGGCTCAGCGAGCAGTCGGGGGCTGCACTGGGCAGCCCCTCCCCGGCCCCCAGCGGGGCACTGGGTTGGTTTCCCTATCGCTGTGCTGTGCCAGCTTCCCCTGCCCATCCCGCTATCGGCCGATCTGCTCTGCACAAAGGGCAAATTGTTCTGGGCTGGAGGAGAAAGAGAGCGGGTGACGCTTCCCAGGCTGGGACTGACTCTGCTGGAATGGTCTGGACCGGCCCCAGGATGTGCAGCCAGGGGGAATGAGGAGAGGCCGTGGGGGCTGGATCCCCCCCCAGCGCTGGCTCAGCGGGGCCAGGCTGACTTTTTGAGGCAGTGAAGAGACTCCAGGCTCTGCCTCGAGTTCTCTGCACCCTCCGTGCCTCAGTTTCCCCAAGTGAGGGCACAGGGAGCCCCTGGTGGGCTGTCCCCAAGGCCAGTCTTGCAGCCCTTAGGCACGGCTCTTGTCCCAGTGTCGGAGCCCCTCATCACCCACTCCCTGCTCATCCCTGCTCTGGGAATGATGCCCTGGCCAGGAGGGAGATACCCAACCCCCTTCCCACACCCACCTGGACTCTGCTGCTCTCATCCCTCCAGGAGAAGCGGAAACGTCAGACGGAGATCGAGAACAAAAGGCGGCAGCTCGAGGATGACAGGCGGCAGCTGCAGCATCTCAAGGTGAGGATCCCGTGGGACCCCCTGGGCTGCCTCTGCACTGGGGACACGCCAGGACCCCCCTGCTGCAGGGTGACAGGACTGTGACCCCCTCTGTGCTCCCCAGTCCAAGGCTCTGCGGGAGAGATGGCTGCTGGAAGGAGCCCCGGCTTCAGGCTCCGAGGAGGATGAGGCCATGAAGAAGCAGATGCAGGAGGATGAGGTGAAGACCAAGGAGCTGGAGGAAACCATCCAGAGGTAACAGGACCATGTGGTGTTGGTGTGTGCTTGGAGGGCACCTGAAACTCTCCAGAGATCCCCCTTGGGAAGAGAGGATGCTGAGATGCAGCTTGGTCTCACATGCTGGGCACGAGGCTTGGGTTTAGCCTCAGCCCAGCTCAAGGTAGAGAATTGACTCTGGAGCTCATGGAAGTAGAGAGCCCTCCATGGTGCTCCCAGGGCTCAGCCACTCACACCATGAACCCTCCACCGGCTTCTTGTCCGAGGGCTGCAGTTGATCCTGGAGCCCATCCAGCCCTGTAGCCCCTCTGAGCGTGGACACCCTGAACCACGCTCTGCCCAACATTGTCCCCATGCCTGTCTCCACAACCAGAGCTGTGTGGGGCATCAGTGGGAGTCTTGTGGAGCTGGGAGCCAGCGCTGGGCACCCTAATGATGCTGCTCGGTGCTCAGCACCCACAGTGGCAGAGGCAGAGAAACAGGAGCTGCTTCCCCATCGACATCTGACCCTGTGGTGGCTCGGCCCCTAGGAAATGAGCTGGGAGTGGATGGAGAAGCCTCAGCCCCTGCCCAACCCCCTCATTCTGAGCTGCTGAAGGCGGGGAAGGGGGGGGGGGGTGGCTGGGACCCCCAGCACCGAGGTGTCCCAGCAGCCTGGCTGCCCTGCAAGAATGCAATCAGTCACGGCTGGGCCGTTAATTACCGAGCATCGGTGCAGAGAGGGGTCAGGCACGAAGGGTTCTTTGTGTCCATCTAATGGCGCGGTGCATTCCTCCGCCGGCGTCTTGCGGGGAGACCGGAGTCAAGGGGGAGGCTCTGCCAGGGGGGGGGCTTCAACCACGCTGACAAGAGGGGCCTTGGTTTACACAGAAGTGAATCCGTGGGGACTTCCCTACCATCCACCAGCTCTTGGCTGGGCTCGGTGGCTGGGAATGGGCAGGAGCCCTCGTGAGAAGCTCAAACAGGCTTCGGGCAACACTTGTGGGAGCAGAACCATAGAATGGTTTGGAAGGGGCCTTAAAGATCCTCCAGTTCCGAAGTCACGTTGCTCCGTGCCACCGAGCGAGGGCACTGGCAACTGCGTGGTGGGCTTGGTTGTCTCCAGACAGGGACAGCAAGAGCTGGGGGGTCACCCCATGGGGTCAGTCCCCCTGCCCAGTGCCCACACAGGGGGTTCTTTATCAGGGAGTGCAGGAATAGGATGAGGGGGAGTGTTTTTAAGCTGAAAGGGAGAAGACTGAGATGAGATTTTAGGAAGAAATGTTTTCCTGTGGGGTTGCCTGCCCCACGGCTGCCCCACTGCAGCCCCAACTCTCCCCACAGGCTGGAGAAGGAACTGGAGACACTGGAGAATGGCAGCTCAGCGGCTTCCACCAAGGAGAACCTGGCGGAGGTGGCAGCTCCAGCCAAGGAGGAGAAGGCAGAGGCCATCCCCAACACACAGAAGGTGGGCACAGCCTGCTGTGAGAGGGGTGAAGGGAGAGATGGGGTGCCTGGGGGGGGCACTTCTACCAGACTGGAGCTGGTTCCTGCTGCTGGCAGGGTGCAGGGAGCTGCTGGTGGTGGGCAGTTGCATTGTCAGAGAGGCTGTGAGCACAAGGAGCCTCTGCTGATGCCTGTGGAGTGGCACCAATGCAGCTGTGGTGGCCCCTGGTCCCAGCTGGGCAGACTGGCCACCCATCGTGTCCCTGCCACCCTTGGAGGCCTTGCTTTGCTGATCCTCTGTGCCAGTGGGGCTGGGCTGGGGTCCTTTGTCGTGGTGGGTCCACGGGTGGTGGGTCCATAGGTGGTGGATACGTGGGTGGTGGGTCCACGGGTGGGTCCATGGGTGGTATGTCCATGGGTGGTGGGTGCACGGTGGCTCCTGGTGGCTCCTAACCTCTTCCTTCTGTTTTGCAGAGTCCCCTGGGCACAGTCAAGGGTAGGTGACCCCCGTCTCGGCCACGGTTCCCAACCTCGGGGTTCAGCGCCCGCCACGCCTCGTGCTGCCCTGGCTCTGGAACTGGATGGGTGGGGGGTGCTGGGTCAGCCCTGTCCCGATGTCCCCATTCCTGTCCCCTCCTGGGCAACAATTCCCTGCAGCGGGGGGACCTGTCCCAGGCTCCAGTCTCTCCCTGGGACTCATCCCATGGCGTGTGGGCACCCAGGTGATGGTTTTGGTTCCGGCAGTGACCTCTCCTCTCCATCCCCAGCCGAAAAGAAGGTCTCCAGCAGCCCCATGAAGGTGGTGGAAGGCACTGACATGATGAAGGCAGGTAGGTGCCCACTTCCCAGGAGAAGCTCTCCATCCCGGGCGCTTCCCCCTCCCCTTGGCTCACTGCCTGACCTGCAGCCCTGCCACGCCACCGCTCGATGACTTTCCAAGCCCAAGGCAACATCATTTCTTTGCAATCAGAAGGTTTGGTTTTGCTTCCACCCCACGGCTGGTTGGTGGGTCGGGGCTCCCGGTTCCATCTCTCTGCTCTGGTTTCATCCTTCGCCTCCCGCTCTCTGTTTGCGGCTTCTCCGGCGCGAGGGAGCGGAGCATCGGCTGCCGGCACGGCTGACCCAGCACACCAGGGGAGCTCGCAGGGGTGTGGGGACCCAGTTGCCCATTCCGGGGGGGGGGGTGTCTACAGCCAGATCTGCTGCTGGAAGGGTTTGCTCCAGCTTGGAGGTTTGGCTGGGAAGAACCACCTTGTGGTCCTCGGAGTGAGGTGACACCAGTGCTGGTGGGGACTTGCTGGGAGCCGATGGAGAGATGCCAAGATCAGCCATCCCATGGGAGAAGAGGGGCACCCTCGGTGGGGAGATGTCACCTCACGCAAGCATGAGCCTGGCTCTCTATGCCTGGCACCGCTCACCGGACAGACGGACAGGGCACCACGGTGCCAGCGGGGACGCAGAAGCCGTGGAGGTAAGGGGATGCCGGCAGTGCCAGGACGGTGACGGCCCCGTGGGTGTCAGTAGGAGAGCTGTGCTATGGGATGCCACACCCGCCTCTGCCATTCACTTCTCCTCACTGCCGCCTCGCTAACGCCGCTGAGCACCGCACGGCGCCGCCGCCGCCGCCACGCGCCTGCCCCGCACCAACCCGCTGAGCAGGGGCTGGGGAGGGGCCGGGGCCACCGTAACGCGCGCTGTGCTCTTTGTGTCCCAGCCATGTACTCGGTGGAGATCACCGTGGAGAAGGACAGAGTGACTGGGGAGACCAAGGTCCTGTCCAGCACCACCCTGCTCCCCCAGAACCACTGTCTGCAGGGGGTCAAAGTGTACGAGGATGAGCTGAAAGGTACGGCCCAGCCCACCACGGCTCGCAGGTGGCAGGAGCAAAGGGCAGGGGACGAGGGAGCGGCTGCCCGAGCATCCCAGCAGGCACCGGGGATAGGAAAGGGCTGGAGCTGCTCCCGGCGTCCTCACCAACTCTGGAGGGGAGGCAACCCTGCACCAGCCCCAGTCCTGCACCCTGGGCAGCCCGGCGTGGGATCCTTCCAGGTGACATCTCCAACAAAAGAAGGATATGGAACTGTTGCAATGGGTCCAGAGAAGGCCACGGAGATGATCTGAGAGCTGGAGCACCTCTGCTGTGAGGACAGGCTGAGAGAGTTGGGATTGTTCAACCTGGAGAAGAGAAGGCTCCGGGGAGACCTTAGAGCAGCCTCCCAGGACTGAAAGGGGCTCCAGGAAAGCTGGGGAGGGGCTTTTTACAAGGGCCTGGAGTGATAGGATGAGGGGGAACAGCTTTAAACTGGAAGGGGGAAGATTCAGATAAGGCATTAGGAAGAAATTCTTCACGATGGGGGGGGGGGGGTGCTCTGGCCCAGGTTACCCATTGCAGTGGTGGCTGCCCCATCCCTGGAGGTGTTCAAGGCCAGGCTGGATGAGGCTTGGAGCCCTCTGATCCAGGGGGTGGAACTGAATGGGCCTTGAGGTCCCTTCCAACCCAAACCATTCCATGATTTGGTGATTCTATGGTTCTGTGGTGTAGATGGTCCTGACAGGCCAGCCATGGTCTGCACGTCGTGACCCTGCACCACTGGAGAGTGGAGAAGAGGATCTGCCACGTCTGAGACTCAGGGAGCAAAGCACCAGCACCACATCAAGCCCACGTGCCCAGGCTGGCAGAGGGGAGTGTGGCCACTGGGCACAGAGGAGGCACAGCTGTAGGGACTGATCCTGATCCCTGCCCACAACCCCTGCTTTTGGGAACCTCCAGGATTCTGCTTCGAAGGGCCTGGTGACACCCAAGGGATGGCAGTGTCCATGGCAAGGATCAGCCACGGAGCTGGGATGTGTCCCTGGTGGACTGGTGGTTGAGTGGACCAACCACTTCTCCAAGGAAACCACAATACACCAGCAGCAGGTCTTGTTCAACACCATCCCCACGGCCATGGCCGTGTCAGGCCACGTTGGCCTTCACCCCCAACTCAGCCCCTCAGCTGCTCCGGGACCCTCAGCTTCAAGGATGGGTCGAGGAGCTGCCTCGGATTGGGGAAAACACACATCCCTCCTGGCCCTGCCGGGGCTGGTTGCCATCCATCTCTGCATCAGCTGTTGAGGCTGTCGCACTGATCATCGCATGATGCCCCAGGTCAAGCGGAAAATACGATGAGCCCGAGGCTGCTCTCGCTGTGATGGTCGTCTGCTGCCTCCAGCACCACAAGCGGCCAAAGAGCCACATCCCTGCCCAGACTTGGGGCCACCAGGTGCCCACCTGGGACACAGCAGGATGTGGACACGATGGGGCTGAGCGCTCACGGGGATCCCAGGGGCAGCAGCGGTGATCGGCCACAGCGCATCATGTCAGCCCGGGCGAGCTGGGTGCCAGCCAGATGCCATCCCGCCAACCGCGACCACGGCCAGCTTGGCAAGCTGTTGGCAACCTGGCAGACGGCCATGGCTCCCGCGGGGCTCGCTGGGTTTGGAGGTGCCAAGGGCCAGGAATTGCTCCTCACGTTGTGCTTTTGTTTCGGGCTCCCCATCTGCTGTGTGGGGCAGGGGGTCGGGGTGGGGAAGCTGGCAGCAGGGGGGTCTGGGATGATGCCGGGGGGTCCCAGCCTTGGTGCTGGGAGTTTGAGGAGGGGAAGGTGCCAGTCTCCAGCCACGTGGGAGCTGGGTGTGAGCAGGTTTTCCCAGGTCAACTTGTGCCCCCAGCCCGAGCCCCCTCACCCTCCCTGCTCTGGCTGGAGAACAAGTCTTACAAGTCTTACGAGGAGCGGCTGAGGGAGCTGGGGATGCTTAGCCTGGAGAAACGGAGGCTGAGGAGAGACCTCATCGCTCTCTGCAGCTCAGCATTGGTGAAGCTGCACCTCGAGTCCTGGGTTCAGTTTTGGGCCCCTCATCACAAGAAGGACATTGAGGAGCCTGAGTGTGTGTGGAGAAGGGAACGGAGCTGGGGAAGGATCTGGAGAACAGGGGTTCTGGGAGCAGCTGAGGGACCTGGGGCTGTTTAGTCTGGAAAAGAGAAGGCTGAGGGGAGACCTCATCACTGTCTACAACTGCCTGAAAGGAGGCTGTGGTGAGGTGAGTGTTGGTCTCTTCTCCCAAGTGACAGGTGATAGGATGAGAGGAAATGGCCTCAAGTTGCACCAGGAGAGGTTTAGATTTGATATCAGGAATAATGTCTTCATTGAAAGGGTTCTCAGGCCCTGGCAGAGGCTGCGCAGGGAGGGGGTGGAGTCCCCATCCCTGGAGGTGTTTAAAAGACAGGTAACTGAGGTGCTCAGGGATGGTTTATAGTGGACAGGTATGGCTGGGCTCGATGATCTCCAAGGTCTTTTCCAACCAAGCGATTCTGTGACTCTCTGATTCTTGTCCCCGCAGTGGTGCACGCGGTGAGCGCCGAGGACGGGGCCCTGCAGAACGGGGCTCAGCCCCTCAGCTCCTCCGAGGTCGACGAGCTCCTGCACAAGGCCGATGAGGTCACCTTGAGTGAGGCCACCGGGCGGGAGACCCCGGGCAAGGCTGGCAAGGAGGCCACCAGCACCCCGGCCAGCCAGAAGGCAACACCGCGGCGGGAGATCACGGGGCTGCAAGCCAAGGTGCGGGAAAGCCCGACGGTGCTGCCAGCGGGCGAGGGGACGGAGCCAAGCCGGGAGCAGCCGGTCACCATGATCTTCATGGGCTACCAGAACGTGGAGGATGAGAACGAGACCAAGAAGGTGCTGGGGCTGGAGGGCACCATCAAAGCCGAGCTGGTGGTCATCGAGGATGCCGAGAGCAAGCCGGAGCCGGCGGGCAAGGACCACGCGCCGCCCAACGGCACCGCGCTGGAGCCGGCGGCCGCCCAACCGCTGGCGGAGGAGGCTCCGGGTGGGCAGAAGGCGGGTGCCAACGCCACAGATGCCAAGGAGGCCGAGCAGGAGACGGACGTGAAGAAGCAGCGCTGCAAGTGCTGTACGGTGATGTGAGCTGTGCCGGCCCCGCTGCCCCCCCCACCGAGCCCCCAGCCGCCCCGGCCCCCCGCTCGCCAGGACCGCCAGGCTGCCCCCCACCCCGGACACGGCCCCTCCCCAGGCAGCAGAGAACCGTGGCACCGCTCACCCCATCCGCTCGATGCCCAACACCGCACCCCACCAGCACCTGTGATATTTATTAGAGACACCCCCCACCACCACCACCCACCACCCCCACGGCCAAGCCTCACCACCCTCCCAACGCCGACGCCGGAGCCTTTCCCTCCCCCTCAGCAGCAATTTCCCACCTGCTGTTGGAGGATGGAGCCGCCCGGGCTGGGGGATCGGAGGACGCGGCTGCGTCCGTAGATGATTCCCAGGGAGCTGGTGGCCAGTGGGACCCACTCTGGGCCCAGCCTGCACTGGGCACGGAGCCAGCCCCTCTCCCCACGCCTCCATCATTAGGGGCTCCGTTAGGAAGAAATTCTTCATTAGGAAGGAATTCTTCACGATGAGGGTGGTGAGATGCTGGAACAGGTTGCTCGGGGAAGTCATGGCTGCCCCATCCCTGGAGGTGTTCAAGGCCAGGTCGGATGGGGCTTGGAGCCCCCTGATCCCGTGGGAGGTGTCTCTGCCCATGGCAGGGGGGTGGAACTGCTTTGATGTCCCTCCCAACCCAACCCATTCTATGATTCTACGATCACCCCTTTCTCCAGCAGTGAAAGGCTCTGGGCTGACTCCTCAGCTGTCCCCGCTCCATCCTGCATCCCCATCTCTGCACCCCAGACTCCCCAAGCCATGACCCCTCTGGGATGGAGCTTATCCAAGCGAGGGAAAGGCATTGAGGGTGGCATCTCCTCCCCAGTGCTCGGCTGTGGTTGGGAGCTTGCAGAGGGCTGTGGGCCACGTGTAGCCCCCACAGTGCCATCTCCAGCCTGTCCTCAGGGCTGCGGGTGGAAGACCCTGCTCTGCTCCCTGGAATTGGCAGCTGCCACCACCCAGGTCCACAGGCTCTTGCGGGGCCGTTTCCCATCTTGGCTGTCACACTGGTGTCATTGGGTGCTACCGGTGTTCTCCTGGGGTGATGTGGGTGTTGATGGCAGCAAAGGATGGGGAGATGGGGAGGCCCAGCCCCATGGGGATGAAAATGGGGTTGGAGGTCGTGTGCCTCCTTGCAGCAGAACCACGCCCCCTCCTGCCTCTGCTCCCTGCCCAGTGGTGGCAGCTTGGCAGAGCAACTTTCTGGGGCCGAGGGCTGCAGCATCACCTCCCCCAGGGCACGGGGCAACCCAGTTCACCCCAGACACCAGGACTGGGAGCTGCTGGGGGTATGGTGTCCCATGGAGGGGCATCCCTGAAATGCTGTGTCTGTGCCGGGGTTGCAAACAGCCTTCCCTGCTCCCCCCTACCCTGCACCCCAGCCCTTCAGCGGGGATTTCACCACCAGCACCAGCGTTTCCTCCCCACTGAGACCCGCTGGGGAGGGTGGAGGGGAGCCAGGGTGGCACCCATGGGTGCTGAGCCCTGCCCAAACTCTGGGTGCTTCTGCGGTGGCCAACACATCTCGCGGGCTTTGGGTGACTGGCTCCTGCTGAGCAGCACGGGCACAATCCTGTCCTGCCCCCAGCACTGGGGCTGCTGCCGGGGGGTCCCCAGCTCCTGTCAGCACTGTCCCAAACGCTCCAGGGCTTGGAGCCCCGTGTGCTGGGGTTGCTTTCAGCGCCTGGTGCCCCACATCAGCTGTTCCTGAGCAACCACACAGCCAGGCTGGCAGTGCCCTGTCCCCTTGTGTGGGGACACAGGAGGTTTGGGCAGGGTGCAGCCGGCCAGCAGCACAGGACAAGGGTCCTGCTCTGAGTGCCAGCGGGTCCCCGCAGCCAAGGGCATCCGGGGGAGTCCCCAGGGACCCCCAAGCCCCCGGCAAAGTGCGCAGAGCAGCCCTCGCTCTGCGCATCCCACCAGGATGAGGGTGGCAGAGCAGCCACGGATGGGGCTCAGGCCTTTCCCTCCCCTCCATCCCCTTCGTGTAAGCAGTGACCCCCCACACCCCCCCATGATATCCCAGTTGCCCCCCAGTTACCACCCAGGCTGCAGTTTTCCCCCACAGTGGAATCTGCAGGGATAGGAGAGGGGGAAAGGGGCTGTGGGAGCTCACGGTGCTGCTGTGCCAATCCTGCCAGGTGGAGAGTAGTCCTGAGCCCTGTCTGGGCACCAAAAGCCTCTGGAGAGGCAGAGCTGGGGAAGGGAGTGGGGGGTCAGGTCTGGCACCCCCAGGATCAGGGGAAGAGGGAATCCCTCCTTCTTTTCTCGCTGGACCCCCATCACCCCAGAGCGTGGGCTGGGGGGGGAGGATGCTGCAGGGCACCCACCCCATCGATCCCGGGGGGCTGGGTTTGGGTCAGGTCCCCAGTGGGGACACATCACCTCCTGCCACCCCCTTCCTGGGGGCCACCACCAGTCACCCCATCCCACCTTGAGTCCCACAGCCCCCCCTGTTCCCAAGACGGGGCCCCCTCCCACTTTTGGCACCCCTTGCCCCTTGGTTGGCTTCGGACCCAGCACCGGCCCCTGGCCTCATCCTGCTCCCGCAGGGGCAGGGGGCAGGATCAGGCCCTCATGGGGCTGGGGCTGGCAGGGCTGAACAGCCAAAGGCAGAGGAGCCCGGCTGCACCCCAGTCCCATCCCAGTCAGCCCCCCGCCACCCCCCGCCTGGCTCCGCTGAAGTGCACTTCCCGCGTTCCCGTGCTTTTCACTTGTGCCGAAGCCGTTTGAAGTTTCCCCCCCCCCGCCCCTCCCCGGCCCTCCCCGTTGTTTGTAAAACACCCAAACCGAGCAAATAAACTGTGTGACCAACCAGCCCGGCGCCTCCGCCCTCTGCGTGGGGACCGGGGATGGCACCTCAATGCCTGGCACCGTGTTCAGCACCCCGACGGGTGGAAAAGGGCTGGGATGGGGATCCTGGGGTCTCCAGCGATAGGGATGCTGGGAATGAGGATGATGAGGATGGGGATTCTGGAGATGCTGGGGATAGGCATGCTGGAGATGAGAATGATGGGGATGGGTATTCTGGAGATGCTGGGAATGAGGATGATGGGGATTCTGGAGGTGCTGGGGATGGGTTGCTGTTGGATGTGCCCAGGTGAAGGGGATGTGGCAGCCCAGTCTCCTGCTTGTCTCCTGCACAGGGATCAGGGTCCTCCAGGTCACCTTGCCATGTGGCCGTGGGTCTGTACCCACCTCCAGATCCCATTTCTGCCTGGGATGCCAGGGCTGGTTCCTGGTGCCAGCACAGGGAGCCAAGCACACACCCTGCGGCGGGCGTGGTGGCTCCCTGGCTCCCTGGCCATCGCCTGTGGACTTTGTCTCAACCCTGTGGTTAAACAGGCTCTGCTCTCCTGCCTGGAAACACAGAGCCACCTGGCAGCCTCAGCAAAGCCACCAGCCCTGGGCCAACCAGCGCGGGAACCGGGAGACGGAGAGCGGGGCTGGGGGCACCGAGGGGCCAGGCAGGGGTAAGTGGGACTCCCTGGATGCCCCACAACTGGAATGAGTGGGGTCTGACCCAAATCACCCTGCTTGGGCCATCACGGGCAGCAGTGGGACCAGGAGGGGTTGTCCAGCAGGAGAGAGCTCTGATGGGGAGCAGAGGTATTGTGATGGGGCCGAGAGGATGAGGACAAGGACCTCCGGCCCCAGGTAAAGGCTCAGTAAAAGGCTGAGCATCCTGGCACTGCACCATCCACTCTGTTGCAGTGGGAGGGTGCCTGTGGATGTTGGGTGCCAGCGATGCTGCCTGCGCTGGTGGTCTCTGGCAGCCATGGCCATGGGCACTGAGGGCATCGTGGCCTCTGTGCCGCGGTCCTGCCCTCAGCCTGGTGGGTACAGGATGCCCCAGGGTTCCCAACCAGGCACAGGATCTTGTCCCAGCTGAGGGGGGGCGGCTTTTATCCCCATGGGAGAAGGGAGCTGCCCCACTGTCGAGGGCTGGTGGGGAATAGGGATGGCAGCACCGAGTGGGTGCCCACGGCCGGGGTGCTGAGGCAGCAGGGCCAGGGCTGCCGTGGCAGCGAGGACGCCCGTCCCAGCCCTGCCTGCACAAACACCGGGTTATCAGGCAGTCGGGCCGGGAGAGGCCCCGTGGTGTAAACAGGAGAGTGCAGGCTCCTGCCATGGCAGCTCCGGGCACGGGAGCTGCTCTTGTGTTTGATCAGGCCTGTGGGCTTCTCCGTGGTACCCAGCAGGTACCACCATATCCCCCACGGCTATGGGCACTGCCCTGGGCATGGACCTGGGGGGCTGTGAGGACTCTGGGGGTGACTGACTGGGCATCCAAGCAATGCCAATCCTTGTGGAGCTGCTCAGGCTCTTCCCAGGGCTGGTGAACCCACGTTGGTTCTTCCCTATGGGGAGAACAAAACCACTGAGCAGCGGACAGGCTGCCTCGCAGCATGGCATCAGGGAAGGGCTGGGACCTCTTAGGAGTCTCAGGACTCCCCAGGCTCTCTTTGGAGGCTCAGGACTCCCCAGTGCTGGAGTTGTGTCCGTGGGGAGGCAGAGTGTGCCTGCAGGAAGGTGTGTGGGTGCAGTGCTGCGCCGCTGTGTTGGTGCCACGTTGGTGCACTGTCCCGTTGGTGCATTGGCACGTTGGCCCAGGGGTGCATTGGCACCTCGGTGCATTAACACGTTGGCCCATTGGTGCATCAGTGCATTGGCACGTTGGCTCATCGGGGCGTTGGCACATTAGCCCCCTGGTGCATTGGCAGCTCAGTGCAGCATCACATCAGCCCACCGGTGCCTTGGCAGGCAAGGCTGGCATGTGCTGCAGGTGGGTGGCCAAGGGCAGCCCCCCTAGGCGTGGGAGCCAGCAGCCACGGGAGCGACGATGCCGCGGGGAGGGTTGGGAACGGGTCATTGAACCACAGCCAGCGCTGAGCCCAGCGCAGTTCTTGGAATTCCCCACGGGCTGAGCTTATCAGGGCTCCTCAGCTGTGCCAGCCCCGTGTCCCCCGCACCCACCACCACCCGCCCCTGCCACTCCCCGGTGGACGCAGCTCTGACGGGCGCCACGCGCAGCCTCCCCAGGGCATGGGGACCCCCTGCCCTGACAGCTCCCCCAAACTGTAAGTGCAGCGTGGTTGGGGTGGGGGCGAGGGCAGCAGCAGGGTGCTGGGGGTGCCCGTGTTCCCCTCGGCTTTGGAGGGATCAATCCACACACAGGGTCTGGCCGTGGCGAGGGGGCGCGTGATCGCACTGGCTTTATCTGCCGTGGGCAGGCGGAGGGGCCACCGGCAGCATTCCGAGACATTCATCCACATCTTGCACATCAGCAGGTCTGGGTGCACACACAGAGGTTTACACGGGATGGAGGGGGCACCCTACAAGTCATCAGCCCCCCAGCAGGAACCCCGGGGTGGGGGGGGACCACGGAAAACACCCCCTCTTTATGGTGGGGCCCAGGCTGGGCTGGCTGGTGCTGCAACGCTGCTTGCTCTGCACCCATGGCACTTGGTTGTGCCATGGGCAGCCCAGCATGGGGGGGACAAGCCCAGGACCCCCAAGGTCCCATACCTGGCATCCAGGGCTGTGCTGATACAGTCGGATTGTTGTGGTGTTGCTTTGGGAGGGGCTGTGCCGCTTGGCGTGGGGCAACCAAGAGCCCCGATAACAGCCCTGCTGGTGTCCCCCTGCCTGTTCCCCTCCTGCGCCAACCTCCGGCACTCCCTGGTGAGGAATCCCCTCCCAGCAGGGACCTCTGACCCCTCCAGACATGGTGAGAGGCGTGGGCAGATGGTTTTCACTATCCAGGTCATCAGGGCTATGAAAGAGAAATAGTGAATTACATGTAGGAACATGAGGAGGTTACGGGAATTCAGCCGGGCACAGCACATCAGGAACAGTACTTCCCAAAGATTCCAGCCCCATTGCTGCAGGTGGTGAGGTTGAACCACCCAGGGCAGGGCACAGGACTGGGCAGCAACACCATGGTGTGGGGGCATCACCCTGGGATCAGCTCAGGATGCCCCAGTTGCTCTGATGCGATCCAGGTGCTCCCACCCCAGGAAAGGCTTAAATTGGCTCCTCAGCTGTGAGCCAGCCCTTTGTTCCTGGCCGGAAGGTGAGCAGAGGGAGCTGCATGACCAGCATTGATGCAGGGAAGGAGGCATATCCAGGGCACAGTGCATCCACCCTTGGGATGAACTGAGCTGCTCTGGATGCAGGGAACTGCTCCAGGGGAGCCTTGGCCTGCACCGTGCTCGCTGGTGCCCCAGAGCGTGGGCTCTGGTTTGCCCCTACACCCAGGCTCTGTTTTGCCCTGGCACCCAGGCTCTGTTTCAGCCCCTTCACCACAGCCTTGGTCCCAGTTTCCCCACGTTCTCCCAGGAAGCTGTGAGCATCTGGATTGTGGTGCTCAGTGCTGATGCTCACACAAGGAGCGGTGATAGCAACGGTTGCGGCTACGCCTTGGCAAACAGAGGGAGAGGATGTGCCACTGGCCCACGGGCACGCCCGGGGTGTACATGTGTCTCACTGGCACAGGGGCCAGGCTGGAGATGGCATTTACAAGGCTCCTGCCTTCCAGGGAAGCATCTGTGCCTCCCCTCCCTCCCTGGCACCCGCTGTCCCATCCAGCTCCGGCTCGGTTAGCACAGGGTGATCCACACCAAGGTCAGGGCAGTTTACTCCCGCTCTGCATGACACAAGGGTCAAAGTCTCTCCTTTTTATGAGCCATGAAATTATTTTATGATCCCTGCTGTTTCAATAGCTTGGCTATTGGAGCCTCCTTCCTGCAAACACACAAGGAGAAATTCCAGGCAGAGGTGGACCTGGCGCCACTGATGTCTCTCCTTGCCCTGAGCTGCTCCTCCTGGAGCTGCCTATGGCCAGCGAGGTGTTCATGACCAGGCTGGGTGGGGCTTTGAGCCCCCTGATCCAGTGGGAAATGTCCATGCCCATGGCAGGGGGGTGGAACTGGATGGGCTTTGAGGTCCCTTCCAACCCAAAGCATTCCATGATTCTGTGATCCCTCTGTGCCCGGTGTATGTGGAGAGGCGCAGGGGTGGCTGTGCTGGAGCTGGCAGGAGCTGCCAGGCCCAGTCCTGGAGGCTGGCACAGCTGAGCTGGAAGTTGCATTGGCCAAAGCCCTGCAGCTCTTATCTCTTGTCACCACTGTCCTCTTGGTGATGCTGGTGGGTTTGGCTTTGCTTGGGATGCAGCCAGGCTGGAGGATGGAGGTGGGAGGATGTCATCAGCTTTGGGTCAGTTCCCGTTGGGAACGGGGCTTCGTGGTCTATGTTTCTGCATGAATGGAGCCAATGACCCCTGGGACACAGCTGGGTTGTGTTAGCTGTGTCTGTCCCCTGGCACAGGTCTCCCAATCACCACCCAGGTGATGACAGCAGGACCAGCTTGAGAGGTGGAGCTGCACAGCCCCAACCTCTGCTCCTTCTACTGTTCTTAATGTTCTTTCTCCCAACCTGCTTGCAGGGCCAGCCAGGTCCTGCCCCTCGTCCTCGGGTGAGCCAGGAGCCTGAGGGCAACCTTGAAGCTGAGCAGCACCCCTGGACCAGGGAAAGGCTGGCAGAGGATTGAATGCTGATTATTCTTAGGAGATGGACAGAGTCACCAGACACCTGGTCTTCCAGGTCCCACAGACCTCACACAGGCACAACTATAACGAGGCCGGCTCGTTTGGAGAGCAGAGGGCCGACAGCGACGACGATGTGTTTGGCTCCAGTCAACACAGCAGCCAGAGGGTGGAAAATGGATATGGCTGGAAAACGAGGTCAAAGTCACCCTCACATTTCCTGGATGGTGGAAAAGACGTCTGGACGCCGTCCCCAGACAGGGAGTCCAAGCTGGAAGTGGTGAAGTCGGGAAGCTTGTATGATGTCAGGGTTTACAAAGGCGAGAGGAAGCCCTCGAAGCTTTACGATGAGGATGAGCAGGAACAGCACAGGGTCCCTCCACCCAACATCTCACCTGAGAAAGCCAGGGAGCTCGCGGATGAGAGGAGGGAGGTCATCCGGAGCCAGGCGATGAGGAAGAGCTCCACCATAGCTGAGAAGTGGAGCTCCCTGGATGAGCTGAGCTCTATAAACGCTGGCACAGGCGGCCAGGGTGAAGGCAGGGACACGACGAGCAGCTTCACCACCAGCTTTGCTGTTTCCTTTGACAAACCTTCCCCGAGAAGGGCAGCAACGCCTGTTGACCCTGAAAATATTGACACAGAGCAGATCAACTTCTCCGCTGCTCGGCAGCAGTTCCTGATGCTGGAAAAGACCAACCCAGGCTCTTTCTTCAGCCCAGGACAACAGGCCATGTCTCCAAAGACAGAGCCGACGACAAAAGTCTTTAGGCAGGAGTGGCACAGTCCTGAGATGGCCACAAAAGCTGCGAGAAGTTATGGTAATGCTGGTGCATCCAACCAGAACAGGACAGACAAGAACATTTACCAGGTTTACAGCACATCCTACAAGACACCTGTGAAGGAGGAGGTCTACGCTCCCAGAAGGGCTGATAATGACAGGTCATATCCCACCAGGAGAATGTCCAGCTTGACCAAAGCATCTTCCAGAGAGGACCTGGACTCTGGCTTGGGTGAGATGTATAATGAAGGTAATGCAGGCTACGCCAGCGATGGAAGCACATCCAACGAGATCTTTAATGGCCTTGTGGATCTGAGGGCTGGCAGCAACGGCCTGGCCAAGGAGACGAAGGTCAGCAATGAGACACCCATCGAGAGGGAGATCCGCATGGCGATGGAGAGGGAGGAGAACCTCTGGAAGGAGAGGGGGATCCAGCGGGTGACCTCCAGCAGCGAGCTGGTGGAGATCCAGACCAAGCCTTTCCTCTCCATGCAAGCCTCTCCCGGCCCAGGCAGGAAAGGGAAGGACAAAGGCCGTGCTTCCCTTTACGTCCAGAGGGAAATCGAGCAGGAAACCAAGCGTGAGGAAGATCTAAAGAAGCAAGGGAGGCTGCTGGGGACATATGACAGGGGGACACAGCAGGAGCTGGACGAGCGCAGGAGGGTGTTTGAGCAAGAGGAGCCCCCTCCACAGAAGCCGCCCCCCACGAGGAAGGCAGAAGAGCAGAGGAGTTGGGTCAATGAGTTCGTAGTGGAGCAGCCCACGAGCCACAGCCCCCACCCTGCAGAAGACACCAGGGGTGGAAAAAGCCTTTCCAGCTACTCAGTGAGCATCACACACTTCCAGAAGTCCCACCCGCGCTTCGTCGCCAGAGAAAAAAGCCAGGAGCAACCCTCGGTGTCCCAGCGCGTTTCCGCTTCCACCAGCAAATGGAAGAGTGAGGATTCCCAAGGAGAAAGGCTTCCCGGCTCCACCCCGAGCCCCACTGGCACAGTTGTCCTGCCCAGAGAGTACTTCTCCCTCTCCTTCTGGAAGCCCAAGGTCTCCTTCGTGGAGGACATGGGGACGCAGAACCCGCTAAGGAGAGAGGATGGTCGGGAGGAGCTGTACAAGCTGAGGACCTGGAAGCCCCAGACGTCGGCACTGATCGAGGAGGAGATCCGGAGTGACCTGCAGAGGGAAGAGGAGCTGCAGGAGCAGCGGCGGCGGCGGCAGCTGATCGATGGCTACTCCGTGGTCAGCAGTGATGGCATTCCTCAGGAGGGCTCCCGCTCCCGGCACAGCTCCGGTAAGAGGAGGGGAGGAACGGTGGGCTGGGACAGGGCAGAGGTCACTCCTGGGGACAAAGGTACTGTGGGCATTGCTCCTGCTCTCCTTTTCCATTCCTTGTGGCTCTGAGTCTCAATGGGAGTCATCAAAGGGGGTGGGAACGGCACCATGGGGTGCCCGTCCCAAGGGATCTCCTTGTGGAGGCCACCGGGTCCCTCTCTCAATGCATGAGAAGGAGGATGTGGACAGTCTGCCCCTCACATAAGAGTGGCCACAGCAGGGACAGAGGGGACAGCTACAGGTGGAAAGCACCGAGTAGCCTGGGAGAGTCTGGTGAGGTGTCCAAGTTCCTCCCTCCAAAGGTTTCTGAGCTGCCTGTAAGGACTCCCAAGGGTTGGTAGCAAGTTGTCCCAGGAGAAATAATTCTTGGACAGGGATTGTGTGGTCCCTGGAGCCAACTGCACCAGCCCAGCCTTTCCAGGGCAGAACAGATGCAAGGAACTGATGATGATCATGATGATGATGAGGGATGGGATCCGTGAGAGCAGCAGGACTTTTGATTCCAGAACTGCTCAGGTTTTGATAACTTTGCGCCATGTTACCGCTGAAAACAGCGCTGGAAGGGCCCAGCAGTGCCCAGCTCTTGCATTTTCCCTCTCTTACTCCTGACAACCCCTGGCTGGCACCCAGACACAGGGTCCCAACCGTGACCAAACCCACCGGACTTGCCGAGGAGGCCAGCGTGGGGCAGGAACTCTCTCCTCCTGGTACCCCAACCCTGGGAGTGGTCCTGGTGTCCCTCAATCCCTGACTGCTCTTTCTCTCGAAGCTGCCTCAGGTGCCAGCGACAGCTACTCCGTGTCCGGGTCTCCTGTCTCCACTCCAGCCCCGCACCAGACAGGGGTCCTGGGACTGATCTCATCCTTCACCCCACTGAGAGTGTCCGGTCCCTCCCGGGGCAGCACGGAGACCCTCACCTCCGACTCGGCTCGTTCCAGCCCCCTCGAGGAGCGGAGGAGGAGGGTGAAGGAGGAAGGAAAGGTGAATGCATCCACCCTGCCTGCACCGGGCGGGATGTGGCTGAGAGGCTGGAGGCTGGTGGCTCTGGGGTTCCAAGTTGCCATGTCCAGCTCCCACCTGGAGGTGGAGGTCGGGCTTCTCGGTTTGGTGGGAGATCTGTGGGTGGTGGCACTGGCAAAGGGGTGCGCTGAGCCCCCCAGGGTGGTGCCAGCTGCTTGGTGGTGTCAGCACTGGGTGGGATTGCAAGGAAGCAGCAGTTTCCTCCTGCGGGCAGGAAGGGGTTCCTGGCCTGAGGGGAGAAGCCCCTCAGGGGCAAAATTTCATGTGCTGTCCCATCTCACCTCTCCCCTGCCTGGCAGCCTGAACCCCCCGTGGGCCGTATCCAGCTGCCTCTGGATATTTCCCTGCGAGGTTTCTGTTATCTGAACGTTTTCCCCCTCCTTTTCACAGTACGCAGGCATCGAACCCATTGACAAGATCAACACAGAGGTAAAGTCCTCCACACACTCCAGGGCTCTGCTTGTGCTACCCTGACTCCTCATGTCCCAGGTCCTCGAGGTGGTTGGGATGGATGGGATCTTGGCTTCAGGAGAGCCAGAGGCACAGCTTGGGTGGGCATTACCTTGGGTAGGAGAATGTTGGGTGGATTTAACCCCAAGGGAGGGGCTCCTTGCTGGGAGGACATCCTGCAAAAGAGATGATCCGAGGGCTGGAACACCTCCTGTACGAGAACAGGCTGAGAGATTGGGGTTGTTCAGCCTGGAGAAGAGAAGGCTCTTGGGAGACCTTAAAGAAGCCTTCTAGGACTGAAAGGGGCTCCAGGAAAGCTGGAGAGGGGCTCTTGATCAGGGAGTGCAGGAATAGGATGAAGGGGAAGGGTTTTGAGCTGAAAGAGGTGAGATTGAGATGAGATCTTAGGGAGAAAAGTTTTGCTGTGAGGGTGGGGAGGCCCTGGCCCAAGTTGCCCCATCTCTTGAGGTGTTCAAGGCCAGGTTGGATGGGGCTTGGAGCCCCCTGATCCAGTGGGAGGTGTCCCTGCCCATGGCAGGGGGGTGGAACTGGATGGGCTTTGAGGTCCCTTCCAACCCAACCCATTCCTTGATTCTATGATTTATAAAAATACCTTATTTATGAAAAGACCTTGTGCCTTGGGGTTTCTGTAGGTTGTGGAAAGCACCCGAGTGATCCGGCACAAGAGTCTCATGGCCCAGCGCTGGGAGGCAGGACAATACGTCCAGGATGATGACTGAGGAGCCCTCGCGGCCGCAGCCGCCGGACCCTGCCGTGTGCTCGCCCTCTTTGGGATCAACCGACGCACGATCAAGATTCCTGATCAGTTCAGCTCCTGGTTATTGGCAGAATCAAGACCTGGACACTGCAAATCGCATCCGTTTTTAATGTAGATGATCCTTCTGATGCATTTGATGCGCTCGTTGTTCCCCAACCTTTGAGGCGCGGGAATACTTTATTTCTTAGGAGGGGAAGAATTGGATCACTTTCTTTTAATCACTTCTGCAAGGACACAGCTGGATGAAATCATACGGTAATTGAACTGCTTTCTCCTTGGAAGCTTGGCCTCTGGCTTACGAAAAAAGCACTGGTTTTAAGTTTCTAAGTCCCACACCATCGGGCGTCGCCTGGGAGGGTGTCCAGGAGGACGCGTGACTTCGGATCGATGTCGGCATCGCACTGGAAAATCAATGTTTCTGCTTAACTCCTGCCTTCTGCTGAGATGAGGCGATAGAATGGATAGAAATGCTGTTTATTGTGCTAATTTATTAAAGAGTCGCTGCTCTCCATCGTCATTCCCGGCTGGATTCCTCCGGTTTTGGCATTTCCAAGGGGTCTCGGCTATTGGGGAGAGGGGACTGGGGATCGGATGGGGATGAGAACTGGGACCGGAGCCAGAGGGGACGCGGCTCCCGTAGGAGTTCCTGAGGGGGGAAAGCTGGGATAATGCCAGGGAGGGAGAGAAGGAAAAGACGGGACCGGCTGCACCCCCCGCATCCCCGCCCGCTGCCACCAGGGGGCACCGGGAGCGTGGGACCGGGATGGGGAATGAGGGGGGACCCGGGGGGAAAGGGCGAGATCCAGAGGGGAGAGGGCTGAGCTCCAGAGGGGAGAGGGCAAGATCCAGAGGGGAAAGGGCGAGATCCAGAGGGGAAAAGGGCGACATCCAGAGGGGAGAGGGCTGAGCTGCAGAGGGGAGAGGGCAAGATCCAGAGGGGAGAGGGCAAGATCCAGAGGGGAAAGGGCGAGATCCAGAGGGGAAAAGGGCGACATCCAGAGGGGAGAGGGCTGAGCTCCAGAGGGGAGAGGGCAAGATCCAGAGGGGAAAGGGCGAGATCCAGAGGGGAAAGGGCGAGATCCAGAGGGGAGAGGGCTGAGCTCCAGAGGGGAGAGGGCAAGATCCAGAGGGGAAAGGGCGAGATCCAGAGGGGAAAAGGGCAAGATTCAGAGGGGAAAGGGTGAGCTCCAGAGGGAGAATGGGCTGAGCTCCAGAGGGGAAAAGGCGAGATCCAGCGGAAAAGGGTGAGATCCAGAGTGGAAAGAGCAAGATTCAGAGAGAAAGGGCAAGTTCCAGAGGGGGAAAGGGCTGAGCTCCAAAGGGGGAAAGGGCTGAGCTCCAAAGGGGGAAAAGACGAGATCCAGAGGTGAAAGGGTGAGCTCCAGAGGGGCAAAGGCGAGATCCAGCGGGAAAGGGCTGAGCTCCAGGGGAAAATGCTGAGCTCCAGAGAGAAAGGGCTGACCTCCGGGGGGAAAGGCCAAGTTCCAGGGCGCTGGGAAAGGCAGGACCCCTCTGCCCTGCCCCTGGCAGTGCTGCCTGGAGCAGAAGCACGGGCAGCCACAGCCGTGCTGGGCGAGTGCCCTGCTCCTGCTTCCCCTCCGAGACTGGAGGGGTCAAACCCCTCCCTGCCAAAAGAGGAAAAGAAACCGGTTTTGCAGAAGCCTCTGGGCACTCCCTTCTGCTGCAAAGCCTGGAATAGCCAGCCCTGCTCCGCTAACGGGGTCACCCAGAGGTGCTCCATCACTACCAGGCCCCGCAGTGCTGCTGGAAGGGTCCTGTTCCCCATCTGAGTAGGAGCTGGGCAACATCCACGTGTGTCCTCCACCAGGCTCCCTGCTCCAGAGTGGGCTGGGAAGGCAGGAGTGGATATAGAATCTCTGCCTTTCCTCTCATCCACCACCTTGATCAAATACCTTTGCCTTGTACCTTGGTCTTCACCCTAATTAGTCATTTTTTCTCATTATGAAAAGCTCACTTGTAACCCTCAGACAAGCATTTCTCCTCTCCTCTTGACCCTGGCCATGAGGTGCAGGGATGGGTGGAAAGTGAGGGCTGGAATAGCCTCTGGCTTCCCAGGGGCTTCCCAGGGCATGGGGGGTCACTGGTTGCCCAGGCTGCCCGGACACTGGCCCAGCCAGCAGCTCTGCTGGCCCTGAGGGTGGCCCATTGGTGAGCCAGGAGCAATCGGTCTCACTTCTCAAAGAAACAGGCATTCCTAGAAATCCTCTTCCCCCAAATGTATACAGAAATGCATTTAATTAACAAGTAAACCTTCACAAGTACTTTCATCCGGATTCCAGCCATAAACATTGCGTTCTCAGATCGCTCACGGAGCAGTTTTAAGAGTTTAACGAGGCCTCTTCCAGCTGATAAACTGCATCTGTCTTAATTGGTCATTAATTGGACATGGTTAACACGCAAGAAAGATGGAACCTGGGATGTGTTTTCCTCTGGTCCTTTTCTCAGTGTGGAAGAGTCTTGGAGCCTTCCAGCTGCAGTCTCTGGAAAGCCCTTGTTTGCTGCAGACACTGCTCCTAGGAACAGCCTCCTGTGGGCGACTTCCTAAGGACTGGAAAGTTGGAGCTGCCAACACCTGCCTTGGGAGAGTTTTTCTGAGTTCCTGCAAACACTGCATCTCTGCTCTTACAGAGAATCATGGAATGGTTTGCACTGGTAGGGAACTGGATGGACTTTGAGGTCCCTTCCAACCCAAACCGTTCCATGATTCTATGATTAAATGTTGTTTGAACAGGACCAATTCTGGCAGAGGGTTTTACCCCAATAAGAACCCACGAGCAGAGGCTCAGTGAGATTTCCAACAGCTCAAATCCTCCTCGGGGTCAGCTCTGCAACATGGAATAATGACAGGCTCAGAGTGGGGGAAACCTGGGCATGAGAAGTGACTGCACTGGCATTTTGGAAATCTGGCACCTGCCAGCCTGGGGTTTGTGCTCCACCTTTGTAGGACAGACAGACAGAGCAGACACACAACAGCAGGAGCTCTATGGTCATTCCCAGACATCAGCACCAGACTGGGATTGCTGTAAGGGTCCAGGCTGGATGCTGAACTTCACCCTGGCTGATGCTGAAGCTGATTCCGAGCGTGCTCGTGGGACCAGCCAGGTAACTTATGGTGGTTGCAGTGCTGGCTGTGAAGCCCAAGCAAACAGACTTGATATCCTTTCTCAATTTGCAGCTACTCCATTGTGTATTTTATGGCCAAACCCTGCTCTGTTAAAACAGATGAGAGCTGACTGGTCCACGGATCTCGTGATCTGCCTCAGGACTAAGCAGCACCCACTCTGCATGTTCAAAGCAGTGTAAGATACAGTTTGCATTATGCAAAACATATTTCAAAGCATTTTTTCTTTACAAAAATCTCTTCAGGCGGGAGAGCTCTCATCATGAAATAAAAACATCAACTAGAAGTCAGGGGCCAATAGTGAGGGAGAAGAAAAAGATGAGTAAAAGTATATTTATTACTATTAAAAGGAATTGCCAGGATCCCAGTAGGGTTCTCTCTCGAGTTGCTATGGCAATACTACATCCACCTAGTTTGATGTAGTGTGAGAAATTAATTCTCTGGATTGCTGGAAAGCTCCATCTGCTCTCCTCTGACTTTTCCAGGACTGAGGAGAAAGAGCTTGGAAAGGGTTCTAGAGCCAATATCTAGAGATTGCCCTTCTAGCACTGAGTTAATACATGCTCAGTTGTTCTCTTAAAATCTTGTGGCTGGAAAGAGGGGGATTCCGTGGATCCCAGTGCTGCTGGGTTGGGTTTTGTGCTTGTTTTATTACTGACTGATGGCCTGGCTTGAGCCACAAGCCATTTATCTTGGCAGAAATGGCTGCTACAGCAACATTCCCAGATGAATTCCCAGTCCCCTCTGACAGGACACATTTTCAGTCACAAAAATAGTCAAATAGAGCCAAACTCTGCTGCTTTTACAGTGATGGCTCCACAATGCAATGTCTGTAACACCGAGTCTATCCAGTGGTGCTTTAGGCAAGGATGCACCGTGGGGCTGGGCTGTGACTGTGGGAAGGGAAGGGAAGGGAAGGGAAGGGAAGGGAAGGGAAGGGAAGGGAAGGGAAGGGAAGGGAAGGGAAGGGAAGGGAAGGGAAGGGAAGGGAAGGGAAGGGAAGGGAAGGGAAGGGAAGGGAAGGGAAGGGAAGGGAAGGGAAGGGAAGGGAAGGGAAGGGAAGGGAAGGGAAGGGGGTTCAGGGAATATGAAATGGGATTCTCATACTGAGGGAGGGGAAGGGAGACTCTGCACTGCTGGGGGCTGCTGCTCCCTTAGACAGAGCTGAGGCATTCGGCCACCAGGTGGAAAAGAGACACACTTAACCCTTTGAATTGTTTTAAAAGTTCACCTCAGTGTTCACAGCAGAGAAAATGTAAAACTCCATGTTAATGTGAAACAGCACCTGCAGGCACTCAAACCATTACAGATGCAAATTTCATGGCTTTACTACAACATCCTTAAAAGCCTGGACATCTGCATTTTGTTTGAGGTGCTTAATCATGAGATTAATTCATACAGATGTACCTGGCACTAAAGCTCAGTGTGCTGTACACATCTATCCTAAAATACAATCACTGATTAAATGAATTTCTATGTCACTGATGGCTTCTCCACTACTTGCAACAGCCTGGCAGTGTTTTGGTGACTTCCACACACCGTATGGCGGGTGTTCCCTCTTGTGTGGATGGTGTCTCTTGTATTGCAGGGTTAAAATGGGCTTCTAAAATCTTCATCCAACAGCAAACGCTGATTTACAGTTTGTTCATTCTTTAAAATAAATAAATATGTCCCCTTTGAAGACCTGGAGGGGAGTTTGGGGCACGATCCTGAATTGATTATCGATATAATTGATGCATAGCTATGGGCTCTGAGTCGTGATCAAGCAGCTCAGCTTAAGAATTCATCACAGCTCAGTTTAAGGACTCGTCACAACTCAGCTTAAGGACTCACCACAGCTCAGCTGATCACGGCAGCCGTTTGTGTGCGCGTTCCAAATCCACAGCGTAACCGAGATGAACCCCCTGGCAGCGACCCCGGCTCAGCTCAGGGAAGGGCACCAGGCTGAAGTGCAAGGCTCTGTTTGCAAATCTGAGTCCTGTGAGCCCAGCAAGCTTGTATCCATGGAAAACTTATGGAAAACAGCACGGGAAAGTGACAGGAATTGGCTTCTCAGCCTCCCACCTCTCCATGGCCAGTGGGACTCACGCTTCTGTCATCAATGGCAGCATCGAGAGATGAAGAAGTTTGTGGGATGCTTTTCAGAATCTAAAAAATGGGCCCTGCACCCACTTTATCTAATCCTTGTTTTTAAAAACTCTGCAATTTTTAATGCCATAACTGATTCTTTTAGAAACAATTGTCTCTGCTATCATTTATGTTATCAAAGGATACCCTCCATGCTGCTCTTCTCTACCTTGCTGAGCCTCCTCTCAGGTGGAGATCAGTAAGTGACTGACTGAATATTCTCTCTCTCTCTCTCAGAACCTAAAATAATCATCATACACCTGTCTGTCTATATATGGGGGGTAAATATATTTCAAAAAACATCTGGCTAGCAGATGTGACTAAATTTTTCAGTGCTCAGTCCCAAATAAATGCCCCTGCAGAACATGTGCCCTCATTCAGGTGAGCTCCCACGGACTCTACACAGCAAGCTTGACTTGGGTAAATATTTGCAGGACACCAACCACAGCTGAGCCAAAATCTAAACATTGAAAATAGAATCTTAAACCCCAGGCTCGGGGAGATGTGCATTTGATCACTTTGAATGCAGGCTGTGGTTAGCAAGCTCTACTTCTCAAACAGAGCGAAGTGCAGAAAGAGAAGTACGAGAAATAGTGAAGTTAATTCAGATTCTGACATTATCTGGCTTTTCAAAGAGTAAAAAAGGGCAGTTTCCCTAAGTAGAGTATTATTTGCATATATAATTCATCTATTAGAGACTCAATCTGAAATTCTCCCATCTGTTTTGACAAGTTCTATGCAGTGGGCTAGAAAGTCATCATCATTTCTGTGTTACAGGTTAGAGAACAACCAGTCACAGAACTTACTGCCAACTCACATCTTGCAGGGGAGCCAAGCAGCCTTGCAATGCTGTGTGACTGACACCACATTTACAGTCTTTGCTCCAGGCATCTGAGTCTATTATTAACAAAAAGCTTTGCATTTAGCAGTGGTAAATGATGCCAGACTGAAAGATTGGGTTGCAGGAATCTTGTCTAAACTGGTTCTTTGAGCAGTTCTGGCCTAAACGTGACGCAGCTTCCCGGTGAGAACAGGGTGAGCACGCAGGAGCAGGGAGCCCAGCACACCCTGAGCACTCATCCTCGCCAGGTGGGTGAGCTCCAGCCTCTGGCTCTCCTGCTCCAGGTGCTCCCACTCTCCGGGCAGGCTGTGGGAGACGGGAGAAGCCCATCGTGGGTGACAGATGTGGGGCTGCTGTGTAATCCATGAACACGGTGTTTGCCTGCAGGGATTTGTTTCCTGAGTGTTAACACAAGGCAGGGCCTGGCAGGGCACCAGCACGTGAGCAGGGGCTGTGCCCAGTGCCCTGCACCTCCACCAGGCACGTTTTCCATCTCCAGGTGAGACAGGAGGCAGGTGAGGCCACGGAGCCCTGCCCTGAGGAAGGGAGTGAGATCTCGCCAGCCCCACGGGGCAGGGTGAACCATGCAGCCCTTGTCCTCTCCCTCTCCAACCTGACGCCTGGATGGAGTCACCTGATGTCCCCCAAGACCACCCACCCCAACCCAAACTCCCTCACTGAGAGCAGGGCCATCCAGAGGGGGCTTAGGGGCACCCAAAGGAGCCTGGCTGGTTGTGGGTGGGGGCAGCTTCCCCCTTCCCATACCCCCACCCTCACCATCCAGTAGCAGCAGCGCCCAGCGTGGGGCTGGGACCAACCAGACCCAAACCAAACCCGATGAAGCACCTCTTGGCCAAGCTCTGGCTCTGAGGAATGGGATTTCTCATGGAATTGTGTTTACTCTGCCCATTCCAAAGCTGCAGAAACGGAGGCGCAGCAGTCATAGCCTTAATTGTGAGTGCTTTGATCTGCTGATGCCAAATCTGAAGGTGCTTCGTTGGATGCAAAGCCCAAGCATGCAGAATCTCTGGGCAAAAGTTTAATTGTTTCAAGCAGGAAGAGGAAGGAAAAATATCCAGCTGAGGAAGTTTTGTGGGCTTCCAAGGTGTCCAGCATGAGGGAGCAAGGCAGAGATAAGGACCACAAGGACAAACAAGTACAACAGTTAACAGGGTTTGGAGTTGGGCAGAGCACAGCCCAAAGAGGAAGGGAAACAAAAGCAGAGTGTAGGAGAAGAGCTCTCTCCAACCTCGGGAGAGGTCAGGGAACTGAATGTCCCTTCCAAAGACAAAGCACAGGTCACATCCCTCGCAGCATCTGTACTTCCCAATGGGAATGCATGGTAGGCATGGGAGCTGCCCCATCTGGGTGAAGCTGCTGCACTGAAACAGAGTTGAAACCCATTGCCTGCCCTGAAAAACCAGCAGAGCCAAACCCCTGTTTGAAAGGTTTGAAAGCAGCAAATGCAAATTGAGCTCTTGCCCTCGGTTAATCCGGGCATCGCACAGGATCTGCTGTTACCAGGATCTCAGTCCTAAGGAGTCACAACAAACAGGGCTGGAAGCACCTCAAAAGGCCATTCCTCATGGGAAAATGGGCTCTGCCCAGACTTCAGAGAGGTGTTTGTCCAACCTGACTCCACACCTTCCAAAGACTGGGACTCCACAGCCTTGCTGTGCCTCAGAAAGCCAAACACCAGGTTACAGGAGAACAGTTTTCCCTCTTCCAAAGTCAAAGAGAGTTTTATATCAAGTTCAACCCTAAAGGGCTGAGCTGCTTGGCCAAAGGAAAAGGAACTTCCATGGCAATGGCAATGGCAATGGCTTACAGTTAGTGTGGGAAAAGGTAACAGGAACGGAAGCTCTGCACGGTCATGAGGCCATGAAATTACTGACTTGGCAGATGAACTCTTGATTTCTATCACTGGCATCTTTACATGGAATGCTTTTATCTTTCCTTATCTCCAAGCACATGTCTTCCTTTTCCTGATCTCTTTGAGAAAAGGCCTTTTGGTATTTAGGTCCAAGTAAAGGCGCTGGCAATCAGCTGAGGACACTTCTCCAGCCCCTCCTGCTCTCCCTGAGCACCTCCAGAGGAACGGTCAAGCAGAGGGGTTTGAGTTCACACTTACAACTGAGCAGAGGAACTTACAAAAGTACCGTGGGAACCAGTCCAGAGGAGGCCACAAAGATGATCCAAGGGCTGGAGAACCTCTGCTATGAGGACAGGCTGAGAGAGTTGGGGTTGTTCAGCCTGGAGAAGAGAAGGCTGTGGGGAGACCTTAGAGCAGCCTCGCAGGAGTGAAAGGGGCTCCAGGAAAGCTGGGGAGGGGCCCTTGATCAGGGAGTGCAGAGACAGGACAAGGGGGAAGGGCTTTAAAGTGGAAGGGGGAAGATTCAGATTAGACATTGGGAAGAAATTCTTCACAATGAGGGTGGGGAGGCCCTGGCCCAGGTTGCCCAGAGCAGTGGTGGCTGCCCCATCCCTGGAGGTGTTCAAGGCCAGGCTGGGTGGGGCTTGGAGCCCCCTGATCCAGTGGGAGGTGTCCCTGCCCATGGCAGGGGGGTGGAACTGGATGGGTTTTGAGGTCCCTTCCAACCCAAACCATTCCATGAGTCACCCCCAAAGGCTGAGCTGACACACTCCTCCTCTCTCCAATTCATACAAATCCACCCTGGTCACTGCCACCATTTTTACCTGAAAAGCCAGGATCCCCGTGGGAGAGGGCCCTGGGAGTTGAGTTTTGTTTTCAATCCTCGTGTCTGGCTCAGGATCTGCCTGGCTGTGAGCGATGCAGCACTTTAATCCCCTTTCCATGAGAGGCTCCCATCTGATAATGGACACTGTGGATGCAGGACCCACACCTTTGTGCTGAAAAACAGGACATTCCAAAGCTGTATGGTAAATGTTTTCTCAACTTTTGTAACCCAGAGGGAATTCAGTGCACTGATATAACCTATTGTGAAGTGAATCCACGCTCATTAAAGGAAAAAAGGTAACAAAACCTGCAGGATTTTACTTTTTCATGAGTCTGATCTGCACAGTAACCTTGCATGACATCAGCACTTGTGCTTATTTTGCCTTTGGATTCAAGAAAAAGTGGCCAAGTCATCTGAAAGCAGCCTACAGCAGCAGAGCTCTGAAAATTCCAGGCTGGCTCAAAGTACTGCAATGATCATTCCCTTTTAAGACCTTTCTGTGTCTGGTTTCAGCCCTTGAGGGGGAAAAACCACACTCAGCTCTTTCTGAAAGCAATTCTCTGGTGAGGTCTATGAACACAGAATCACCTCAGAACGTGAACACCTCAACCTGACTGGTTTTATGTTCCGGTGGGCTCTGTGCAGCACTATGGGATGCTGAAGGTTCTGGAAACCCTCCACAAGCAGGATAACTAAATACAGAAACTCATTGCACAGGCACTGAAAGCCCTGTAAGCACTTTTCTTCTGTCCCCACACCCTGCTATAATCCTGGCTGTGCTTCTCTTAAGTCTTTTAACCTCTGTTTCACAGATCAGAAACCCGAGGCGTGCACAGAGCAAGTAAATAGGAGAGCTTTGGCTTTTCAACTCCAGATAAGACAGTGCAGGAAACAGGAACAATCCCAGCAGGAAAACAACAGGATACAGAGCAGCAGTTCTTCAACTTGACTCCCACCCTCTTCCCCCAGCACGGATTGTGTGTTCCCACTCACTTGAGAAGCACTCACTGGAGGTAGGGGGGACATGGGACAGTGTAAAATGCAGCTACAGGAGCCTGGGAGCTGCTCAGAGGGGAGCGAAGGACACGGATGGGGAATGCGGTGTCTGGGGCCGCGATGGGATGAAGCTGTATTTAAAACACATCTGGCTGCAAGACGGGAGTTGAGAGCAGAGCAGAAGTAGCTCACAGCTGCCAAAACCCATTGAGCTTGTCCCACCACTTCTTAGCAAGGGCCTTTGGGGTGGATTAATCATTTCCCAGCACATCGTTTTTCCTGTTCGCTGTAATGTTTGTTTCTCTCCTCCCCCTCCCCTCTACAAGAGCCTTCTCAGCACCTCTTCAGCTCTTTTCCTGCCTCGCCAACTCCTCCCACCAGCACCTCCTGCCCTGTTTGCAGAAATACAATCCCCACGATACGTTCTGTGCTTGTAACAGGGCAGCATTCCTCCCTGAGATGCTCCCAGAAAATAATATCCAGTGTGTCTGATGAAGGGCAGGGTCTCATTGCACGCTCCAGCTCGGAGCCAGAGGAGAGAGACTGCAGTTAAATATTAGCTGACAGCACCACATTCCTTAAACAAGAGCTTTTTTGTTCAAAGTATCCTAAATTATCTCTTCTCTTGAGGGTCTGCATTACGGAGTCACTGTCCTTGTACCATAGCTGTGAGTTCTAAATCAGGCTTCTTAAAAGAGCTAATAAAAGCCACAGCCAGCTGGCAGAGGATCGCCTGGTCCAACAAACAGCAATCAAACACTAAAACCAGCTGTGGTAAAGGAAAAAATTAATTTAAACTCATAAATTTCTATAAATAGGGCCTCATATTTTATTTACCCCGGGGAAAAAGTGGGAAAGCTGAAATTAGGAAGGGTAAATCTGTTAGTTGGGCAGAAAATGCTACAACCTCGATGATAATTGTTTTAGTTGTCCTGTTAACGCTGCGTTTGGGAGCAGCTTCACACTTAGGGTTAGTGGCACCAGGGGAGAACCAGCCAGTCTTTTCTGTAACAATTCAACATGTGGTTTGTTTTACTTTTCCTGGGATTTTTTTTATTTCCAATCCTGTGCTGTGGACAAGTGTGTAAGTATATCGGGAACTGTGGGAATGTGCTTTGCGCCCCAGCAACCGTTTGTATGAAAATGATCTTCTTTCACTTAATTAACGGAAGGAGATGTCTGTTGGCAAGAAGGCACTTGTAGGAGTGTTTGCTACGCTTTTAATTGCTTCTCCTGCTATTTGTGGTATTTTTCATAAAGCACGAGCTTTGCCAGGCACAGAATCATAGAATCACAGAATTGCAAAGGATGGAGAAGACCTCCAAGCTCCTCCAGCCCAACCGTCAGCCCAACCCCACCATCCCTGCTAAAACATGTCCTGTAGTGCCACGTTTTCACGGTTCTTTAACCCCTCCAGGGATGGAGACTCCCCCACTTCCCTGGGCAGCCTTTTCCAGTGCTTCACCACTCTTCCAGTGAAGATTTTTTTCCTAATATCTAGTCTGGTGCAACTTGAGGCCACTTCCTCTCGTCCTACCGCTTGTTTCTTGGGAGAAGAGACCAACAGGACGACATCATCACCTCCTCCTACAAAAATCACTCCCAATCCTCACAGCTTCGTGGAGTTTGACTGCAGAAAGGAGACGGGAATGATGCAGAAGGCGGGTTCTTTCCTGCTCCCTTTCCCGTGCCGGGGCCGGAGCCGCTGCGCTCCCGCCTGCTGCCGCCAGAGGGCGCTCGGGCCCCGCAGCCCCCCTTGCAGCCCCGCCCGGACCCCGCAGCCCCGCAACCCAGGGTGCGGTGCCCATGGAAGGGAAAGGTGCTTGTCCTGCGCAAAACATCCTGTCAAGCAGCACCCGAGGGCTTTGGCCACAGGCACATTGTTTAGTTCACGCCGTCCGGAGCTGCTGACAGCGCGCTGAGCTCTCTGCTGACCTGTGAGAGGGCTCGGAACGGAAGGAAGGTGTCCCGGGAGGCGTTGGTTGGATGTTAGGAAAAGATTCTTCACCCACAGGGTGGTGGAGCACTGGAACAGCTCCTCAGGGAAGCAGTCACAGCCTGACAATATTCCAGAAGCATTTGGCCAAGGCCCTCAGCCCCACGGTGTGAATGTTGGGGTTGTCCAACAGGAGCTGGACCCAGTAATCCTTGTGGGTCCTTTCCAACTCAGTTCATTCTGTGATGCTGTGGCTTTTGGGAGCCTTGCAGGCTTCCCACCTTTGGAGCCTTTGCTCCTGTTTGATTTGCTCCTATTGTCCTTGTTTTGAAGTGCCACACTCTCCCTTACCTCCTCCAGGGTGACGCAAGATGCTTCAGGAAGCCTCTCGGGGATCACAGCACTCTGTGGAAGGGTGAGAATCTCACTGGCACCTAGAGGACAACGAAAAAGGGAGAGAGAAAGTAATTATTTAGAAAAGCAATCTTAAAGCAAGCTGTGAGGGATCTTCACAAGCAATAAGCAAAAAGGTCTGCCCTGAGTCCACTCCATTTGTATAGGTTCTGAATAGCGTGGTTGAGGCAGGAGCTGGGAGCTGCAGCATGGGGAGAGGCACCAGTAAGAGGCAGTGGCTCCCAGTTTCTGTCGCCCACTTCTCCAGAGCTGCATCCAGCAGGAGCTGAGAGCCTCAAAGATGAGAAGTACCACAGATGGGTGGCATCCTGCCTCTTGGGGAGGCAGCGAACCCAGCACTGGCACACCCAGCTGCTAATTTGGAAAAGGAAAACATGCTCTTAGGAGGCTGCCAACCCTTGTCCCACGGCAGCGATAACACTTCCAAAGTGTGGGCAAGAGCAAACAACTAAGGCCACTCTACAAATCCAAGCGAAACTTGAGCCAGCAGTGGGTTTGAATCTGGAGTTCTCAGCTGAAATTGCACAAAAGGCACTTCCGAAAATACCCTTTGGAAGCTTTCTCCAAGGCTGCATCACAAACTCATCTGTCTCTTACTGCATCTTCCAGGAGACACCCTCAGATTACTGAGGCATCAGTGAGTGCTGCTTATAAAATCACCTGGGCTGTCATCTCCCTGAAACCTGAACGGGTGCCACGACAGAGCTGCTGGACATGGTTGAGCCTTGGGAATGCAGGCCCGGCTGTCAGAGGAGCCGCTCACAGCCACGGCCCTGTCGCTCTGCTCACATCAAACCCTTTTTGTTCGTTTGGGGAGTCACAAGTACCTAAGACCTCATGACAAAACACAAGAGGGAAGAATCTCACAAGCTGACTCCCAGTTGATGCAGAAGTAAGTGGGCAGCTCGCACTATGAAACTGTTTTCTCAAGAAATGAAGTATTGGTTACGTATTTTTTTAAGCCCTGACCTCAAAGCAAGCTGAAGATGTCTCTCTGAATTAAACTTAGCTCTGCAGGGAGTGTTTCAGTGTCTGAAAATCATCCTGCTGGCTTTAGGTGCTCGCACTAGAGCAGGGAGTCAGTGACAGGTTCCAGAGTTAAGATGTGCCATTGGATCTTCCTTTCTAACCAGCCCAGTCATCAGGAATCTCCTCGGTACCACAGCGACGCCGTGTTTCTCATAAGAATAGGTCTGAATTCAGTGGTGTTTGGAAAGCACCGGGAATGGGTGTGCTTAAAGGTGACAGGTCTTCAAACAAGGAGCCTTTGTGGCTCTGTGCTTTGGCTCAGGCCTGGAGGCCCTGCAGCTGACAGAAAGCCCCCTTGCACGGTGTGTGCTGTCATCGCCCTCTGCATTCGCCGCCCGGGTATCTGAGCATCTGACCAAATTAAATATTAAACGTTCTAAAGGGTATTGTGTTTCTTTTGTTCCTTTGGCAACTGAGATCTCCAGTGCTCTCAGCTCTCCCTGACTTCACATCTTGCAGGTTCATGTCTTAATGTTCTTTTAATGCTTAATTTAATACTCTGGAGTTCTTCCTACACACTCAACGTCTGTTAGACAGAACATTTGGCGTACAATCTACCAGACCAGGAGACAGCTTTTTAATGAACAGACGTTTCTCATCAGCAACATCCAGACCTTAACCTGCAGAGCTGTTTGGGGAAGAGGTGGACGGGCTGTGCAGCACTGGCTGTCTCAACAAGAACCATGTTTATTCTTAGCCACACCGAACCCTGCCACCAGTCACGGCGACAGCTCCTGCCGTTCACCAAGGGGAGCACTCGCTTTCAGACTCCAGCTGTAAATCCATAAATAATACTTAAAAGTGCTCAGTCTCCATAAGAAAAGAGTTCTGGGATACTGGATGTAGGCCTCTCGTTCCTTCCCATACAATTCCATCCAGTTGGAGCAAATAAGAGCAGCTCCGGCCTTAAGTCTGAAATCAGAATGATTTCTTCACCACTAAAGAACTTCAGCAAGTCTTCACAGCACAGAAGCAAAGCCTCCCTTAGTTTTGGGAGCAAAGCTTCCCTGTGCTGTTTCCACTGCATAACATCCTTTAGGAACATATGGGCCAGCAAACAGGAGACATCGGCTGCGTAATTACAGCACTGAGAAACCAATTGAACCTCAGCAGCTGCCGCTGGGGAGATTTCATTCATTCCCAGTATTGCCTTTTAAACTTAAGTGGCACTGGAACAAACACATCTTTGATCCAAGTAGGAAATCATTTGGAGCTTTGTGTTTAATAGAGTTGAAGCCCTGGGAAAACGATGTCTTTATGAGCCCGTATGACTCTGCAGGCCTCATGGCAGGCACACAGCGGTTCCAGGCGTCAGCCTCTCACTTCCTCAGATGCATTTGGACATATTTGTTCTTGAACCAACGTGGAAACAAGGAGTTTAATTCAGCTGTGCTCCTGAAACTCCTATAAATTGCAGGCATGACATCAGAAAGAAGTATTTGGGAAGGGGGAGAGGCGGTGGTTTTCCCAGCTCCAGAATAGCATGGGTATGTCTGTCCCCGTGCTCTGTCAGGCTGGTCTGGGGTCACACCTCTCTTCCTTATCTCCAGGGGAATTACTGCACTCCTCAGGGTGCTGCACGCTCCAATACAGAGGAATTTACACAGCCAAGACTGTTTTATACACACATGTGTACTGGGGTTTGTCTCTGTGTGAGCATTCACACCCCAGAGGCCAGGACACCGCTCCCAATGTTGCTGGAATCTCTATCAGCACACTCACTGATAGAATTTAATGAAAAATACTTCTCAAAAGGCATGTGAAGAATCCAGTAGGGATTCATTCTAGTGTGCTCCAGGCATGCCTATTGTAACTTGTGAGATTAGAGCAAATCCTGCTCGGAATGGCAGCTCAGGAGGAGGAGGCAGCGATCTTGTCGCCAGCTGCATGTGCAATGGGAGGTTTTTCCTCTCCTGCCCTCTATTAGTTGTGATGGCACTGCCTGAGCTAACCAGGCCTCATTATGGAATGATGGAATTGTTAAGGCTGGAAAAGGCTTCTAAGCTCATGCAGCCCAAGCACCAACACAACCCCACTGTGCCCATTAACCATGTCCCAGTGTGCCACGGCTACATGTTTTTTGAACCACTCCAGGGATGGAGACTCCCCCACTGCCCTGGGCAGCCTCTGCCAGGGCTTCACCACTCTCTCAGTGAAGGAATTTTTCCTAATATCCAATCTAAACCTTCCCTGGCACAACTTGAGGCCATTTCCTCTCGTCCTATCACGTGTTACTTGGAAGGAGAAACCAGCACCCACCTCACCGCAATCTCCTTTCCAGGAGCTGCAGAGAGTGATGAGGTCTCCCCTCAGCCTCCTCTCCTCCAGGCTGAACAGCCCCAGGACCCCCAGCTGCTCCCTTCTCTTTAAAAGAGTAATATCTACTGAGACCCGAGCACACACCCAGGCTGTGGATATTATGGGGACATTCTTGAAGGACATCAGCCCTTTGCAGTGCCTCACAGGAAAGAAGAAAGAGGGCCACTTCTTTCTCCTTTTTCCAGGGGAATCACCCCTTATCCTGAGGCAAAAGGAAATATCTCTTTGCAGGCAAAAGGAAATATCTCTTTGCAAGCTTCGCAGCAGTGGGCTTACCAAGGAAGCACTCAGATCCATAAAATATTTGATGGAAAGTAGTCACTAAAAATTCCAAATTCAGTCATTTGCAGCAGTTCATTGCCTTTGGTTTGGCAATGCAGCTGAAGATGCCGACTGTGCTTTCTTTCTAAAAAGAAAGCAGTGGGACTACAGTCTAAAATATCATCTAGCTGTTACTTTTTTTAAAAAGTATTCCCCTGGATACTCCTGGAACTACGTCACCACTTCGTTTCTTAGAAGGTTGATTTAGAATTGCAACTAAGAGAGCTCCCAACAAACCCACTTTGTCTCGTTCACTGGTGGAGGTAATTGTAAACATAGAATCATAGAATCATTTGGTTGGAAAAGGTCTTTGAGATGGTTGAGCCCAACCATCCCTGTCCACTACTAAACCATCCCTGAGCACCTCATCTGCCTGTCTTTTTAATCCCTCCAGGGGTGGGGACTCCACCACCTCCCTGGGCAGCCTCTGCCAGGGCCTGACAGTCCTTCCAGTGAAGTCATTTTTCCTGATGCCTAATCTGAACTTGCCCTGGTGCAACTCTAGGCCATTATCAATTTAAATATTACTCTTAGGTACAAACAATTATATGGAAGCTGGCTCAGGCACAGCAAGATCAGCTGTGCTCACAGTAAGAGAGTGAGCAGTTTGCAGACATGCAGGGAATGCCTGGACACTCCCCATGTGCATCTCTGTCTCTTGTGAGGCCCCTTTTTCATTTAAATGACCTGTGCTCAGACTATGAAATTCCCCTGTCTGGAGCCATCTGGCATCTGTGTAACATCCACTGAAACAGCAGATGCAACGGGAGACAGAGGACAGAGGTGATGAGCTTGCATTTCACTGCACAATACCCGACAGGTGAGAGATGGAGGAGCCTCAGAAATAATGCATGAGCTGCTGGCTGCTGCTCACCTGCACCTGCAGGGCCTTCCCCACCGACCCCCTACAGCATCAGCTGCACTGCTGGGAGAATCACTGTAATGCAGCAGCATGATCCTAGAATCATAGAATCACCTGGCTGGAAAGGACCTCTGAGATCATCCAGTCCAACCTTACTAAACCATGTCCTAAGAAACTCATGGTGACTTAACCACCTCCCTGGGCAGCCTCTGCCAATGCCTAAACACCCTTTCAGTGAAGAAATTTTTCCTAATGTCTAGTCTGAACCTCCTCGGGTGCAATCCTGGTCTTGGGAAAACCAGGCTGTCGGTGGAGAGAAACAGGAGCAGGGCTTTCCATTTCTGAGAGTCAGGCAGAGCCCTCCAGGTTCCAGCAGGAGGGAGACTTCTGAAACCTGCTTGCTGAGCCATCCAGCCCCCCTAAGTGGTTTATCAGGAAACTGGGCACCATCATTAGAGGGTAACAGAATAAAATCATTGTAAGGAAATAAAAGAGCTTTCCAGTCCATTTCTGAGCAGATTTGGAGCACGGGAAAGTGACTGAACTGCACTAATCTTTCACTGAATGCCCTTGAATAAAGAAATAAGAAATGGAGCTACGGGAGACAGCAGAAATGATGTTTATTTCCCTGCCCTGGGATAGCAGGGGGAGATGTGCTTGTCGGGAGGGTTGTTTGTATAAATAAATGTTCATTCTTGGCAGTGGAATGCAAACTATGCTAAGGGCTGGAAACAGACCACTTTGTGAAGCAGAGGCCGGGGAGAGGGAAGGATGAAGCCAGGCTGCGGGGAGGAAATTCACATTCATTTTTAGCAACTTGGAGAGTTTCTCAAGCATGTTTGACATTTTTAATTATGCTGATGTAGAGCCTATTCCAAGGACAAAAGAAGTCAGGCTAACAGGATAAGCAATTAGGAAATCTCAAACCAGCCAGCTAAGGGTGGTGTTGCCTGGGGGTCTGGGGCTTGTGCTGAGCACAGGATCATCTCTCACACTCTCCAGACAGACGGAATTTGACTGTCTTGCAAAACCTTCACCTAGGTCAGGAGGCTCAAAGCATAGTCTTACCAACTTTTACTGCAGGCTTGTTTTGACAGCCCACAAGAGACAGGAAAGGGATTATTCTGAACCGCTGCTGTTTGTCCGGGCTTTCCTGCAAAGTCTCCTGAGAGGGCAGGGAACAATTTTGCCACGTTTATAGCAATTGTCTCACAATCCGTAACTTCACAATGGAAAATCAAACTGACATTCCTCATGCAGAATAAGATCAGCTCGACGGCATCGAGTCCCAGAGTCATGGCCTGCTTGTCTGTTTTCCATGCTCAGAACATCCTCAGTATCTCACTTTACGTGGGACTGGTGGGAAAGAGCTCAGCCTCCTCGCTCACCCACCTTCCCCGCTGGAGAGTTTGCAGGAAAACGTGCCCACGTTTCAGTGCCTGTGCCAAGGGTGATGCATTCAGCACTGGAATGGGAGAGTTTCCCATTTTACTGCCGAGCAGAAATGTTTCAGGAAACCACATGGAGCAGTTTCTCCTGCTCTGGTTGCCTGGGCCACCCTCCTCGGCGGGTGTTCCTGCCAACCTTCAGAGTAAACTGAAGAGGAACTCACATTCTCTTTGAGATAATGGAAAGTCGCAGAGGAGGCATCCAGCTTTGGGCATGAATAAATCATTACAAGCATGAATTATTCAGTGATCATCTCTCCAACATGCACTAACGTGGACTTGAGGGGCAGCATCCCTTTTGTGGGGGTTTTCTTCCCAAACATTACACACGTCTGACAGGTTAATGAATCCAAATATTCACATGAAACGGTGGGAAATAAAAGTATAATTTTTAAAATAGCAGTAAAAAGCGGCTTGAAACAGTTTGTGAGCCCTTAGGCTGGCATGACAATGGCCAGACAATCTTTTAAATCCATGGTGGTGTTGAAGCAAGGTCTCCACAGCAGTTGGAATCATAATGTGGGGTATGAATAAATAGTGGCTCAGGAAACTGGAAACAGGTTGGAGGGAAGAGCTGGAATAACGGGCACAGAATCGATACAGAACCTGGCTCAGTCTCATAGTAACCTGGGTCTGACACAAAAACCAATGGAGATTATCTGGATTCCCCTAATGTCAATATGCAGTCCTGGTAGCACTTAGAATCACAGAATGGGTTGGGTTGGAAGGGACCTTAAAGCCCATTCAGTTCCAATCAGATCCAGGGACACCTCCCACTGGATCAGAGGGCTCCAAGCCCCATCCAACCTGGCCTTGAACACCTCCAGGGATGGGGCAGTGCTCTGGGCAACCTGGGTCAGGACCTCCCCACCCTCATTGTGAAGAATTTCTTCCTAATGTCTAATCTAAATCTTCCCCTTGTAATTTAAAGCCGTTCCCCCTTGTCCACTTACCAGATAATTCAAAATTTTGGGGCTTAAATATGTGTTGCAAGATCACCACCTTTTTCCTTACTGTGCTTTTTTAACATGCCATCTATTATGAGCTGAAATGGGTTGAATTCAGAGAAAAATGGGTTGCAGTGATTGGGAAGATGGCACTGTTAAACTTCTATCACTGTATTTTAATCCACACCCCAAAATCACAGAGCCCGTGGCCCAGGTGAGGAGTGGAAGCCCTGATCCCCACGGAACACGTGCTGATGGTTCACTTGTGTTACAATTCTGAGTTGCAGGGGTATAATCAAATCAGAGATTAATCCACACCACTCCAACACAGACTGGAAGAGGAAAAAAAAAAAGTCCTGTGTCCGACAGCCAGGAAAAGGCTGGTTCATCCCTCACAGGAAATGAGTCACCCAACGGAGCGGCAGAGACAGGGAAGCTCTGCAAAAACAGGGACTGATAACAACAGAACAACACACAGAGAATAAGTCTCTCATTTTGTTACAGATTAGAAAGAAATAAATGTAAAATACGAGCTGGTTTGATTTTTAGTAACATTTTAAGTTGCTGTAACTACTCGCAGCACACAAAATCCACGTAGATACAGTCTGGCTGCCCTGTTAAAGGGTGATGTCAGGATGTGCAATGACAACACCAATAAAAGTCCCAAGCACACATCTACTCGCTTGCAAAGTGCTTTTTAACTCTGCCTCAAATCATCCCGGTGGCAAAGCTGAAAAAAAATCCACCTCAGGGACCTTGCAAGCTGGTTTGAAGCATTTACTCTTGTTTAATACTGAAGGTACCCAAAGCTCAAAGCCAAACCAGTTTATTTCTTACTGACTGGTACTCTTTTTGATAATGCTTTATGCTGCCAGACTGTGATGGACCAGTGGAAAACATATTCCTCTGGTTAACAACGCACTGCTTGTGAAACCCCAGCCCTACAGCTCGGAAATGCTCTTTTCCCAGTGCTCCCCCGTTCACCCACACTTCTTCCCCCAGTAACCCCAGCTGGGCAACTCGTGACCTCTCCCCGTGACACTTCTGCTCCCTCCCTGCTCCCCTTCCGCTGGGTGTGAGCGGAGTGGGAAGATTTCCTCTGCTCTCCATAGCTTTGAGCCACGTGTGACCGAGTGACGATCAGAAGCCCTTACACGGCTTTTTGTGGGACCAATAACTGCTCCTTCCTGGCCAGCTCCAGGCTAACCACTTCCAGAGCCGGGATGTGGCATCGGGAATGATGCACAAAGGAATGTTCTGGCATCCTAAGATGTTGCTAAAGCCGCAAATACTCTTTGAAACAAAGCAGCTGCGTTAATTGAAAGGGGACGGGGGGGGGGTAAATAAATAACAGCAATAAGAATCATAGAATCATTAAGGCTGGAAAACACCTCTAAGGAGCAAAAGGCTTTGAAATGCCCCCCACCCCCAGGTTTCCTTGGGAATATACTGGTGGCAAAGTTTCCTTGGAAAGCTTCCTGGTTTAGGACCTCGCAGGGGATTGTGAATGATGGGGGAGGAGGGGAACTTGCAGGAAAACAACTGCCATTAAACCAGTACCGAGGAAAAACCATCGTGCACAGCAGTTGGGGTTCCCAGAGACCTCATTTTTGGAGGGTCCTTGTTTTCAAGCCGTTGGGTGGAAGAGGAAGGAAGAAGGGGGGGAAAAAACACTGCCAGTTTGCAAAGGAACCTCATTACAGAGAGGCAGCGCAGGCTTCGGAGCTATTTTAAAAACACAAAGGGAAAATAAAAGGCAGGAAAAGGGTCTCTTTTTTTTTTATTTGCCTCAGAAGGTTTTTCTTCCCTGTGTGGTAAATTAAACTCAAAGAGATAACACAGGCAGGAAGGGTTTTAAAAGAGAAAAACCTGGGTGTGTCCTGCCAAGGCCTTTCTAGAAAGTGAGTAACCAGAGCCTGGGAGGGTGGGATTGCTTTGCTGGATTGTACAAAAGAAGCTGATTCATATTTTTTCCCTTCTCCCTCTTTTTTTTTTTCCCTCACATGGCCATTTTCAGGCAGGTTTCATTTTCAAAACAAACAAAAAGATGTACAGAGGCAGGTCAATCTCCCAGCTGGTTTTATGGGTAAAATCTTACTTTGCTCTTAAATGCATTTTCCTGTGTGGCCCAGAGAGAAAATGCACAACAACCCGATGGTATGGGGGGGTCAATTTGCCACTGAAGAGATGGTGTCTAAAAAAATTCTGTTAATATGACAGGAAAATACCTGCTAAAATGTTGCATAATCAGCATTTCTGCTAGAATTATGGAAAATCTGAGTGAGCTTGCACAAACCTTAAAAGAGTCTTTCAACACAGACCAGAACTGCCCAGGAGAGGACTTTGAAAGGTAATAATTCTTTGATGGCAAACACCTGTATTTGCTGTTCCAAAGATACCTGTAAAGCAGCTGGGATATGTGCAGACACAAGAAACTCATTCAATAGCCACCAGAAAATCAGATATTGCTCACACTGGTGAGCTCTATCTAGCACTGACTTTTTTGAAAGCCTTTGCATCACGTGTAGGGGACCTTTCTTTAGAGTACATTTCTTTAGGGTATGATTATTCACAAGTGGACTGAAATATCCCATATTAAAAAGAAAAGGAGCAATCCCATCTCCACCCCATCCTCTTCTACAGAGGGATTTCTTAATTACAGTATATAAACCAGATTATTCTGAAGGGAAAATGAAGTGAAACACCTCCATGGGAAACAAAAATAGGCACAGCTCAAGAAAATGCATTGTGGTTTGCGAGATGGGAGTTAAATTCCTGCTCTGCTTTGATCAGATCACTTTATCTTGCTGGCTCTCAGCTCAGCAACTCTAAAGTGGATCGCATAATCCCACCCTGCTCCCATTCTTTGCCTCATCCAAGTTGTAAATCTCTTATCTGTGGCAAAACCCGAGCCTCCTTTCGTATGCAGCACCTAGTAAAATAACTTAGGTTTCATATGGAGCCTTTAGTTGCCTCTAGCAGTAGGTAAGAACATGTTTATTTCTCAATTTTAAACTTCTCTGCTGGAACAAGGGCCAAATGGCTTGGGAGCCAAATCAACTGAGGCAGGGAAATTAGAGCTTGGTAAGACCCAGACTCAGTGGAAGCTCTTGCATTTCACAAGTGGTGACACGATGGAGGCACTAAGTTGATTTCTGACCCAGGCCACCAAAATATCTGCACATTCCCCCACTCTCTGGGCATCTGACCACAGGAACCAACACACTGATACGTGTGGGGGAGAAAATAATAAGACAGTTTCACTTTTAACTTTCTTTCCCCCCATATTCTTGTGTCTAGTGTGCGCTTCAGAAAGAAACGAGAACACAAAATGCATGTCTGTACCTGTCAGAGTTACCTGACATTAAGCAGAAACACTGCCTGAGGAAAAGACTCTGAATTTCATTTGCACTGTGTTTTTAAAACTCTTTTCTGATCCTTCCCCTGCGTACCCCGACACAGCTGCGTCACAGCTCGGGCGCTTCGATCTGTGTTCGTGTTTTACCGTTTACCACTGAAAACAGAGGTGGATTGGCAGAACTGTACAAATGTTTTCACAAAAATGTCAACAGTGGGTGTGCAGCTGAGGTACAAAGGATCCTTTCCACACTAAACCCAGCGTTGTGTTGCCTAGAAACTCTCAAAACAGGGTTGCAGCTAATGAAGGCGAGATCAATGTGGACTGGACATTTGATACTTGATTCAATGCCACACAAGGGACTCGTAGTGAGGTCTGGGACAATTAATTCTCGAGCTGCAGTCAACAGATAGGATTATGACAAGGGAGACACAGAAAATGAGTAATTGCTTGTAGAATTCCCAGTGAGCAAATATTGTCTATATTTAAACATAGACACACGGCATTTTATGGACACCAACTGCTTTACAGAATGATAGTAGGGACACACCAACAACATCCTGGTGGACAGGAGGAAGATCCAAAGATCCATTCACCTTCTGCAGGATCCGGGTCTTGGTGTGCTGGCTCATGGGTGGGAATAAAGTCAATTCCTGGCACCATTCCCAGCTGGACCCTCGCTTCCCCCTTGTTATTTTTAGTGGCCTTCAGAGAACCATGGAATGGTTTCAGTTGGAAGGGACCTTAAAGTCCATCCAGTTCAACCCCCCTGCCATGGGCAGGGACACCTCCCACTGGATCAGGGGGCTCAAAGCCCCATCTAACCTGGCCTTGAACACCTCCAGGGATGGGGCAGCCACCACTGCTCTGGGCAACCTGGGCCAGGGCCTCCCCACCCTCATTGTGAAGAATTTCTTCCTAATGTCTAATCTAAATCACCCCCCTTCCAATTTAAAGCCATTCCCCCTCGTCCTAGCAATCCACATCCTTGTAAAAAGCCCCTCCCCAGCTTTCCTGGAGCCCCTTTCAGTACTCTCTAAGGTCTCCCCAGAGCCTTCTCTTTTCCAGACTGTACAATCCCAACTCTCTCAGCCTGTCCTCATCGTGTGGCTCATGAACGAGCTTGACAGGAACCACAGAAAGTATTTAATACAAGCCTATTGTAGCTTAAATTTACTATAGATGGTCCAGCACCTGGAAAGGAAATATTTTAGAGCCTTGAAGATCCCCCAAAATAGGAAATCCGTGGATTTTTTCTGACTCGCTGCAGAAAGAAGACCCACAGGCAATGACAACATTGAAACAATTTACCACCGAGCCCCACGTCTGGAGAAAAGGCTGTTTTGGTCAGCAAATGGTGTTCAGGGTTGTAACTGAGGAAAAACACTACCCTGCTGCCTGAGTGTTTTGGTGCCACATCTTCCATCACAGGGTCCCTCTGTGTCTCTGTAACCCATTGGGCAATTTTTGTCCTTAAGAGATTAACTGCAAATAAACAGACTTTATCCTGTGCCTTAAATAAAACTTCTAAGTGCTTTCTAGCACCATGAGAAGTCCCCAGACTTAATAATTAACCTAATCTCAGTGAGGAGCGTGCTCTCCCTCACTGGAGATGGCCACGACAGGAACGCGTGGCTTCCCTGCCCGTAACCAAGATGGCGGCGGCGTGGCTGCTCCCGCAGGTCACAACACAATGTGCACGTCGGGGGAGGAAGCCCTTGCCCGTAGTGAAGATGGCGCCCAACGCGGTTCTACCCCATGCCCTGCCCCCAATCAAGATGGCGGATCCGTGTGGCATTTCGGCATCCTTCCCGCTCTCAAGATGGCTCCTCCCAGCCGCCTCCCTTCGCCTACCGAATGGCGCCGCGCACCGGCGCTTTGCCCCGCCCTTCGCCCCGCCTGCAGCCAATAAGCTTCGACAGGGGGAGTCCCCGGAGGCGGGAAGTC
>JAUMJL010000529.1:165000-167500 GCA_033558185.1 Dromococcyx pavoninus | reverse complement strand
GTTGGGGTTAGTGTTAGGGTTGGGGTTAGGGTTAGGGTTAGGGTTAGGGTTAGGTTTATGTTTACGGTTATCTTTAGGTTTAGGGTTATCTTTAGGTTTAGGGGATAGGTTTAGGGGTTAGGTTTAGGGGTTAGGGTTAGGGTTAGGTTTAGGGTTAGGGTTAGGGTTAGGGTTATGTTTAGGGGTTAGGGTTAGGTGTTAGGGTTAGTGTTAGGGTTAGTGTTAGGGGTTAGGGTTAATGTTAGGGTTAGGGTTAGGGCTAGGATTAGGGCTACGGTTAGGGTTAGGGTTAGGGGTTAGGGGTTAGGGTTAGGGGTTAGAGTTAGAGTTAGGGTTAGGGTTGGGGTTAGGGTTAGGGTTGGGGTTAGGGTTAGGGTTAGGGTTAGGTTTATGTTTAGGGTTATCTTTAGGTTTAGGGTTATCTTTAGGTTTAGGGGTTAGGTTTAGGGGTTAGGTTAGGGTTAGGGTTAGGGTTAGGGTTAGGGTTAGGGTTAGGGGTTAGGGGTTAGGGTTAGGGTTAGGGTTAGGGTTAGGGTTAGTGATAGGGTTAGGGTTGGGGTTAGGGTTAGGGTTAGGGTTAGGGTTAGGGGTTAGGGTTAGGGTTAGGGTTAGGTTTAGGGTTAGGGTTAGGGGTTAGGGTTAGGGATAGCGTAAGGCTTAGTATTAGGGTTAGGGTTGGGGTTAGGGTTAGGGTTAGGGTTAGGGTTAGGGGTTAGGGTTAGGGTTAGGGTTAGGTTTAGGGTTTGGTTTAGGGGTAGGGGTTAGGATTAGGGTTATTGTTAGGGGTTAGGGTTAGTGTTAGTGTTAGGTTTAGGGTTAGGTTTAGGTTTAGGTTTAGGTTTAGGTTTAGGTTTAGGTTTAGGTTTAGGTTTATGTTTATTGTTAGGTTTACGGTTAGGTTTAGGTTTAGGGTTAGGTATAGGTTTAGGTTTAGGGTTAGGGTTAGGGTTAGGGTTAGGGTTAGGGTTAGGGTTAGGGTTAGGGTTAGGGTTAGGGTTATGTTCAGGTTTAGATTTAGGGTTAGGGTTAGGTTTAGGTTTAGGTTTAGGGTAAGTGTAGGGTTAGGGTTAGGGTTAGGGTTAGGGTTAAGGGTTATGGTTATGGTTAGGGTTAGGGTTAGGGGTTAGGGTTAGGGATAGGGTTAGGGTTAGGGTTAGGGTTAGGGTTAGGGGTTAGGGGTTAGGGATTAGGGTTAGGGTTAGGGTTAGGGTTAGGGTTAGGGTTAGGTTTAGGTGTTAGTGTTAGGGTTAGGGTTAGGGTTAGGGTTAGGGTGGTTATGGTTAGGGTTAGGGTTAGGGTTAGGGTTAGGGTTAGGGTTAGGGTTAGGTTTAGGGTTAGGTTTAGGGTTAGGGTTAGGGTTAGGGTTCGGGTCAGGGTCCGGGTTCGGGTTCGGCTTCGGGTTAGGGTTAGGGTTGGGGTTAGGGTTAAAGTTAGGGTTAGATTTATGTTTAGGGTTATCTTTAAGTTTAGGGTTATCTTTAGGTTTAGGTGTTAGGTTTAGGGGTTAGGTTTAGGGGTTAGGGTTAGGGTTAGGGTTAGGGTTAGGGTTAGGGTTAGGGTAAGGGTTAGGTTTAGGGGTTAGGGTTAGTGTTAGGATTAGGGTTAGTGTTAGGGTTAGGGTTAGGGGTCAGGGGTTAGGGTTAGGGGTTAGGGGTTAGGGTTAGGGTTTACAGTTAGGTTTAGGGTTAGGGTTAGGTATTAGGGTTAGGGTTAGGGTTAGGGTTAGGGTTAGGGTTAGGGTTATGGGTTAGGGTTGGGGTTAGTGTTAGGGTTAGGGTTGGGGTTAGTGTTAGGGTTGGGTTTAGGGTTAGGGTTAGGGTTAGGTTTAGGTTTAGGGTTAGGTTTAGGGTTAAGTTTAGGGTTAGGTTTAGGTTTAGGGTTAGGTTTAGGTTTAGGGTTAGGGTTAGGGTTAGGGTTCGAGTTATGTTTAGGTTTAGATTTAGGGTTAGGGTTAGATTTAGGTTTAGGTTTAGGGTTAGGGTAGGGATAGGGTCAGGGTTAGGGTTAGGGTTATGGTTAGGGTTAGGGTTAGGGGTTAGGGTTAGGGTTAGGGTTAGAGTGGTTAGGGTTAGGGTTAGGGTTAGGGTTAGGGTTAGGGTTGGGGTTAGGGTTAGGGTTAGGGTTAGGGTTAGGGTTAGGGTTAGGGTTAGGGTTAGGGTTAGGGTTAGGGTTAGGGTTAGGTTTAGGGGTAGGGGTTAGGATTAGGGTTAGGGTTATGGGTTAGGGTTAGGGTTAGGGTTAGGGTTAGGGTTAGGTTTAGGGTTAGGGTTAGGTTTAGGTTTAGGTTTAGGTTTAGGGTTAGGTTTAGGTTTAGGGTTAGGTTTACGGTTAGGTTTAGGTTTAGGGTTAGGTATAGATTTAGGTTTAGGGTTAGGGTTAGGGTTAGTGTTAGGGTTAGGGTTAGGGTTAGGGTTATGTTTAGGTTTAGATTTAGGTTTAGGGTTAGGTTTAGGTTTAGGGTTAGGGTTAGGGTTAGGGTTAGGGTTAGGGTTAGGGTTAG
>JAUMJL010000528.1:0-47500 GCA_033558185.1 Dromococcyx pavoninus | reverse complement strand
TGGCAAAGAACAGATTTATCCTTTCTGACACATTCAATACAACACAAAAATTAAGGTAAATTTCTACCCTCTAAACTTCATCACATCATCTTTTGAAAGACAACGTTAAGAGAACTGAACAAGAACTTCAGACCGCTGACTGTTGGCAACTTGACCGGCAGTGTCTGCTCCGAGCTGAACATCATCGGTTCCGGCTGTCCCAAGACAGAGCTCCACAGCGAACCGAGCGGTGCCGAGACACAGCTCAAAACAACGCCCCCCTCTGGCCACCTCCGGGCAGAGCAGGCGAAACCTGTAAAAATCAAATATATACAGGAATTTAAGTGATGGGTTTGCGGGGTTTTTTTACCTACAGGCCTCAATAGCTACACCTGTATCAGCAGTTTCTCCTGTTCTTACAACGAGGGTAATCACTACTGCATCACCCTCTTAACAGATTACCAGCAGGACCAGGGAGGTGATTGTGCCCCTGTACTCGGCACTGGTGAGGCCACACCTCGAGTCCTGTGTTCAGTTCTGGGCCCCTCAGTACAAAAAGGATATTGAGGTGTTGGAGTGCATCCAGAGAAGGGCGACGAGGCTGGGGAAGGGGCTGGAGAACAAGTCCTACAGGGAACGGCTGAGGGAACTGGGGTTGTTTAGCTTGGAGAAGAGGAGGCTGAGGGGAGACCTCATTGCTATCGACGGCTGCTTGAAAGGAGGCTGTGGCAGAGCGAGTGTTGATCTCTTCCCTCAAGAGACAGGTGACATGACAAGGGGAAATGGCCAGAAGTTGCACCAGGGGAGGTTCAGACTAGATATTAGGAAGAATTTCTTTATGGAAAGGGTGGTCAGGCACTGGAACAGCTGCCCAGGGAGGCGGTTGAATCACCATCCCTGGAGGATTTTATAAAAAGGATAGATGAGTTTTTGAGGGACATGGTTTAGCGAATAATGGGTGCGGTTGGACTTGATGATCTTAGAGGTCTCTTCCAACCAGAAGATTCTAGGATTCTAGGATTTTCTTTTGTCCGCAACAAAATATTTACAGCTAATACATTTTTATGTCACCAACATCTTCATTTCCACTCAACAATACGCGAGCACTCCACAGGAACGACATTCCCTGGAGCCTCTAAAATCGGCCCTGCCTGCAAAAACCCCGACCCCGGGTACGGCCTACACCCAAACCCTGGTGATGAATATCACCTCGCAGACCGGCTGGGACTGGGGAAAAAAAATCTCAGCTGGGGGGAAAAAAAATATCCCCCAGATGGGTTTTTTTTATTCTAATATTGTTGTGATAATTGCCTGCAAAGCAAGGGCAGGGCATGGCATACCTTAACTTTACATGGCAGGGCATGGCAAAGCTTTACATGGCAGAGCAGGGCAGGGCATGGCGATGAAGTCCTTCCCATCGTAGGCATCCTGCCGATACCCCTTGGTGGTGGTGTCCTCCAGGAGTTCACAGCCGTACATCCTCTGAATCGTGTCAACCCCTGAAACACAACCTAAGAGATGGGGCTGCTCCAGCCCTGGACCTTCAGTGGGACACGGACCCCCTGGCATTGCCCTCCTGAAACCTCGGGCACCAGGACAAGAGGTCTACAGCACCGTAAAGCCATGATGAAGACCCCCTGCTCCCATCCCCACGGCACCCTGGGAGCTGGGCTGGGGTAACAAATGCCATGAAAGGCAACAAGGAGAAGCCCCCCAGCTCTGGGATGGGACATTCACAAGTCCCCCTACATGTGGGACACGGGACCCTACACACTAAGGGGCCGAGATGAAGTCACCAGAAGCCCCCCAGGATGTGGGACAAGGGACCTCATGCACTGTGGGGTGGAATGGGCTGACCAAAATCCTCCCTAGACGTGGGACTGGGTCTCTACATGCTGAGGAGCTGGGATGGGGTGACCACAAGACCCTCAAGATGTGGGACAAGGGGTTACCATGTGCTGTGGGGCTGCAGTTTGGCAACTGGGACCCCCTTGGGCTGGTGGTCCTTGCACAACACCACCAGGAAGAGATGGGTTGGCACAAGCTGGGCAGGACCTTGGGGAGCTGCTGGGAACTCTCCAGGCCCACGGAACCCCCAACCCAGCCCCATGGAACCCCCCAACTCGACCTCACCCCCACTCTGCTTGGTAGCATTGGCGCAGGGTGTCCAGGTTCACACGATTTATCTCCTGGGTGCCCTGTAATATCTGGGTCACGGTGTCCCAGTAGTCCTGATCCAGGTTGGCCGCCATCCAGTCCATCTCGGGCACCGTCTTCCTGGTGTCGCTGTTGTAGTGCATGATAGGGTTCCCACCCACGTACCCCACGGCCACAAACTCAGGGACCCCCAGGCTGGCCTTGGCCACCCCAATATAGAAGTAGCGCAGGGAGTGGGGACCTGTGGGGACACAAGGGGTGATGGCTGCGATGGAGAACGAGCTAGGGTGGGATGGGAGCGGTGGGGGGACATCGGGGGAGAACTCTGGGTCTGGGAGAAGGACCTGGCTCCAAGGAAGAGGGGTTCAGGGGGTCCTTGGAGTCAAGGAAATGGGGGTCCAATGGGTGCAGAACATGGGATGGCCAAGAATGGGGGTCAACGGGGGCCCTCAAGACAAGAAAAGGATGGGTCCAGTGTGGGGGCGAACTAGGATGACTGGGAATGAGGGTTCAGGAGGGTCCCCAGAGTCAAGGAAAGGGGGATCCAGTGAGTAGGGTAATTGGGATGGTCAGAAATGGAGCTCCTTGAAGGTCCCCAGTGTCTGGGAAAGGGGGTTCCAGTGGGTTGGTGACCAAGGATGATCAGGAATGGAGGCTCAGGAAGGTCCTTGGTGTCATGGAAAGGGGGTCCAGAGGGGGCTCAGTGCACAAAAAGGGGGAGCAGGGTTGTCGGTGCCCAACAAGAGAGTGCAGGGAAGGTTCCAGGACAGCGGGTGCAGGGAGGGTCCCAGAACCCAAAGAAGGGGGCAAGGGGGTCCTGTTGCCCAGGAATGGGGCCACAGGGCAGTAGGGGTGTCCCAGTGCCCAAAAAGGCGGGGGGAGTCCCGGTGCTCAAAGACGGGATGCGGGGGGTTCTCGGTGATCTAAAAGGGGGTGCAGGAGGGTCCTGGAGCCCAAAGAGGGATTGCAGGGGGAGTCCTGAGGAAGAGGATGTAAAGGGAGTCCTGGTGCCAAAAGAGGGGTTGAAGGGGGGAGCCCGGTGCGGGGGGCGTCCACCTCGAAAAGGGGTGCAGGGGGGAACCCCGAGCCTAAAAACCGGGGTTCATGAGGGTTCCCGGTGCAGGGGGGGCCGGTACCCGCTCACCGATCACCACCGCCGCCACCCCCAGGACCCTCAGCAGCAGCCCCAGCGCCCGTTCCGGCCCCACCGCGCCGCTCCGCTGCGCGCCCCGAGCTCCGCGTACCTCGCCTCCCTTCGGCCCGCCTCTCGCGGCCCCTGCCCCGCCCCTCGAGCCCCCATTGGCTGAGATACCGCCCTCCGGCCAATGACACCGCGCGGCGCTGCGGAACGTCATCAGTCGGAGGTCTCTTCCAACCTTACCGTTCGATGAGTCTAGGAATTGCTGAGGATCAGAACAAGGAAAACTAGAGTTAAAATTCAAGTGTTCTTGGCTGCCAGCCTGTCAATGACTCCACTGCCAGCAGCTCATAGACTTCTGGTTCAAGCAGGTACAGCATCAGCTATGACTCTTAAACACAAAAGGTACATGTTTTAAGATTACAGTGCTTTTAACCCAGGAGGCTAATGACTCTATTCTTTGGGCCAAATTGTCAGCTGCTGGTTCATGTGTAGATCCTTAGTGATACAGACCATTGTCTGCTGCATCTGGAAAATTTAATTTCCACATGGTTTTTTTTTAAGAAAAAGGAGATAAGTTGGTTAGCCTTAGAGAAAAATGCACTATAGTTATAAGTACTTTTAGCAAATGTATCTTGGTTTTCTTCAGTTGCTATTTCTTCATTCACTGATTGCAATTCACAGGATTATTTGTGCAACTTTTGAGTTAAGGAAAACCTAGGACACTGCTTAATTTAGATTTTTTTTTTAAAATCCAGGCAAGTAGGAAAGCAACAAGCATTTAATTACTTAGTATTGTGTCACTGTGCTTTCTGATGCTGTATTGATCAAGTCGTATCTAAGAAACACAGAATTAGACTATGGGGTTATTTTATTCAAAAATAAAATTTGGAGGATCAGGAAAACGAGCTATTGTCAGCTGTGCTCCCCCAGTTTAAAATCAGAAAAGTGTTTAAAAATCATTAAAATGACATGTATAGTTCCATTTCCAGTTATTTAAAGGATTTATCACAATTGTTCCATTTCATTCTTAGCTCCTCATGAAGCATTAAAGAAATGACAGACTGCAGTCTGGTTAAAGAGATGCCAGTGGTGTTCAGACACTGAAATAAATCAAAGGAAATCCACTGATTGCAGGTAAAATGTATTGGTTTTTTTACTTGTTCCTGCCCACATTCCTTTTATTCTTGAATGGATTTTGCATCCCTTTCCTGCTGTGAAAGAGGCTTTCTCTGAATCAACAGTACGCAACTATATCTTGTTATTTTGCAGTTTGTGCTTATGGAACGATTAGAGACCTCTCATTTCAGAAGCCTTTAAGCAGAGAAGGGTGAGCTTTCAGTAGACAGCTGGACCCTAGGGAGAAGAAAAGTCCCTGAAATGTTTGTTCCGTCTGGGCTTTGGGTGCTGGCTTTTTTCTTGGTCAGATATCCACATTGCTTTTGGCAAGTTGGCAAAATTAGTTAGTTGACACAAAGTACTCTTCCAAGTTGAAGCCAGAACACACTGGCAAGGTGGTGTGCGAAAGTTGTTCTCAGAGACAGCAGTTTTCAGAAGTGCTAACCTCACCTCTGTGGAAAGCAGAAGAAACCAAAGCCCAAACTTTGCTTAATTTCCAACATAGAAATTGTTTGTTATCAGTTTGATCATTGATGAGTGCCTGTGTTTTTAGTATTGTTGACAATTTGAGGAACGCCGTGGAATGTACCTTTAAATTCAGGCTGTATGTCACTGTTGACATCAGTGTTTTAAAATTGTCTTGAGAATCTTGCTTGGTGGTCGTTCTGCAAATGTCCTCTGAAGCTTCTGTTTGATGGGGCAGGGCTGCCATTAGAAGCATCCCAAAATGTATTTGAAGAAAATATTTGTGCTGATTTCCATCCGTTGCTTCTGCAACGTTCAAAAGAATGATGGCAAAGAGGATTAGAGCAGCATCAGTACAGTTAATAGTGCCTGGGGGTCTGGAGTTCTTCTTGATTCTGTTTTCTATACGTCTGTGGGTAAGACCATTAAAGGCATGGGGCAGAAATCAGAGCAGGTAACAGGTTTTCTGTTTTCTTGGGCTGCATGATAGCATTGAGCACTGCTCACCTGAAAAAGGGACTGGGTGTTCAGCACAGCTGCTGCACAGAATGGGATTCTACTTACTGTAAAACTCATAGAATCATAGAATCACGAGTGAGATCGAGTCCAACCGTACCTGTCCACTTGCTAAACCATGTCCCTGAGAAACCCATCTACTCACCTTTGAAACACCTCCAGGGTGGTGACTCCACCACCTCCTTGGGCAGCCTCTGCAAGTGCCTGAGAACCGTTAAGAAATTTCTCCTGATCTCCAGTTTGAACCTTCCCTGGTGCAACTTGAGGCCATTTCCCCTTGTCCTGTCGCCTGTCACTTGGGAGAAGAGACCAACACTCACCTCATCACAACCTCCTTTCAGGCAGTTGTAGACAGGAATGAGGGCTCTCCTCAGCCTCCTCTTCTCCAAGATAAACAATCCCAGGTCCCTCAGGCACATCTCGTAAGACTTTTTCTCCAAGCCCTTCACCAGCCTCATCGCCCTTCTCTGGACATCCTCCAGCCCCTCAATGTCCTTCTTGCAGGACATCCCTTACTTTGAGCCACTTCAGGGTTTGTTTTACAGTTTAATTCTTATGTATTTTTAAAGTTGAAGAAATCAGGTATAAAAGATGTTAACACAAATACCCATCAATATTACAAATAACATTATTATAGTGAGAGAGCATTTTTAGAAGAAAAACCTTTTTGCATCAACATAAAACATTTCTTCTGCAATTATGCTGGTTTTTGACCAAGTGAAACAGCATCCACTGGGCATTCATGTGTTATGTAGGATGCATTCCTCATTTTCTTTTTCTTCTTCTTAGACATTAACTGGAAAAAAAGAACCCGTGTATTATGAATTGTCAAATATTTAGTCTAAAAAGTCCTGTTAAATATTTATTTCTCATTATGTAAAGGTATTATGACTTTGATTTTGTTTTACTAGAGGAAGGAGGCATTATGTGGTGCTTAGGAGAAAAGCAAATGAAATCTATATACAAAACTGTAGGCTTAAGAAAATAATTTATTTGTCTTCTTAAGCAATGTTAGGGGTTTTTTTAGAAATTAATTTCCTTTCGGGTAATTTGGTTTGTGATAATATTGCACTGTGAAAAAAATTGCTAGTAATTCAGTTCATACTAATACTTTGCCTTAAAAAAAATCACAGAAAAAAAACCCCCAAGAATGACTCATTCTAGCAAAAGATATGAGATACTGTGTGTTTGAAACGCCATGTATTTGTGTAACATGCATAAAACATTCCCATTTTTCTTTTTTATTTGTAGACCTGCTGAAAAATAACATTTAATCTGTCATCATATTTTTTTTTGTAATGATGCTTTTGCCCAATATTATGCTCTTTAGTATTGTCGAACACTAATTTCCTCTGGGCACATTTGCTAAGTGTCTGCATCAGTTCCTGCTGCTACAGAGTCTTCTGAGGCAGTCGGTAGTTGCTCTGGTGCAGGGGAATTTTCAGTTACTGGGTTGCTCAGTGTTTCCTCGAACCAAGCTGTGGTTGATTGCACAGCTGAAAGTGCCAAAGCGTCCTTCGCTGCATGGGAAGAAGGAGATGTTCAGTTATTCATTACCTCGAAGAAGTGATCTGTCACTTTTGCTGTTCCTGTGCAACCCTGGTAGAAGTTTAAGTCACTTTCTGGTATTGGACAGGATAGAGGAGGAGAGGAGGTGCTACTTCTGTCTCAGATGAAGCTCCAGCTGCATTCAGAGGGCAGCAGAGAATCAGGTCCATACAGAAAACTTCCCTGCACTGGCAGGCAAGATGTTAAATACACTGTGCTGCTCTCTCTCTCTCTCCATTCCTCACTTCAAAATAGATGTAGTGATAACAACAGTCAGCGTGCATCAACATATGTTCAACGTGGTTTCTTTTAGAGGTCATAAGGTGAGTTATGGTACAGCATCAGCTATGACTGTTAAACACAAAAGGTACATGTTTTAAGATTACAGTGCTTTTAACCCAGGAGGCTAATGACTCTATTCTTTGGGCCAAATTGCACACAAAACAGTGTGTCTTCTGTGAGGTAATGCACATATCAGTGGGAAGCTAATCTGTTCATTTCAAGTACCAAGAAAAAGGAATAATAAAACATGATTGTTAGGTTTCAGACATGGCTCAGTGTTATAGATCACAATCAGGTGCAGTCAAGGTGTGCTTGTGGGGTAGATCTGTCTTATTACTCCACTGTGTGGGGCAGATCTGACTCATTACTTAATGTATGGATGGTGTCCTGATGGCTTCTGGCTCATTTAGGATATATCTGAGCTAAGTGTAAGACTTTGTGAACCTGCTGTGAATATATTGTTAGGGAACATCTCAACTACAGCTGAACAATGTTAGCCTTGCGATAACTTTGAGGTAACTGAAACAAGAGATTTTGACAGTCTTTTTGCCGAGCTGCTGGCTAAGACTTGGCTGCCAGGTATGGAGCTTTCAGAACTACTGCATGCAAATCGTTTTTAATTCCTGGTAAAGGTGCCTTTACATGAACAGCCGAGATGTACAGCTCTTCTTTGAAATGTTGGCTATGAGACACAGTGATTTGTCTTTTGATTCTAGCCAGAGTGTGCTGCTGAAGAGTCAGAGATCACTCAGACAGATCCCAAGTAGTTGTTAGTTTATTGAGCTCTATTCACTGTGTTTAGGTATGTAAAATATTTAGTAACTGCAGATGGATTGGTGGTCAGTACTCTACTATTGACTACACTTAAAATTATTATTGGATATAAAGATTACTGCATAAGCTTACTGTAAGTATCTTACATGTTACATGCATGCAAAAATATCACCTACCTACCCATCAATGTCTGGTTCCAGGTAAGAGATCCCTCAGAGGGGTAACCTTCAGAGACATCCCTACTCTTGGGGAGACCATCATCATGCATCCAGCTGCTATGGAGGGAGAGCTCAACTGACCCTAATGTATGCAGATATTTATAGTGTAAAGTGGTTGATTTGTAGTCAGGTTTTATGCTGTTAATGCAGTTTTGGCTCAGTCTCCAGCCAAACCTGTTTTTTGAGGGGTTTGGGGCTTAGTTCTTGCTCCAGCCTCACACCAAAGCATTAACTTTGGTGAGGGCTGTTTGCTGAGCATCGCCCTGGACCAAAGTTCAGTTGGTTCAAGCAGGAGGACTGCATCATTCATAGTGTGTCACAGAGATCTCCTCCAAGTGAGGTAAAGCTCCATAGCATAAAGTAGAAAAGGACCTTCTTGAGTATTTTCTTGAGCTTGCTGGTACACTGGTCCAGCACTGTTGCTGCTTTTACTGTGTTTCTTCTCTATGTGATTTAACAGAAGTGTGTAAGTGCATATAGACACCGTTTCCTAAGCGTTATCACAATTTTTATTAATATGTACTTTTAAAATAAGAAAGCATGCATTAGAGGGAGGAGCAGGTGGACCGAGAGATCCTAATTGTGAAGTTAAAGTTGGGAATTGTATCACTTTTGTGAGGAAAATAAAAAAGAGCCTAATTAAAAAAAGACTTTTTTTCTCTAGAAGCATCCAAACTCAACTGTCTGTTGGGTGCGATGGTTTAATCGTGGCTTTAAATACTGACCAAACCTATTCCAAATCTGCATATCTATGTGGTTCACTTCTTGCTTTTTCTGATTTAGTGTTTTAATGAACTATCTATTTTTTTTGATGACCTGTAGCATGCTGGATTAATCTTACTTGTATTTTTAATACAGTGTGTTGGTTGCCTTTCAGCTTGAACCAACGTACGCCAGGAGAGTTTACCCATGCTTTGATGAACCTGCCATGAAGGCCACATTTAATACCAGAATTGTCCATGACCCAAGCTATGTAGCTCTTTCCAATATGCCTGCTATTGGTAGGTAAACAGCAAGTAGACTTAGGGTTTCTTTTTCCCCCTACGTTACTTTTTAAAAGGGTGTAATTTATCAGAATAGACTATATCATCCAATAGGGAAGTGTTCTCTTGTCTGTGTGTTAATGCCTTGAAAATGCACAGATAATCTGTGCTTAGGAACCTAAATATTTTGAGGCAGATATTCATAATTAATGTCTCTGATAGCAATAATTCCATTGTGTTGTCAGTGGTGATGTGCTTTCCTCTGGTTGCTGGAGGCTGCATAGGGTTTGATTCCTGGCTTTCACTGCTTAATCAGTGTGTCTGAGAGCTCATTGGACCAAAATGGCTTCCCTGGAATGCAGAGCCTGTAACTGTGGGATTAAGGGATTCCTTGCATTCTGGGTCGATTTTAAGACATATTTACAACATACATTAAAAAAATTGTTTTAGAGAGCAGAGACACTATAGCCTCCTGTGTATGTGCAAAATAAGAGAGAGGACTGTAAGGCTCTGGAGGGATTCCTCCTGTCCCTTGCTGGGATCTCCTGTGGGATGCATGTGGGGTACAAATTTCCCAACAAATTCTGTAAATCAGGATTCCTACAGAAATCTGCTGGATCACTTGTCTACTTCTTAATACTTTTTTTCTGCGGTTCAGTGCCATGAATCTTTATTTTTCACTTAAATAATTTTCAACCTTTAGAAAAGGAGTTTGATGAGATCTGCATTTGCTAAGTAACAGCAATTATAATAGAATGGATCTCCATGAGAATCGCTTAAAGCATTTTCTTCCCCTGACAGTCTTATTCCTATCTCTTTTATTTAGAAGGAAGGTATCTGATTAAGTATTTCTTAATTCTTGGGCAGGCATGACTTAGATTTGACTCTCAATAAAGCACAATAAGATCATAGATTTTAGCAATATGCAGCCTGAGACAAATTGTCCACAGTTTGCCCACATCCCAGAATGGACTCAGTTTGAAAACCTTCCAGTTAAGGAGCTCAAAAGTGGATTTTTGGTATCTACATGGAAGGTCACTATTGGTACGTGGCAGTAGCAACAAGCCTGGCTGCTTGCCTTCTACCACAAACAAATGCAGGTAGTGCAGAAATACATCACATTGAAGAGAGGTGTAGGAAAACACACAGGAAACACAAGATTCTTTATTTGTTATGGAAGAGCAATGGTTTGAACATTACTTTGATATTTTTTCTAGATGTATCTGAAATGAAGGATGAAAACGGAAGCCTGTGGGCTGTTACCACATTTAACACTTCGCTGAAAATGTCGACTTACTTGACTGATTTGTGATTTGAGACTTTGATTATGTCAGCAGAACCGAGCGGGGAAATGAGGTAAATATGAAGCTGCTTAAGACATTACAGCCGTTTTCAACCAGAGTTGGTGCTGCGGTGCATCGTGTGCTGTAGAAGATATCACAGACATAACTGTGCTTTCCATTGCAAAACTATTTGCTTATGTGGCAAAACTGCTAATTTTTATCTTGAAGATGTTTTGCAGAAAGTTTTCCTTTAGGACATTTCTTTTATGTCCTGTCCTGATAATTGAATGCGATTCCACAACTAAGTATGGACTCTGTATGTTAAAACTTTCGAGAAAACTACTCCACAGAATGTACTGATCATAATTCAGGGTCATCTTAGTTGTAAGAAAATATCGATGTTCTCTGCTTTGACAAACAGCTCAGGGGATGCCAAAAATGTGGCTTATTCTTCAGGGCCCTTTGAGGACCAGCATCATGACATCACCAGGAGCAATACTCTAGTACAAGCATTTTGCATACTTGTATTTTATCCTTTTATTCTGTAGTGGACACATCTTTTAGCCTCCAAAAGTGACTGATTTGTGTTTGAAGTTTCTTCATTAGTGGGTGTTTGATTTTGCTCTGACACTACAATGGCCAAATCTTCTTGAGGGCATCTGTAAAAAATACAGTCCCTTGGCACCAGTTGTTTCACTTTCCTTCTTTTGCTGGACGTCAGCAGGGGAAAGATATATAAATTTGTTCCAAAGCAAATAGCAAGCTGAAGCATAAAGCTCTTGAGGGTAGCATATAGTTGCTGTCCTTAATAACTGATGGCACAGTGTTTGCTGTACGGTTAGTTCGTCAGCACCCTATTGGGCAAAGGTGGGACAAGGTGAGAGGAAGGTGCAGAGGTGATCTTGAAAGCACAATATTAGCTCATTTTTAATGTGAAGATTGGACTTGCTATGTCTGTATTGGGTTTTCAGAACAGGCTTTTAGTAGCAGGGGTGGACAGGGGTGGCTTCTGTGAGAAGCTGCTAGAAGCTTCCCCTAGTCCAAGGGGGTCCGCGTTGGAGCAGCTTGAGAAGAACAGCAGGCCACGAGAAGGACTCACGTTGGAGAAGTTTGTGGAGGAACGCTTCCCATGGGAGAGACTCCAAACTGCAGCAGGGAAACAGTGTGAGGAGGAAAGAGTGGCAGAGACAACAAGTAGTGAACTGATCTCGAGTTCCATTCCCTGTCCCCCTGCGCCGCTTGGTGGGAAGGGGGCAGAGAAACTGGGAGTGAATCTGAGCCTGAAGAGAAAAGAAGCGTAGGGGGAAGGTGTTCTAAGATTCAGTTTTATTTCTCATTACCCTATTCTCATTTGATTGGCAATGAAATAAATTGTTTCCTCATGTCAAGTCTGTTTTGCCTGTGGCAGCAGTTGGTGGGTGATCTCTCACTGTCTTTATCTCAATCCAGTAGTCTTTTGTTATATTCTTCTCCTGTCCAGCTGAGGAGGGGGAGTAATAGAGCAGCTTGGTGGGCACCTGGAGGCCAGCCAGGGTCAACCCACCACAATGTCCTACCTGCTGTCCCCTGGATACAACAAGTTGGATGCTTATGGCTCTGACTGTGGTGCCTTTTTCTTGGGCTGGTGTGTACTGATAGGAGTTAGCAAAACAAAGCATTCAAATGAGCACTATTCAGAGGGAAAAACACCCTCCATGTTCTGTGAGCTAGAGGAGAGAGGGTTTCAGACAGAGAGGCTCAATATTTATGCCTCCACAGTGTTTGTGTGAGTATATTCCTTGTGTCTTTTTTGTCATTTCCAGTAACCAAAAGCATCAGTTTTTATAACTCAAAGCTCACACCAGGATTAGGATTTTAAGCCTGCCCATTGTGTTTATGTTCTACAAAATGAAGCAGTCGGGTCTTTGAATCCCCTCTGAAGCCTTGGCTGGAAAGAGGGGCCCAGAGGCTGAGGACACTCTGTTGGTTGAATATGTTTTACTTTTTTCCCCTTATAAATTAATTCCTGATGCTTCATAACTGTGCTCTTAGCGTTTGGCTGCGCAGCTCTTTTTGAGACCATGTGTTGCATTTAGATGCAAGTCATGCGGGATTGTTGAAGTGCAGGGGTGCCTGTGGGGTCTTGCATCCAGAGATACCTGATAGAGACATAAACCTTTTCTGAGTCCACCCCATCACCATGGGCAAGCAGCCTCTTCAGTGATGTGACAAAGCAAATGGGCATGGGAGGGGAAAGCTTTGCTTGCTGCCGCTGTCTGCATTGCTCAGAAGTAGAGCTGTCGTGGGGTCAGATGCCTTTGCTCTCTGGTGGTCTGTTCCAGGCTGTCAGAAAGCTCAAGAGGGGAAGTTTGTAAATTTGGACAGCAGATGCTCTCTGAACAACCATTTCTCTCTCTTCAGGGAAAAAGTGGTGATCTGAAGGGAAGCTGGTTACTCAGTCATTGACTAGAAACCATTAGCTTAAGATGTGTGATTCTAACTACAGCATTTCCCATATACTAACAGAAAAACCTAAGAGTCTCTTTGTCCAACAATATATACTTGGATTGAAGTCTTGATCCTTTTGAAGTGCTTGAACTCTCCTGGATTTTAGCACAATTATGCTCTGTGCCACATTCTGTTAGGTCCAGCAAAACCTGAGTTGGGTTTTTTCCCAATAAGCTTCATTGCATGGTCTGATGTGGGCAGGCAGCATTTTCTAACCATAATTCACAGAAGAGCAGCAAAGAAGATGGAAATGTGTGGATTATCTAAAATAACTTTTCCTTGTTTTATTGCAGATACGTATTTGGGCTCGGAAAGAGGCAGTTAAAAATGGGTATGTTGACTATGCTTTAAATATCACTGGTCCATTATTCTCATTTCTGGAAGACTTACTTAACATCAGCTACCCTCTGCCAAAGACAGGTGAGATTGCTCATTTTCTTAAATGGACCAGAAATGGCTGCTGATGGTTTAATAGTCACAGAAACAATGGGTTCTGCAGTATTTTCTTTTATAGCTCACCACATTCATGGAAAAAAATCCCCTAAACTGTAACTCACTGAAGTCTCCTTTCTGTACCATGGCTTTTGTTATCCTGTAACCTGGCACTCTTACCTTCACATCTCGCTCATTCTTTTTGAACATCTTTTCCTAATAAAGGGGCAAACTGCACAGAAGGGACCTGTTCCCTCATATGGCTCTTACTGGGATGCATAGACCATTCCAGGCAAGGCTATTGTAGTCCCTATGTCCTCCCAGCAAATCCCTGCCTCCTTAACCCGTGTCCCAAAGCATCACTTGCTTTCTTCATTATTTCCCTATCTTATCTGTAAGTTGGCTTTATGTTGCTGCACATTCCTCCCTAGAAAAAAAAAAGATTCCTAAAGGAAAACATCGTTTCTACTTAAAATAGACATCAGATCAGCCTGTTAAGTTACGATTCTGTCAAGAAGAAAGGGTGCTGTCACGTAGTTCCACTGTACAGTTTGTCTGTTACTTGTAGTTGGGTTGCCAAGGGTTTCAGAATTCGTATTATGGGGAAATGTGCTCTTATATAAGAATTGCTGGAATATTGAGAGCACCAGAGGCAGTTCTTATCAACTATGAGTTTTGGACCTGCCTATGATGCTAACAGATTGCAGGACTGTTGGGAAAGAATTTCCCTCCTGTCTTGACTAGATAATTTGTGGATTTGTCAAATACCTATTTTGGCACGTGAAAGAAATAAATTTTCATTGTGTGCAAATGTATTATCTCCCTGTGTATTTGGAATAGCTTGCTGAATGCTACAGTTACTTCCTATGGAAAATGGAATCTATGCAGTCTTCACTCATTAATCTCGTTGATTTTTGTTATCATCTTAGTAATGATAAAAGCTCCTCAGGGACTGTAGGAAATTCTGTTTCACATTTCTGTTCTTGTGTTTAGCAGTGGTGTCAATGCATTAATGCATAATATAATGTAATGTGATATACTGTAACATAATGTAATATAACATAACGTAATACAATGTAATGTTATGTAATAGAATAGAATAATATGACAAAGTTGAAGCAAAGAACACAGAATGCTACAATCCCCACAATACCAACTGCATTTCCTGTTGACTTCCTTTGAAATTTCAATTAAAAATCAATAGGATTAGATCAACCAAGAATACCTCCTTGTAAATGGTAGAGGTTCCTGTTGCAAAACATGACATTAAAAATAAACACATTTAAAATCGGGGATATTGAAGGGTTTGTCTTCACCTGATTTTACTACAGTTATAATTGAGCTCTGTTGCCCCAGGCTGTCCAAATGAGAGCTGCATCAGAGAAAAATACCTTTGCTGGAAGCCTGTGGCACCAAGCCCTGCTGAGATGCAGTTTGGCTTTGCTTGGGTTCAGCACCACATTTACATTAACTGCTTGGCTTTTGAACTGGAACTGGCTCATGGTCAGCTGGTTTAGAGTGCAGCCTTCTGTCTTCTTCCAAAATGCACTGTATACTTGCCCCAAATTTTGCTTTTCACCGATGAGTTTAAACAGTATATCTTTGAGATCCGTGATGTTTTGTCCAGCTCTCACACCTGAACAGGAAAACTGCTCCCTATGCCTAAGGCAGGAGGGTAGTACAGAAGTAACAGCCCTACGGTGGAAACAAAGAGATGATGTTTGTTCAAATAAGAGTGGAAAGGATCCCTCTACTCACAAAACTGTTAAGAGCGAGATTTTTTTTTTTTTAAATCAGTTGCCAGGCTGGAGAAAGAGGTAATAATGATCTTTCCTAAACACATGAAAAACTCAAACAGAAAAAGATTTCTGAGATCCAGAAGGGAATATATTCCCCTCTAGCATTAGCCGAATACAATCTTTGTTTTTGAGCAAAACTTGTGTGTATAAGATGCAGTACAGATCCGAGCTTCAGGGAAATTTATTGTGTGGTTTCCTGAAACAGTGGCAATCAGAGATGAGAAGTAGGATGAGAAGAAATTTCGCAGACCATTTGCAAGCATGTTGCTATAATTCCATGGAGATCACTAAAGTGTAGTATCCTCTAATTCCACACTGAACCAGGAGGATTAAAATAATGAGCGTGTTTTTTCTGAAAAATTTAAAGATACCTCTTTTTTCCCCCCTCAGTTTGACTCAATTTAGATCTGGTTGCACTGCCTGATTTAGGAGCAGGTGCTATGGAAAACTGGGGGCTAATGACATTCCAAGAATCATCGTTGTTGTACATCCCAAGTGATAAATTCACAAGCAGAAAGGCAATGATTGCCCTAATTGTCTCGCATGAGCTGGGACACCAGGCATGTGGTAAAAACTTCTGTACATTTGTTTGTCTATGAAGTTGTTTCCTTCTGGTTGTTGATGATGCAGTCACTGATGAGTAGAAGAAAAATAGTGACTTGATAGGTGAGGGATCTGAGCATTAGAGTACTGGAAGTCTATTTGACTCTTCAGTTTTACTCTTCTATTGACTATATTAAATTTACTATTCTTTGCCAGAGCGAGAACTGTTTGCTCAGTCAACAAAGTCTGTGAAACTGTTGAACTTGGCTGGTGAACTTGTAAGCCTTTCTGACAAGGTCTGTAACTTTTCAGACCTTCAGATGAGTCGAGTGTTTTTATTGCAGGTCAATTAAACAAATCCCAGTACTTTAATTAAACTATTTTAAAACAAAGTCATCATTCACATTTTTAAGAATTAGCAAATAAAATACTGATGTGCAAGTTTGTTCTCAGACATTTGTTCAAGAACTGCCAAATATGAGAGCTGTTGTGGAAGTTTTATTGCTTGCTGAGAATAGAGATTTGCTGATTTTGGAAATGGTTGTTTCCCCGTTTCTATTTATCATACCCCTGACAATTTCCTTTTGTTAAGAATATGGAAAAGTGGTTTTGTAATTGCTTGATAACTGCCCTACTTTTATTCATAGCCTGATATGAACTTTTACGCATTTCAATATAAATATTTAGGTATTTATTGGGGAGTGTTTAAAAATAAATAGAGTAGAAGAATGACATAAAGCACCGACATCCTTAACGTATGGAACTGAGGATGAAGCAATTAAAAAAATAACTGCCCTTAACCTCTGGCTTCTTTCAAGGTGCATTTTTTTCTACAGAATGTTCACTGTCTGAAGGAATATCCATTATATTTTTCAATTGACCTATACACATTAAATAAAGCTACTTCAATGTAGGTTTGTGTGTTTAACCTGCAAAAATGAAAACAGTCTAAAGAGACGTTAAGACATCTTTTCTTTCTATCCAAGTGGTTTGGAAATCTGGTTACAATGAACTGGTGGAACGATCTGTGGCTTAATGAGGGACTGGCATCCTACTTTGAGTACCTGGGAGCTACCTTTGTTGAACCCAAGCTTTCACTGGTAAGTACTAATGCTTACTGAAGTAAGTTGAAGTAGCAAAGCTCCAGCATGTATGAAGAACAGGAAGGTGCAGAAGATGGGATTGAATTAAGCCACTGCATTGGTAATTTAGTTCCCCCAGGAAAGGCGACCGGGTCTTAATTCTTCCCTGGAAGGGATCTGTCTGCTGGGAGCTGTGATCACACCCAGCTCTTCTACAGCTGGCACAGAGGGCAGCTGTGATTCTGTAGTGACAGAGAGTTGGTGTTTTACGCTAAACCCGATGTGCAGCAAACCCAGCTTTCTGTCCTGGGTCCTGTAGCTGATGGTTTGCCTCCCCGACTGTCCCGGCTCTTTTCCAAGCACCCCTCACTCCTCAAGTACCTTTACTGGGCAGTGACTGAGTTGAGCCACTTGGAGTCTGCTCACCCTACTAAGCCTATGGATGTCTGGTTGTGGAGAAGGCAGATATGATGCACACAGCTAATCTGACAGCAGGGCGGAACTCCTTCCCTTTCCACCCAAATGGAAATAAGCATAAATCCCATAGTGTATTAGAAAAGTCCATCTGTCACTGAGATAGGAGGATAGGTGCTGCAAATTGTAGACATGAGATGATGTGTACTCACCTGTGCAATCCTAAATGTCAGTGCACAGTGCCCTCCTCTTCGGCAGAGAGGAGAATCCTTTAGTCTGGGCAGGCCCGAGACAGCACTCAATCCAGTCTGCTTCTTATTTGACTCACATGAAATACTATTCACCCTTTCCTTTTCTAATTCATCAAAGTAATTCATTACATGTTTAATTGGAAAATAATGCAGGAGTGTCAAACGAATTCTGTCAGGAAGGTTTTTAGGTCGTGAGAGATGCTAATCTTCTCCTTTCATCTTCAAACCCAGCCCACTTTGTTCTCTGTAATTTAATATCGTTTAGAAAATTAAATATACTGGTTGTTCACGAGGAGAAAAATTGGTCAACAAATTTGATCCCATTAATTGGAAGCCTGTGTTCTTCTCCTTGAGAAGCAGAAGTGCTGAAAATTGCCTCAAGTGCTCAAAACTTAGGATTTTTTCTTTAATTGCATAATTACTGTCTGACAGCAGAAATGCTGCATAGTTAAGCCTTGTTAACCTCAGTAGCTCAGGTTTTAGGTTATTCCTCCAGATTGCAGCAGGAGAAATAGAGAATTTAGGAAGAAAATAATCCCTATGAATGACCTACAGATGTAAATGGCACACAGGTTTTCAGCTTTCAGTATTTTTTTCATTTGCTATTTAATATAGTTGACTTATTTTTCGCAGAGGCTTATACTGTAATTTTCTTTGTCAGACCCAGGACCACAGTCTTCTCAGATGGAAAATTTTCATTCATTACTAATGTTGCATATGGAAAATGTTAGGATTGGGTGTGCGGTCCGTTTTACTTCATGGGAAATTTGAAGAAGAGAGAAAGGAATACTCCTCATTCATTGACAGACTCTTTCTGTTAGTGCTAATCCTACAGTCTACATTCTCTCCTGAGAATAAATATTTTCTTGTTCTGATCACTTAGATTTGTCTTTTTTCTTGCAGGATAAAATTTTTTATGATCATGTTGTACAACTTGTATTAAGGGAAGACAATGAAATAGGAACTCGATCACTGTCAGAGAGCGAAGACAAGATCAAGGAATCGTTTTCTTTAATGTCTCTGTTTGACAGCATCACATACAAGAAGGTTAAGAAACACTAAATTCTTGCTCTTTGCGTGTTCTAAGCTGATGGTACAAAATAGATTGGAGAGAAACTGTTGAATCACAATGATTTTTGTGAATTGTCTTGTCATTCAAAGTGTGTATCTGCTGCACACACAAATTTATTGGATGTTGCAAATCTAGTTGGCTGTGAAAGAAACGGTGAGAACATTTTCAATCTGCATGATATGTGAAGTGTAGGAGTAGCCTAAACTCTGTGGATTATAACTTGACAAAATATTGCAATAATAATTGCTTTAATAATTCATGTTTTCTCATAGCTTTTTTGTACTTCAGGGAGCTTCTATTACCTGGATGCTTTCTGGTTTCCTGACTGAGAAGTTGTTTTTCAGAGCACTTACTGTAAGTTTGAAAAACTAACACCTTCACCTTGATTCATAAGCTCGAAAATTATAGTTGTACAAATTGCTATTTGTCTTGTTGGTGTTTTCCATTGAACCCTCATCATTTCTGATGCTTCTGTTTCTTTCCACACAGTCATATCTGAAAGAATTTTCCTTCTCAAATACTAACCAAGACGATCTCTGGACCCACATACAGATGGTAATCATTTTTTCTCTAGTATTCTTGCTCTGGTGTTTGGCACAGTCCAAATTTATGGCATTACCTATAATAGAAGACTGCACTTGAATTTGGCTGTCCCTAGTGCAGTCATTCTCTTACATAAAATTTACTCTGCTGGCTTTTTTGGCTAATGTCTTCATAAGTGTTTATTTGGCTGCTTTACTGCACTTGAGTTGGGTGGAGGTGAGTGGATGTGGAGAGATGACAAGGGGAGTCAGGGCCAGGTGGAGTTTTGGGTTTCGTGAAATTGTGTAGCCCAATCTTCTGGAGCTTAAGTTTGTTGAGATCAGGGTGTGTGATGCTTTGGGCTTGATGATCAAAGACCCAGAAAAGTCTGTACCCAGGGCAGTAGCTCAGCATTTGACCCTGTAGCTCAGCATTTGATTTTTTTGCATGAATCAAAGGCAGCAAACTGCTAAGCAGTTATGTTTTCTCTAAGACTGTCCCTAGAGTGTTGCTGAAGCAGTATTGGTAAGTACCTGATTATCGTAAATATTTCTAACTCCTGTTTCTCCTGCAGGTCATAGATGCACAGGATGAAATTCAGTTGCCAGAATCTGTGAAACAAATAATGGATTCCTGGACGTGCCAAAATGGATTTCCAGTTTTCACATTAAGTCTAACCACTGGCACAATCAGTCAGGAACACTTTCTTAGTAGGAAGAATGAAAGCAGTACTGATTCACACAAGTATGTTTAGCTGGGTTGTTTTGTTATCTGTTTATACCCTATTTTTGAAGGAAACTCTCCAGTTAGAACGTTGTATTTTGACCATCTGATTTTGTAACCTGATGCTTTTTCTTTTCATGAGCTGTCAAGTAAAAACCCATTTGAGACTGGAGTTTGCAGTAGTTCTGCAAGCCAGTTGTTTTGCTAAAGGTTTGCTTTCCTCTGGAGCAGTCACTTTTCCAGCCATGGGAAGGACAGGCACAGGCCATGACTAGGTTGCAGCACAGGAGTTTTTCTGGCATTTTCTTCTTTCCTCATCCCTCACTTGTTTGGGCCAGCAAACTGGATGAACCATCCCAGTGCACGTGGTGCCAGCCTCTCCTGCTCGACAAGGACAAAGGGTTTGCATTTCAGTACTTTTGTAAAAATGAACCCTTTCTCAGAAAGTGCCAAGTACCTGACATGTAGCTCTAACTTTCCTGTCAGTGAGTATTGCCAATTGCCTGGTGCTTTTGAAAGCTGTGCTGCTTACTTAGATGCCTAAAAACAGAAGGTGCCTTTGGTCACACCCTTTAAAAACTCAGGGATAATATTTGAACTTCCATAAATTCATCAGTTGTCAGGAGTGCTGGGATGCATGGGCAAGACTCGTGTGGGTAGAAAGGACGAGTAAGAGCAAAACTCAAAGTAGTCTTCCTCTGTCTGCTATTGCAGAGCCAAGAGAAATTTTGACAAACCACAGAAGCATTCAGAGAGTTTCTGTTGCTCCCAGGCTCCAGGAATTGCAAAGCATTCGTCCATTTGGCATTTTTGGTGAGCTCACATAGGGAGTGCCAAGTTACAAATGCTAGTCCTTTCCTGTAGTTTCAGAAAGAGACAATACCTTGTGAATGTAAGCAAATCCAGGATGTGTATTAAGCAATTTTTCATTTTTGTAGGGAACTGCAAGCTTTCATTTGTTCTCAGTAGGAGTTTTACAGTCCTCCAGAAAGAAGATTGCAGTTGTGAGAACTACAGTTGCATTGCTTTTCTGGAGCTTTTTTCACTACATACTCGTCTGAAAGGGAGTTTCATGTTCTTCAGAAATAGAGTGAAGCGTACGAGGTTTTCTCCCAAGTAACAAGGGATAGGATGAGAGGAAACAGCCTCAAGTGACACCATAGGATGCTTAGATTGGATATTAGGAAAAATTTGTTTTCCAAGAGTGATGAAGCATTGGAACAGGCTGCCCAGGGAGGTGCTGGAATCTCCATCCCTGGAGGTGTTCAAAAACTGCGTAGACATGGCACTTCATGACATGGTTTGGTAGGCACCGTGGAACTGGGCTGATGGTTGGACTGGATGATCTTAGAGGTCCTTTCCAAACTTAATGATTCTATGATTCTAAGCATGAAGAATAAAATTATTGCCTGAAGAAGAAGAGCCAGAGCACAGATACAGTGGTATTAAAATACCTAGCATCAGATGATATTCTAGGTAAGAGTGTCTATTGGAAGCCGTGCTGAAACTCTCTTATATTTGCTGAATCTAAGTGTTGATCCAGCATAAGTACCACCCTCTGATGAGATTCTGTGCATCAGAAAGAAGGAAATTCTTACATCTGCAATCTAGATTAGCACAAACTGAGACGGTTATTTTTAAGTGTAAGAATTAATTATATTATCTTTTTTTTTTTGTTAAGTAACACATGGATTATTCCTATTTCTTGGGTGAGAAATGGATCATCACAACCCTTAATATGGCTAGACAAAAGCAGCAGTAAGTAATGTTTACACAACCAAGCTGATAAAAACACATCTAACTCTTCTGTAAACAGAAGATAAATTTGAATTGAATAGGGAGATTAAAACTTTATTACAGAAATATGTTTATCTGTTGTCCTAATTTTATGTTGCAATAGGTTTTCAAATACATGAATTTATTTAGGTCTTTTTTCTATGTTGCATCAAACTTCAGTATTCATGTTTGATAATATGGTAGAATGCATTTTGTGAGCAGAGCTTTCCACAATAGTTTTGATTTTGTCATTTTGTACACAAATCGAAGCTCCTTGTCCCTCATGCTCCTGGATTATTCTTACCATAGCAGATCCCACTGATGTTGACGACAGCTTTGGAGTATAGTAGGATCTCTGCTGTGATATATCAGAAAATGGTCAGCTCAAGTAGTAGTGCAAGACTGAAAAGATTAAAAACAACTGTGTGAAGGGAACAAATATTGTCACACATGGATACCTGGAAAAGCAACAAATTAATATTTTCCACACTGTGTAATGTAATTTGTTTGGGCAAATCAGATGCAAAATAGTTCTGTAGAAAAAGGAGGATTATTTAAAGTTTTAGAGCCTTATAATAACAAAGAAAGGAGTTTATGGGCTCATGCAGTTACATTGGTCACTGTCCCTGAGTGATACCTGCCTGAAGAGCAAAACAGAAAATGAGTTTATGGGCACCTTTAATAAAATAAAAAGTTCAATTCTTTCTCGTCTCAGTGCTTGCCAGTAAATGGCTGTATTTTGGGGGGAAATAAAATTGTAATCATTAGAATGGGGTAATTATTTTTGTTTGGCAAGTCAGCCCTAATCAACGTCAGGTTTTGGGTCATTTACAAGGAAACGCAGAGACCGATGTGTTTGTGGAACGCTTAAGAGAGAAACTGAAATATGATCCAGGCATATTGCAGCTCTCCACTCTCTGTTTGCAGTGGTTAAAAACTACTGTGATATCTTGAGTGAGCATTTTACAGTATGTGGACAACTAAATGAACAAACAGCGAATGTTTATTGCTCTGAATGCTTTAAAGTTAAAGAAACCAGTGATTGCTAAGGTGAAAAATCAGAGAATTAGTAGAAAAGGATTGTTAGGAAGTACTTACTTGGAAGGGTTAGAGTTATGTGTTGTTTGTCTTATTCAAGAGATAACTGTTCCATTTCTCCTCTCTTCTTGTGACTATGGAAGTTATTGAAATATTCCATCATGTTGCGTCTGCCTGAAGGGACTTTGATAAAGTAGAAACAGTCTTTGAAAGGTGTTCCACTTGCATTTGAAAGCCATTTATCAAACTTACCAGACACTATTCAGTCAAAGGAATTGTATTGTGTTTTAGGATTAAAAAAGATACATACACCTATTTTTGACTTTTGGATGCAGAAATAAACCAAACAGTTTCTTACAAAGGTAGAAATGTTGAGGGCACATTTAAATTAAGTTACCATTTAGTTCCTGTGAGATTGAAACAGCTTCCTTTGGAGAACTGTTACGTTGTCATTCAGAGCTGTTCATCAGAATCGTTTTGGTAAATGAAAATTATAGATTTTGTATGAAGCATAGTTTTAGGTTCAATTGTTACACTGCAGTGGCATAACAATACGTAACAAGGAAACATCTGAAAAGTGATTTTGCATATGTGTATTTTTCCTGCAAAGAGTTCTGAAGGAGCTAATTTATTATACTTCTGAATAGGTGGAATTAAACCCTAAGCTGGGCTGCTACCAGCAGTCAAGCGTGTTCATCCAGTGCTGCACTGTACAGTGTTGAAATCCTTTCCTGATGGTTCAGGGCTCCTCAGGCAATGTCTACACACTTATCTTCTGCCTGGATGATTGTATTGGTCAGTGTCCCTGAGCGATTCGTGTCTGCACAGCAAAGCAAGGCACCCCAGGGAAAGGATGGTGTTATGAGAGAATAGGTTTCACTCACCCTGGTGAGTTGAGGAACGTAGTTTTGTTATTTTAGCTGGATCTAAGAGTGTTCTTGATAAGGAGCAGAGCATTGAACCAATGTGCCATTACAGAGGAAGAGCTGCTGCTGCCATATTCCAGCCACCCACGCAGTTTTTAAATGATTAAACCAGCATCTGTCATGTGCCACTTTTCCCTCTCATTGTGAGGATGATTGAGGATAAACCCTGTAGTTCTTGCTCTGTCCAAACACATTGAAGTCTCAGTCTTCTGTTCAGGGTGCTGCATCTAGACTACTCATCAATATTGATTTATTGTCTTCTTATTTAGGATGATCACGGCCAGTTAAAAAAGCATTTGAATCCTCTTCTGATGAGATGGCTCAGAGCCTTCAGGGCTGCACTGGCTCCTTCACCTGTATTGTAGGCTATCAGGAGCAAGTAATCAGACAGCCACACATAAAGTAGGTAGTAGTGAGATGAAAAGGGGCTGCAGAAGGACACTTTTAGAGAGTGATATAAATCAAAAAGACTATGGGACGTTTATTTAAAATAAAAATTTTGATTACTTGTTTTTTTACATAAAATTATCTGTTTTGCTTTCCTTGACCTCTGTTTATGTGGACACTGGTAGGCAGTTAGTCCTTTCCTAAGGTAGTTAGTGCTGTGTTTTGGAGCAGCATTGGGAGCAACTGGCATGCTGGGGGTGCATGCTTCAACACAGGCATGTCGGGGTGTTTCTTCTCATCCAGACTGTTTATTCTTGGGTAATCATTCTGAACTCTCCCAGCTGCATACAAGAATAGGAGCAGAGTGGTTTTTCAAGCTCCACTTGGCCATCTGAAGGTGCTCAGTACCTGAGGGGTCAGTTGCTCGTTGAAGTTCCGCTGCGCAGAGAGGAGAGCAAAAATGCACTGAACGTTTTTGAGTTCAGCTTCAAACCTCTGTCTCAGATCTCAAAGGAACACCTAGTCCAGTGTTTAGAAATGCAAGAGAGTTTAACAGTGTGCAGGAAATAAAATTATACATTTTAATGTCACTTCACAGAAGTGTTTCCTGAAATACAAGTATCGGAGTCAGAATATGACTGGATCCTGCTAAATGCAAATTTCAGTGGATACTACAGAGTGAACTATGATCAATTAAACTTAAAAAGATTAGCACTCTTGCTTGAAAATGATCCAAAGGTAAGATTGTATTTGTTTTCTCAAGCCTATAAACAGACTCCAGATAGTTTTTCTTGCCAGTAATCACATTGATTAAAACTTGAAATATTGAGAAACTCATGTATCACATGAGAAGAAATGATCTGATATTGCATCACTAAAGCCCCTGGCAGCCTTCCGTGATGGAAAAGGAACAGGCCCAATTAGTTTCACATAAGCATGAAAGATCACTTTCCATGAGATGGCATTCTGTCTTCAAAGTTGTTTTAGCAGCTTGTGGTTCTTTCATTCTCTTAAATTTGTCTCAAAGATTTTATCTGTACAGATGTGTGATTGAGGTTTATCTGCTAATGGGTAGCCATGAAGAAGGAAAGCTGGGAAGAAGCTTTTTAAATTTCCACATTTCCTCAAAGCACAAGATTTCTGACAGTGAAATTAAAACACAAAAAAACCAACAAAAAGAAAATCATTGGATTTGGACTTGGGGTTTTTTGATTGGGCAGTGGGTTTTACTTGGTGGAGATTTTTCTTAGAAGTTCCTGTCTGTTCTACTTGGGCTTTTTCGTGTCCCTATAGACACTGATATCAGTCCAACTCTGACTTGCCAGAACCTGGGTACAGAATAGCCCAAACATATCACTGTGGGTGGGATTGGGTTGTGTTTAATGTTGCCTAACCCTAGAGTGGGCCAGAGGCTTCAGAAGTAATGCCAGCTTCTTGATTTCAGAAACAATGATGACCAAGTTTGACCTTTCAGCATAACAGTAATCAGTACAATCAGATGAATCCTCCAGAAGGTCTGGACATAAGGCTGACCAGAGCATGTGGTGTGGTTAAACCTTTCTATAGCCCAGTGGCTTCCTTTCTTCTAGGCTTTTTTTCTTTAGCAGCAATTCTTAAGTCAACAGGAAATGAGTTGTGTGCTGAGTTGGGGCTGGGTTTTGGCACTTGTCAGTGGGAAGGTTCACTTGAGCAACGGCTGAGCCGAATAAGCATGGAAACAGGGAGGAGATGGAAGGAGCATGGAAGCAAGGAGGAGATGAGGAAGGACCAACAGACCTTCTGACAGCACAAGCTGTGGGCAGGGGTTCACGAACTGCTCTGCCTTGGTCATTTAACTCATTACAGTGCCAGACACTCAGCTCTGGACTAATCTAAGTATGTGTTCTGAACTGAACCTTCAAAAGGGAAAAAAAAGATATTTGTAGTAGGATATTTTTGGGAAATGTAGCATTTCTATATTTTTATTTTCATTTCAGCATGCAAGTAGGAGGTGTCTTGAGATTCCATGTTTAATATACTGTACCTGTATATTTATTTATAAAAATACATTATGCAGCTGTTTATTTATATATTTATATTTAGAAACATTCCAAAAAGCACATACATAACTTCAGCTTAAAATGCAGGATCAATTTTATAATGTTTTGTAGAACATTTTGGCTTAGAGCAAGTGTTAGACGCTTATCTTATCCTCCTGAAAAGAAGCTTTTTTAAAGTCTCCATAACATGTTTGAATCTATTAATGCCACACGAATACTTTCTGCAGGCTATTCCCGCTGTCAGCAGGTTCCAGCTGATAGACGACGTTTTTGCATTGACACAGTGAGTGTGTGTTGAATATGTCATAGAAAATTATTAAACTACGTGATTGTATTTAATATCACTACTTCTGCTTCGTCCATTCCTATCCAGACGTGCCCCATAACAGCTCTTTTGACAAAGTGGAGAAGAATGTTAAGAATTTAATGCATTCTTCTGTCAGTGCTGAGCGACTTCTTTCAGAGTTTCTTTTAACTTTTCTTTAACTCTAAGGAAATATTTTAAATAGTGGCACTATCATGACTTTTTTAGGGACTAACCTCTATTTATTGTAACAGAGAAAAAGATTCTGAATGAGCATGCTGAATTTGTTCTGGACAGCTGTGCTGTCCTGCACCACTCTCATTACCTCTTTCATTTCCCTTGCTGATGGATGACTTGGTTACTCCTGTCTGTGGTGCTGAGGGTCAGCAGTACTGTAGGGAGCTGAAGCAACTGTAAATAAGCCCGGGCTTCAAATGTACCAAGAATCCCCAAAGCACCAGCCACCTATGATGTGGGAGCTCAGTGTGGCCGAAGAATAATGCTCCTCAGAGCCTGTGGAGGTAGAGGAAGAAACAAAAATTCTCATTTCTCCTCTATACAAATGTCCTTTCTCATAGGAGAGCTCAAACCTAGTATGCAGTATCCTGATGGTTTACTGTCACTGCCATAAATAAACAGAAATTCATGCTAGGTAATTAATCTGAATAGGTGTGCCTAAAGATGAGGGGTTTTTTTTATCTTCAAATAGGTTTGGATACATTCAAATTGAAACAGCACTTGAACTGACAAAGTATCTTGCCAGAGAAGATGAACTCTTCATATGGAATGTGGTATTGTTAAACTTAGTACCCAAGAACTTGGAAGGTACTCTGAAGAACTTTGAAGTGTATCCGCTTTTGAAGGTATCACCATTTGTAACTTCGCAAAGATACTGGAACTTTTAAATACATCAGACTAAAATGAATGTAATGGTGGCTGTGATAGGCAATAATTCTTGTTATTCTCTTTGCATGATCTTGTCTTTTTTATTTAAATTGGAAGAGGCACTTATTTCTATATTTTAATCCATAATAAATACCATTGTATTTATTGTAAAACAGAAACGTATTCACATTCTTTATATTAAACCTTATCCTGTTTTTTTGTAAAACTGAGGATATGGGCAAAACAGTAACCAGTCAGCAGTAAATAACAGTAAGAAAAGAGAGTAACACTGCTGTGTATAAAGGGGATATAGAATATATATATATGCACTGTGTTTTGTCCTGCCTTCCAGTTCATATTCATGGAGAGAAGGAGGGAATTATGTTTGGATACTAAATGAGATTATTCTTTCCCATGTTTTTGCGATCTGACACAATATTGTCTTATTTATCTCCTTGACATCTAATTAAAGATTTCACTGTTGTTTAAAATGCAATCCCACAATAGTAGTTCTCTTAAGTCCTAAAGTAGAGGTAGGTTTAAAATATGTGAGAAGAACTTATTCCTCCGTCTTTCTTTCTCAGAGAATGAGCATTTGTTTTCTTTCATAATGAGTTCAAAGTTCCTAGTGATGTGAAGTAATAACTTCTCAGTTTGAATGGATCTACATGTATATTGATTTTTAGACCTAGCTAATATGCTTTATTTTAATATTCTGTGTTCTCATGAAATTGATATGGGTCAAGTTTTAGGATAAACCTGAGTAAGTAAAAAAAAAGTAAAGAAAAATAAAGTAAAATAAAAACTGACATCTTAATTAAAGTAATTTTTCTTTCCCTTCTTTTAAAAGAAATACCTTTTAAAGCGAATGTTGCCAATATACCATTATTACTCAGGTTTTATTCGTCAAAATGTCAGTGCTTTGGAAGATGACTATTTTGCTCAGTAAGTATTCTGCTTTCATTTGAATGCATTTACATTGTTCTTTTTGCTGCCCTATATGTTTGAGTTATTTACAGAAACACCTCTGGTGAAACTGCAGTATCAGGACAGTTTGGGGCATTTTCAGTCTGTTCAGTGACCATAAGAGGTGCTGGTTTAAAGCTTTTAGTGGTATCTTTTGTTTATAGGAGACCAGGCTCAGCAGGCTGCTGGTTGTTGATGGAAAACTGGCAGCAATTAACTTCAGATTTGGTTTATGGATCAATCACTAGAATATTAAAACTGTTTATTTTGCAAGGCTACTGAAGCTGCAGTCTGAATGTCAGAATGAATTGGACCAGACACAACTACTCTCTCAAAACTACAACAGGCAGTATAAAACACACACACGAAAAAAGAGTACATTGGTAGCCTCACTGATGTCCATCAATATTGATGTCAGGAACCCATTATTGGTAGTTTAATTTTCATTTTTGATTAAACCTCTAGTAGAGGTTCTCCTGGGTTAGCAGCATCATGAAGTGATGTGGTCAAACACGGTTCAAATGCTCCAAATGTGGAATACAAATCTCTTGTTCTTGCTATTTTGGCTTCCCTTCAAGAGCGTATTTGGAAAAACTTCTTGAGACGGCGTGCTGGCTGGGTCTCCAGGACTGTTTGAACCTGTCATCTGAACTCTATGCTAGATGGATGAACAACCCTGAGTACAAGTAAGAAGGATAAGGTGCTCTTAGAGGTCTGTATATGTATGTGAGGTGGAAAGTTAATGGGTTTTCACACGAGGAAGGCAGAATGAGAAATCCTCCTCTGCACTGCTGATCTTTCCCAACAGAATGACAGGATTTAAGCCTCACTGTGCCCCCTTCAATCCCCTCCTCTTCCCCAAACCCCAATTTTATGTTTATTCCACGATTATTGATTTAACACACACTTGACAGGCTGGAGGATGCACATTTTTGACAAGATGACCAAAATCTGTTAAGCCACATAACAGGTGAACCTCAGAGCAGGGCTAATATCCCATAGAATGATAGAATCTTCCAGTTGGAAAAGACCTTTCAGATCATCAAGTCCATATTGCCCAGTCACTTTGTTGAGGTACAGCCTTAGGGTTATCATATATACCAACTCAGTTTTGAAGCTTCTCTTGGTAATACTGAGTGAAATGATGTTTGTATGATCCAGGCATCTGCCTGTGGGGAGCCCATGAAATTCTCTTCCATGTTCTATATTCACGTAAGGAGGTGCTGGGAACTGCTGTCAGTTCTTGTGCTGATATTGGAACATAATGGTCAGATTTCTGGTCTCTGAGTCTGGAGTCTGGGATCTACCAGCATCAGACTTTCTCTATTTGAGTATCACATTGTTTAAGAACATTTACAATATGTTGAAATTCTTATCCTCTGTTTTTCCTTCTTTCTTTTGATTTTTTCCATGCAATAGTCAAATAGTATTGGCACTGGTGAGTGAACTTTAAGTTTATTACCATTTTATTTGTTGTAGTTGTAATAAATATTTTATTGTTACTGGTATTTCTATTGATATATGTAGTTGGCTGAGTAAACTGAACTTGTATTTTTATGTTTGTGGATTTTTTAAGTAGCTTTGTTGCAATCATCCTCATAAAAACCAAATTGTGCTTTGTGGTAAAACTGAAAAGTTAACCCAGCTTAAGTATTTTGTGTTATGTTCCAGAAAGAATAATTTTATTACCCCACAGTAAAACAAAAAATACTATGCTGAATTCTCAGGCTGTTTTCAAAATACTCACCTGTCTTCCCCCTATATTTGAAATATTTGTTTTTCCTAGTGGACTACTATGTACCTTATCTCAGTTGAAGATCTGAAAAGTCTGTGAAATATGTATGCTGATATGGTTTTGAATTAGATGGAGAAGATAAATTTCACTGTCCTGCCTGGCACAGACATGAGTTCAAATGAACTTTACAGCTTCACACGTCATATGGCTATAAATGTTAAAAAACTGCAACAATGATTTTTATTAAGTGAAGAAATGGTTATGTTTTAAGGGAAAAAAACCCCATAGAGATAGGACATCTCTTAGGTTTCTAATGGCAGATTACAGCTCCCTGTTCATTCGAAAAGGAGGCTTTTCATATGCTGGATAGAAAAAGAGAAGGGCACAATAAGCTTTTGACTCATATTTCAGAGACATAACCCTTCAGATGCTCTTTTGTTCTCAATTCTGAGAGTAGAATTTCTAGCAGCACGCTACAGCTGTGCTGCCACAGGTGGAACCCACTAAGATTTCTGCATATATGGAAGGGAGGAATGCTTTTCCCTTTCATATAAGGTGATCAGCTTTCAGCTGAACATTTCCAAACAGTTCCTGGCAGAATTGAACTGGATTTGATACAGCACACTTTTATGTGTTCTGTGGAGATAACAATCCAAGAGCCTTGACTTCCAGCCAGTTTCTCAGTTTTAATTTTTTTTCTTATTTGAGTGAAGTGTGGCTGCCTAAATTAATGTATTCTCTCTGGTGCTGTTATTGGTTTGTCCTCTTTTGAAAGAAGACGATGAGTCTAGAGAAATGGACAAGGTTGCTGTACATTTTATTTTTATACTGAAGGTAACCACATACTCCTGTTGCCCTTAAAAGTTAAGAAATCCCTATATCATTTCTGCCTTAGCTCCAGGAAAACGCTGTAAAATAAACCACCCTTCTTCCCAGAAGCTTTTTGCATTTTCCGCAAGATAAAGGAATGAGAGAACCCTGGAAGGGCAGTAATATCAAACCATACAACCACTCCCCCCAAAAAATCAGGATTAATAATCCCCACCCCTCATCTAATATAACTTCAAGATCCAAAGTCCCTCTGGACCACAGTGGACTTTCTGTGTGAACTCTACAACATAAACCACTTCAGGGCCACCAGAGATAGCAGCAGCCAGCAGACCATTGTCCCACTGTAGGCTGCCTGTACAGCCTGCCTTGACTGCTGAACATCACAGCTTCGACATTTTCTCTTCACCCACAACAGCTTTACACCATGCAACCAACATTTTCTTGAAACTATTGGAACAGCTGCAGCAGAAAAACAAATAACTGTATTAGCCAGAGACTTTTCAGCCTCTTATCACCCTACAGTGGCTTCTTTCTGCAACGTTATAAAACTATTAAATGATTTACTAGACCCTGTAATCTAATAAGACCTGTTACAAAAGGATTCCTCACAGCACTATTCTTTACGTTGACACAACCACTCAGTCTCAGCAGCATCACTCCCAGTGGCAAATCACTTATGTTCTGGCACGTATCCAGGTGAATTAATCCAAACTATTTTTTGCAGTGAATATAAATTCATTTAAATGTAAAATATTCATTTTCTGGGTCCCCCACCCAGAAAAGGAATATCAAAATCCCTACATATTTCATTGTGACTTAACAAGCGATGTCTGTCAGGCAAAACACCAAACTTTCTCCCTCATTCCCACTAGTGCTTTCTGGTTTCCAGAGTTTGTAACTTCCTTGTCTCTACCTTCTGCTTTGAAGATTGCTGTCATGTAGCCTTCCTTATGACTAACGTTGTCTCTCTTTCTGCTGGTATCATCCCCATTTTATCTAGGATGGTCTACTAAAATTCAGAGGGATTTTTCTTGAATTATATTTAAATTTGAATTTGCTGCTTCTGGGTTGGGGCCTAAAGAATGGCTTTTGTGACCAGAAACCTGTCTGTTTCTCCAAGCCTATCTCCAAGCCTATCTCCTGATGTAATGGCAGATAGCTTTTGCACCTCTACTTGCTATCTTGAGCTTATGTAACACTAAGCAGCTTGAGTATGCCACTGTGACGTTAAATGTTCCATTTTTAGCAATGGGGCATATTGTCTAACACAGAATTGATCTGAAATACCAGTAATATAAATTGTTTTCACATAGCCTGCAGAGTAGAACACACTGCTATCCATGGCAAGCATTGACTATGTGTTAATGTCAGGGACACGTCATTGCCATCGGAGTAAATTTCTGTTCAGCCTTTGCGCATGAAGTGGAGAGGTACATTGATAACATTTGCATTTAGTGCCTGTGGTGAAATCCATCACCATGCTGAGGACTCTCCCTTGGGACAGGAGTAATAGGAGGCTGTCTGTTGCATAGAGAAACGTCCCTTCTGTTTCTGTTTGTGCTGCACATGGCTTCTTGGTTTTTGTAAAGCGTTAACTTCAGGGTTTGACTTTACAATAATACAGTACCTTTTAATCATATTTTGCTTTGCAGAATTCCCTTTTTAATTAGAAGAACAGTCTGCTGCTATGGTGTTGCAGTGGGAAGTGATAAAGAATGGACTTTTGCGTGGGAAATGTATAACCATATTGACTCCACAAAGGAAGATAAAGACATCCTGCTCTCTGCCATGAGCTGTGCCAAAGAGCCATGGTTACTTTACAGGTGATCTTGATCAAAGTGAATCTTGATGTAAATCATAAGAACACAAATGCTGGACTGTGCAAACCCGATGGAGGTTTGCCTGCCCCAGAAGCATGTGTCTTACAGACCACCAAAATAACCTGAAGAGTTTTCTTACAGAGCAAGTACGATAAACAGGGAAAATAGTAATGGTCCTTCTGCTGGTTTAACATCCCCGATGCTGGTAATCACTGAGAAAGGGATTTCCCAAGTGGGGAACTACTGTGTCATGTCTAATGCTGGGCCTGTCTTCTCTCAATATATATAGTGACCTTTTGGAACCGAAATTATACCTTCAGACTTTATAGCAGACTATGGCAACACATTCCAGATGTTGGTTGTATGAAAACATGCTTCCTTTTGGTTTATGTTAAACCTGCTTTGTTTTTTAACTTGGAAACCTTTTGCTGGCCTTACTTTCTGCCCTGTAAGAAACAGTAATTATCATAATGAGACTTTACATTTTACCTTACCATTTATGGTTTTATAGGCTTCCCATACTCCTTTTCATCTGCTTATTTTGTTTCCAGACTAAAGTATCATAGTCTATTTAGCTTCTATGTGAAAACCAAATCTCCCATGTCAAGGGCAAAAATGAAAATCATGTAATCATAGAAAAGAATCATAGAATAATCTGAATTGGAAGAGACCTTAAAGCCCACCCAGTTCCACTCCGCCCCTGCAATGGGCATGGACACCTCCTCCACTGGATCAGGTTGCCCATAGCCTCATCTAAGTTGGCCCTGAACACCTCCAGGGATGAGGCAGTCACAACTCCTCCGGGTAAGTGCCTCACCACCCTCACAGGAAAACATTTCTTCCTCATATCTAACCTGAATCTCCTCTCTTTCATCTTAAAACCACATCCCCTCGTCCTATCCCTGCACTCCCCGATAAATAGGCCCTGCTCAGCTTTTCTGTAGGCAAAACAGCATTACAAGCAAGCTGTTCACCATCTGAAGTGTGGACTCACATTGAAAAGTTATTTTTTAAAAAATGTCAAGCTTTCTGGAATTCATAGAATATCCTGAGTTGGAAGGTATCAATGAAGATCATTGAGTCGTAACTCCTGACTCCACGTGGGGCAACCTGAAAGCTAAACCATATTTCTAAGAGTGTTGTCCAAACGCTTCCTGAACACGGTCCGAGGCACTGTACTTATTGTCTTTCACTGGCATCCATATAATATATTCTCACTTTGTGTCTAAAAAGATGTTCAAGCTGAGTTCTCTCATCTCTCATGTCCACATTACCTTAAGGATTCATCAAAGGACAGAAATTCGTAGCAGAAATGTTTCTCCTGCCAGGCCCCTGCTCTTGTGATCACAGTCATCTGAGAAGGCAGAACAAATATGCCTGGCAAGAAGGCAAGATGGGTTGCAAAGAGATATCCTGATTTTCCGCCTAAGCCATGGTGCTTTCTTCACCTTGTGACTCGCACAGGGTAGCACTTGTCCCTGACAACTCAGGGAGTTGTGATGTCCTCCTTAGTCATTCATAAGCCAATCTAGTTTTCTAATTGTCACCCTTAAAGTCTTTTGGGATGAAGAACGTTAAGCTGGGATTTTCCTGGCCCTTGGTATATTTTGTCTGCTCTGTTAAACATGGTGATAGCATGCAAATAGGAGAAACCAAGTTCATCTACTGTAGCCATAAAGCAGCTGCTTGCCAGAGCCTATGAGAACAGAGCTCTTCAACAATGCTTCTTGAAAGCAGGAGCATGCGAGGTGATGCACTGAGGCACTGAAGACAACAGTTACTTACATTTTCAAAAGATATTCAGGCACTTGTTGTCACTTGAGTCATTGGTAGGTGGTTCCTTACAGACTTCTGAAACCATGTCTTAGCCCCCACGAAAGCTTCCAAGACCCCTTGTGATTTGGTCTTGTTATAAGGGACCCTGTAAACAGGTCCTGTTTGCATAGTAGAGTGTCTCTGGCTTGCTCTGTAGGGCCTGTCTGTGCCACAGTGAGTCTCCAGAAACTGAGCAGCATTTTGCCTTTCCACAGGGTTGTCTGGATAAGAGTGGTTTTCTTTCTATGACACAGATAAGAAAAGCACATATATCCACCTGATGTGCTATACCCTTGTTTTACTAAGAAGTGGAGAGTGAGTAGTGCAGGGGCGATGAATTTCACCAATGTAAGTGCAGGGATGTTGAATTTCACCAATGTAAGGACAAAAACCCTGAATACACCAACTTTGGTATAACCCACCACATTCTGGTATTTGCTGAGACAGGAATTTTCCCAAACTGGGTGAGGATCGCAGCTCATCGCTATAAAACAACAAGTGTTAGGTGCAATTACTGACTTCTTTTCTAACAGGTACCTGCACTATGGGCTCAGTGATACATTGTTTTCCTCCAATTGTACTTCAATCATCATCATAGATGTGGTGGCTAAGGATATCGGACATCGTATAGCCTGGGAATTTGTTACAGAAAATTGGCCACTGATAAGTGAAAGGTACGGCAAACAAAGAGCTTTGAGTTCCCTTAATTTCTGCTGCTATGTGACTTCTTTGGGTTTATGTTTGAGCTGCCAAATCCAGGTGCAGGTTTTGCTTCCAGAGATAATTTTTGGAAATGATTCATGCACATCCTTAAGAAGCAGAGCAGGATTTTCAGAAGGTTCAGCTCTGGTCAGGGCTTAATGTCAAAGAAGAGTGCCCATCAGACACAGACTGCTTTAAAAATTAGTCTGGTTTGGTGCTCAAAATCAAACTCTAGAAATAGGTTTATACTGCAGTATTTCATAGGCGGGTGTGGGTATGAAATGCTCGAGAAAGATCGTAACCTCTTTTTCAAAGAGAGGCTGTAGAGAAGTGGGATACAGGTTTACAAGCACTGCAAGACCAACTGCAGCATTATTCCCTGACTTAAGTCCTAACCCATCTCCAGCCTACCTGTGCTGTTGCAGGTAAGCTGCAGGTGAGCTTGGGCTCTCTATCTTGAGCAAAGCGAGTGTTTTGATGTCCGTTTGAAGGCTTCCTTTCTCCTTGGCAATGGTGGAAAGCAGCAGGGCTGTGACAGAGCACGTTTCCTGCTGCCTTTGGTGGCAGAGGAGTCCATCAGGAGCCATCAGTGGCAGCATAACCGAGATCAGCAATTTGGGACTGGTCAAAGGTGTGTCTGTATTACTAACCCTAGACAAGACAAGTTGTAACAGTCTGTGAGTGTTAAATTATCTGTTTTCAGTGAAGAATCCATGTTACCAAAGTAGAAATACCAGATCTTACCAGGAAATAAAATGAAGGGTAATAAGTGCTTCATCCTGCTGAAATGTCTAAACTGAATGTTATCGTTGTATCTTTAAAAGGGAAAAAGAATATGTAATTGCAAGCTTAGCTGTCATTTCCAATATAATAAAAACATGATAGTGGGTAAATAAAAACAAAATAGTGGGAGTATCTTCAAATCAGACAAAATATATTGTATTTGCTAACATGCTATTTAAAGGACCTTTATCTCAATTTTACAGGTATGGGAAGGAATTATTACATGAGGTATTAAGAGTGATGGGAAGATTTGTCTATACGGATGTACAGATCCAAGAGGTAAATCAGAGAAGCAATTAGTGTCATCTCTACTGTGAATTTATAAATGCAGGTTTTTAAATCTCTTGTTTGTTAAAGGAATCATAGGACGCATTGCATAATTGCTGGGTTGAGACATTGAGAAAAATGATCCTTGTAGTGGGTTGGCTTTTGGATGTTTTAGGCCTTCCTTAACAATAGCCTTTTTAGGCCTTCCTTAACAACAGAGGTCAGAAATCCAAGGAAGTATTCCATATCTTCCTTTAATGTAACACAACCTATAAATCAGGCCTAGATAAGAGAGTTGGCTCTCTTCTCTTCCGGCGAGGTCTGGGAGCAGTGGGTCCCTTGCGCTGGTCCTGTCTGGAGCTGAGGCCTGTGGTGACTGTTGTTCTCTGCCCACACGTGGGGGGAGAGTGCTGGGTCGGTTTTCACTGTCCTTTTTGTTTTTCTCAAGGGAAGTGGTGAGATTTTGCTAGTTCTTTACTTTTTAGTTACCGAGTTTTCCAATTGTGCAGACCTGTTCTGGTTTAGTTCTTTTTTGCCCTTTTTTCCCATTTTCCCTTCCCCTCTTCCCTTTCTTGGGAGTTTTGCATGATATCCTTACTCTATGCAGCTGTGCATATGTAGAAATACACATATATTTAGCGTGATTCGGTTGATTTCAGTTTCTTTACATTTTTTATAGTTTTTTTTCCTTTGCCTGTGTGGGAAGTGGGGAGGGAGTTTTCCTGAGGGTATAGATTTTGACGGGAAGCTACTTCAAACTCGCTCAGTACTTTCTCATCTGAGAAATAAGGATCTGAACACGCACCCAGAGCCCAGCAGTTTGTGTGTGCAGCTGTTGTTAAGCATGGCACGAAAGTGCTTTTGTGCACGGAGGGACGTTGTCCTGCTCTTTCCTGTTGCAATGTAAGAGGTTGCCTGCCCTGTGCTTAACAGATGGCCTGCACGTGTGACACCCTTCTTTGGTTTTGACTGTCTGGCAGCCCAGATGAGCCCATGAACAGTACTTTCTAATCCGGCTGCTGTACATCTGGAAAAAGGAGACAGGTTTGGGGAAACTGCTGGAGGGTCAAAATCTGTGGAAGGTAGCTGTAGGCTGTCTTTATTTATAACACACGTTAATGTCTGTGACAAGTTAGTAACTATCACTGCTTCTTTCAGACACCTTTCTTGTTCTTTTGCCTCCAGTCCAAGTCTCTCCAGATTCTTTTCCAAAATACTATTTTCTTTTCTTAACAGCCTAATTTTTGTGCCTTTTGCATGTGATCCACATCCCTGTGCCAGCCCTGAACTGCTCATATCTGTCATTACATGAAAAAAAATTGCTTCTGTTTTTTGCTGTTGACTGATGCATGCATACAGTAAGTAACTGAGAAGGGATATTTAACAAGGAGAGCAATTCAGAGAATTAGCTCCTAAAATCAAAGAATGTTGAACATTCATCAACGATGAGGTTTTCACCTTTTGTTCTTTAGGGACAAATTTGCTCCTTGGGGTGGCAAATGTGCCAACTTTAAATTAACCTTCAGCTTTGTTACTGAGTCCCAATAAATATTATCTAAGTTGCCTCATTTTCCTCCTTAAAATCTGCCTGTCAAAATCACCTTTACCAGGATGTCTACAGGAAACATAGCAAAAGTTGAGCTGCTGGCATGTTAGGTTGCTGATTATCATGCTGACGTTGATCTTACTTCTCTTTTTGTTCTTTTCCTGGTCCCCCACATAAGTTTCTTTACTGTCCTTCAGTTCTCTCTCGTGTTCTGCTCATTAGATTGACAGGAAAGACTTCTTGTTCTGTGACTGTAGAATAGGCAGCACGAGAGGATTTTGCTGCCCCACTAGTCCTCTACACTGTAGGGTACCACAAGTACTAGTGAAGTTGGCTGCATTTGAAATGATTTTCAGAGGGATGGCAAAAGGGCACATTCATGATGCGCAAGAAGGTTTTCTGCCTCAGTGTTAAACACTAAGCTTGCCTCATCCCCCTCCTTAATCGGTGCCATCTCCTCTTTCTCTATGCACTGCTGTCTAAAGCATTTTTCAGGTCCACAGGTGCAAGTGAAGTTATGTGAACTAAGCTTATGTGTTTATTTCTTCAGCTGCAGGTTTTTTATAATACTACACTGGAAGAGGATGAGAGAGCGGGTGCTACTCTATTGCTGGAGTCCGCCAAGTCTGAAAATACGGAAAGGAGAGAATTGCTAACCAAAGTTGCCAACTGGTTACAGAAAAATGTAGATGATTGACTTGGAAAACAACTTCAAGTGTATCTTAGAGTGTGCTTCGCTATCATTTTGGTATTCATTTTAAGATGTAATTAAAGATAAAGCACATTTTTATGAGTCCAGTGGTTGTATTCACAACTGGAAAGTCAGGCTAAAGTAACACACAAAGAAGAGAAAATCCAGTGTGAGAAATAAATATAGTTCATTCTAGATTGAAATTAATTTCCTAGAGGATCAGCTGTTGGTAGGGATGTGTTGCTAATAATAATCTAACATAGATATACAATCCTAAAGAAATTATTTTTCTTACTATCAGAATGAAAGCTGTGTTACAAATTTGTGACAAAAACACAGGAGGAAGCTAGAAAAGTTTTATATTCTATTTTGCTTACGATGTGTACAGCGACCTTGGGATCTTTATTTCCCCACTTGAATGTTTGTAAATTCTGAAAAGGGTAAAAATTTAGAACAGTGTCATGGAACATAAACTCGAAAATGGCTTCAGAGCTATACAGGGGAAAGGATTTAAGAAACTTCAAATTTTACTTGCAATAAATTAATGCTTAATCAAACTGTATTTCTCCTTAGGGGTGTACTTAACGTATCTACATTCACATTATTCTTTGATTAGGAACTTGAGTTTGAATAGACCTTTGTAGTTTGAAGGACTGGAGTCTCCATTTAGCATGCTTCATTCCACAGGACAGTCTTTATAGGATGATAACCTCCTTGTGTGCAACTGAGAGACACCACCATCTGATGGTCATTTTGTCCATGGCACTAGAGTGCAACTACTCCATGGCTGGGTTAGGTTTGACCTCATTAAATGTTGCCATTCTTATTGCACTGAGCTGCTTGCTGATGCAGATATAGGGTTAATAGTCTTGCCTACACAGCATTTTGGAGGCATCAGGCAGAATTCATTAGTATTAGCAAACCATATTAACTTGTGGTTGAACAAGTAGGGAGTCCTCAGTCCTTGCAATTTCTTTTTCTTTGTGGGGTGACAGAACAAAATTACTGTACTGGGCTCAGGTTAACAGAGGAAAAAAAGTTATATGGGAATGCAGGAAACCCAAGACCTTGGAGTACTGCTCTGGGAGGAGACAGGAATAAAACCTAGACCTGCTAATACAAAGAATTTGTTACTTGCATCCCCTACATACATTTAAGGAAAACATTGCCATGTTGGCTGCAATGAATCTCCTCTGCTCGCCGTGGCTCCAAAGAAAAATTCTAGCTATTTTGAGACCACCTGAGCATCCCTTTAGTGTGTGGGAATTACCAGCTGGTACAGCCAGAGTTGTACTGGAATCATTTGACCCCTTTAGCATTTGATCATTTTATAGGTAGCACCAAAGAAAACTGTGCTCAGTCTTGAGTTTTCATCAAGCCAGGTCAGAAAGCAGAGGAAGTCATCAAGGCTATGATGAGTTAGAGGGGTTTTCTTTCAGCATTTCCTGTTACTCCCAGCGGTTAATCACTGGCTCTGCTGCCTCATCAGGTGGGCCAAGCAAACCTTAAGAATACCATTGTTGCAAGATTTATAGGCTCAACTTCCCATAACAACATTTTAGCCCTAAACTCAATAGGTCCAAATCATTTCCTTCCAACCATGCATAACCACTCTCTCCTTCTAATAACTCTTCCTATTATTCTATAATCTTTTTCTTCTTTCTGCTAAAGAAAAAATCTTAATTAGAAATGCCGTGTAACAAATTACTAAAAAACCTGTAAATAAGAACTTATTTTCAAATAAATGATCCTGACCAATGGTTGACATTCTGTGTGGCAGAACAGCAGCATAGTATTCCTGGCAGAAGCAAATGGTGAAGCGATTGCTAGGCAAGCTCCCTGAGTAGAAGCAGATCTGAATCTATTTTTGCACTTACGCAACATCAAGAGCTGTACCATGGCAGTTCTTGCTGCTGTTGAGAACCATTTGAGCACAGAGGTCTGGAAAGAGACAAATGGAAGATGCAGCAAGGGAAGGAGAGGTGCACAGGAGGAATGCAGGGTCAGCTGGGAAAGCTGATTTATTGTAAAGAAGGGAGCTGGAGTGAAAAGCAGTTCATTGAAAATGAGTATGAAGACATGGACGTGACTTTAGGCAATGCGTTTACAGGCTCGTCCCCCCCCAAGGGGGCCCAAATCCCATCCCAAGGGCACCCAATGTTCAGGTGACCCAGATCTTCCCCAGGGGCATCCAGCACCCCCTTGGGCGCCCCCCCCCCCCCCCCACTTGATGCGCTCGCCCTTGCTGAGGCTGAGCTCGCCCTCGCCCTGCGCCTGGTAGGGCTTCACCTCCAGGGCTTCCGCTTCTCCCCGCGGGTGGTCAGGGTGCCCCCCGCGCCCGGCTCGCAGCCCGGCCCGCTAGAGCTGGGAGAAGAGGGACCCCAGGGTACAGCACCCGCACCCCCACCCAGGGGCTCAGCATGCCCTGTTACCAGGGATACGGCACCCAGACCCCCACCCAGGGGCTCAGCATGCCCTGTTGCCCAGGGATACGGCACCCGCACCCCCACCCAGGGGCTCAGCATGCCCTGATGCCCTAGGATACGGCACCCAGATCCCCACCCAGGGGCTCAGAATGCCCTGTTGCCCAGGGATACGGCACCCAGATCCCCACCCAGGGGCTCAGCATGCCCTGGTGCCCTAGGATACGGCACCCAGATCCCCACCCAGGGGCTCAGAATGCCCTGTTGCCCAGGGATACGGCACCCAGATCCCCACCCAGGGGCTCAGAATGCCCTGGTGCCCAGGGATACGGCACCCAGATCCCCAACCAGGGGCTCAGCCTGCCCTGTTAACCCAGGATATGGGTACCCAGACCACCACCCCAATACAGCACCCGGACCCCCATCCAGGAGCCCAGCATCCCCTGTTACGACAGGATACGGGTATCACCCCCCTATCCCCCTCCATGCCCCCCCCGAAATGTTCCTCCGACATGTTGCCCCCCCATATTGCCCCCATACCTACTCCCCCCCCCCATGTCGCCCCCCCATGTTCCCCCCTCCGTTGCCCCCCCCGTACCTGTTCCCCCACTCCCTCACTTTGCCTCCTCCCGTACCTGTTCTCCTCGCCCCCATGTTCCCCCCCCCAAGTTCCCCCCCACACGTTGCCCCCCCGTACCTGGTTCCCCTCCCATGTTGCCCCCCCCATACTTGCTTCCCCCCCAGCAGCCCTCCATGTTGCCCCCCTCCGTACCTGTTACCCTCCCCACCATGTTCGCCCCCCCCCCCCCCCCCCCCGTTACCCCCCTCCGTATCTGGGCTGCCCCCGGGGGCGCCTCTCCTCGTGCCTCCCCCGCGATGCGGATCGGGCCCGGGCACCCCCGGGCTGTTGGCTCTTCGCAAGGTGATCGAGGGGTGCGGGGGGTGGGGGGGGGGGGGCCCGCAGCACCCACTCCGGGAACCCCCCCGGGGGTCCCCCCCCGGTGTCGGTGTTGGCTCGGAGGAGGCGGTGAGGAGGGGGGAGCAGCCCCCCTGGGGGCGCCGGGCGGCGAATGGGGGGCTCTCCTGGAACGGGACGGGGGGAGGTTGGGGGTACGTGGGGGGGGGCTGGGGGGGCGTCCCATCACCCCATGAAATGGCCTGGGGGGTTGTTCCCCTCTCAATACCCCATGAACAGGTGGAGGCTTGGGGGGGGGTGTCTGAGGGGGGGACATCCCTTCACCCCAAGAACTGGGGGAGGTCTAGGGGGGTCTGGGGCAGCACCCCATCACCCCAAGAAATGCAGGGAGTTGGGGGGGAGCTTAGACGGGCTTGGGGGGGGTCTGGTGGTGTTTGGGGGGGAAGGAGGTGCTTTATGGGGAGTCCTCAGGGTGTCTGGGATGGTTTTGGGGGTCCCTGAGGGGTTTTGGAGGGATCTGGGGGTTTGGGGGTAGGTTTTGGTGGGCACAGAGAGGCTTTGGGGGCCCTCAGGTGTTTTAGGGAGATCCTGGGGGGTATGGGATGGTTTTAGGGGACCCTGAGGGGTTTTAGGGTGTCTGAGGGGATATGGAGGAGAGGGGGTTCTGGGGGTACTTGGGGAGCCCTGAGGGATTCTGAGCGGCTCAGGTGAGATTTTTGGGGGACCCTGGGGGATGGGTGGCAACGGGGGTCCTGGGGAAAATTGGGGGTGTGGGGAGAAATGGGGTGTGTTTTTGTCCCACCCAATTTGGTGAAGATTTGCGCTAACCCTAACCATAACCTTGACCCTAAAAGCATCCTAATCCTAATCCTAATGTCATCCTAACCCTAACCTAACATGTTACCCCTAAGCCTAATGTTAACCCTGACTGTTAACCCTAACTCTTAATGCTAACTGTAACTGTAAGCCTTAGCGTGCAATTTAAATTGTAACTGTACCTGTAATCCTAACGTGAACTCTAATCCTAACCTGAATCGTAACCTAACTGTAATGATAACTCCTAACCCGTAACCCCTAACTGCTAACTGTTTACTCCCAACCTGCAACTTGTTAGCATAATCTGTAACGGTAATGGTCATCGTAACCTCTAACTGTAATTTATAAGTGTAACCTGTGAGGATGGGATTGTAACTGAAAAAAAAACCCCAACACTAAGAAAAAATAAATAAATAAAAAACCCCAAATTAAAAAGAAAGAAATTTTAAAAAGAAAAATAAACAAAAAGATAAAGGAAAAGAAAAATAAAGAGAAAGAAATAACAAATAAGAAAAACACAAAAGAAACAGAAACAGAAAAAGGAAAAGAAAAAGGTAAAGAAAAAGAAAAAGAAAAAGAAAAAGAAAAAGAAAAAGAAAAAGAAAAAGAAAAAGAAAAAGAAAAAGAAAAAGAAAAAGAAAAAGAAAAAGAAAAAGAAAAAGAAAAAGAGAAAGAGAAAGAAAAAGAAAAAGAGAGAAAAAGAAAGAAAAAGAGAAAAAAGAAAAAGAAATATAGAAAGAAAAAAGAATTAAAAATAACAAAAAGATAAAAATAAAAAAAAAAAAAAGTAGAAAAAGAATGAGAAAAAGAAAAAGAAAGAGAAAAGAGAAAAAGAAAGATTGAAAGAAAAAAGAAAGAAAAAGAAAAAGAAAATAGAAAAAGAAATATAAAAACTAAAAATAAATAAAAATAAAAATAACATAAAAATAAAGACTAAATTTAAATTAAATATAAAATTAAAATTAAAATTAAAAGAAAATGAAAAAGACAAATCAGAAAAAGAAAAAGAAAAAGAAAAAGAAAGATAGAAAGAAAAAAAATAAAAGAAAAATAAAGGTAAAAAGACAAATAAAAAGAGAAAGAAAAAGAAAAAGAAAAATAGTAAAAAGAAAAAGAAAAAGAAATATAGAAAGTAAAAAACTAAAACTAAAACTAAAAATAAAATAAAAAATTAAAATTAAAAGAAAAGAAAAAGAAAAAGAAAATGAAAAAAAGGAAAAGAAAATTAAAAGAATAAGGCCGGTAACCCTAACCCTAATGGCACCCTAACTGTAACCCTAATCCTAACCGTAACCCTAATCGTATCTCTAATCCTAACCCCTAACTCCTAACTCTAAGCCCTAACCCTAAGCCCTAACCCTAACCGCTAACTCTAACCCCCAACCCCTAAGGGAAGCCCTAAGGGAACGCCTAAGGGAACTCCTAAGGCTGACCTGTAAGGCCAACCCCTAACCCTCACTCCTAAGCCTAACCCCTAAGTGTAATCCCTAAGTCTAACCCGTAAACCTAACGTGTTACCCCTAAGCCTAAGTGTAATGTTAACCCTAAGCCTAATGTTAACCCTGACTGTTAACCCTAACTCTTAATCCTAACTGTAACTGTAAGCCTTAACGTATAAGTTTAAACTGTAAGTGTACCTGTAATCCTAACGTGAACTCTAATCCTGATCCGAATCGTAACCTAACTGTAATGATAACTCCTAACCCTTAACCCCTAACTGCTAACTGTTTACTTGTAACCTGCAACTTGTTAGCATAATCTGTAACGGTAATGGTCATCGTAACCTCTAACTGTAATTTGTAAGTGTAACCTGTAAGGGTGGGATTGCAACTGAAAGGTTGGAATTTATAGGCTGCTGTCCTCAAGCACGGTGCAGGGAAGGTGAATTGTTGGGGTGTGTGTAAGGGTGTGTAATATGCAATGGCTCTAAGAGTAACGATTCTCATGGCAGTGACTGTAAGTCTTTGTATGTCTCTACTGGTGTTCAGTATTGAGTTTATTTTGAGGGCTTTTTTGTTGTTGAAGTGGTTTCTGTTTTCTGTGTTTTGACATAGGTGTTTTTGTGTTGTTTATTTTGTGTGTTGGAAGCTCCTTTGCATATTTTTTTCTGAGTGTAATGCTGTGGTGTTGGAATGGATTGGTGTGTAATGAGGTTGTGTGTGTGGTTTTTGGTTGGTTTATTTGTGTCGGGGTTTGGATGTGCTTTGTATTTGGTTTTGAATAGTGTGAGCAGAAGAAAATTTTTACCTAATTTGCAAACTTAATTGATTAATAAGTGTGAATTGTTTTCTATTTAATTTCCTATTCGATTTACTTGTATATGTTATGTTTGGTGTCTCATGAGTATTCTAGTGTAGTAGGGTTTTCTTTTTATACCAATACTAAAAAAAAATCGAAGAAACCAAAACAAATATGAAAATGAAAACCAAAAAGAAAAAAAACAAAAGAGAAAACGAAAATTAAAAATAAAAAAAAAATAAAAAATAAAAATAAAAATAAACAGAAAGTAAAATAAACATAAATAAAAATAGAAATAAAAATAAGCATAAGATTAAAATTAAAATTAAAATTAAAATTTAAATTAAAATTAAAAGAAAATGAAAAAGACAAATCAGAAAAAGACAAATAAAAAGAAAAAGAAAGATAGAAAGAAAAACTCAAAACTAAAACTAAAACTAAAAATATAAATAAAAAGAAAAAGAAAAGAAAAATAAAAAAAGGAAAAAGAAAAAGAAATGAAAAAGAAAAAGAAAAGAAAGATAGAAAGTAAAAAACTAAAACTAAATCTAACACTAAAACTAAAAATAAAAATTTAAAATAAAGAAAAAGAAAAAGAAAAAGAAAAATGGCAAGAAAAAGAAAAAGATAAAGGCCGGTAACCCTAACCCTAATGGCACCCTAACTGTAACCCTAACACTAACCCTAACTCTAATCGTATCTCTAATACTAACCCCTAACCCCTAACTCTAACCCCTAACCCTAACCCCTAACCCTAACCGCTAACTCTAACACCGAACCCCTAAGGGAACCCCTAAGGCTGACTTGTAAGGCCAACCCCTAACCCTCACTCCTAAGCCTAACCCCTAAGTGTAATCCCTAAGTCTAACCCGTAAATCTAACGTGTTACCCCTAAGCCTAAGTGTAATGTTAACCCTGACTGTTAACCCTAACTCTTAATGCTACTGTAACTGTAAGCCTTAACATGTAATTTTAAACTGTAACTGTACCTGTAATCCTAACGTGAACTCTAATCCTAACCTGAATCGTAACCTAACTGTACTGATAACTCCTAACCCGTAACCCCTAACTGCTAACTGTTTACTTGTAACCTGCAACGTGTTCCATTATCTGTAACGGTAATGGTCATCGTAACCTCTAACTGTAATTTATAAGTGTAACCTGTGAGGATGGGATTGTAACTGAAAAAAAAACCCCAAAACAAAGAAAAAATAAATAAAAAAGAAAAAAAAAATAAAAAGAAGGAAATATTATAAAGAAAAAAAAAACAAATAGAGAAAGGAAAAGAAAAAACATATAAGAAAAAGAAAAGAAAAAAAGAAAAAGAAAAAGAAAAAGAAAAAGAAGAAGAAGAAGAAGAAGAAGAAGAAGAAGAAAGAAAAAGAAAAAGAAAAAGAAAAGAAAAAGAAAAACAAAAAGAAAAAAAAAGAAAAAGAAAAGAAAAAAGAAAAAGAAAAAGAAAAAGAAAAAGAAAAAGAAAAAGAAAAAGAAAAAGAAAAAGAAAAAGAGAAAAAGAAAAAGAAAAAGAAAAGAAGAAGAAGAAGAAGAAGAAGAAGAAGAAGAAGAAGAAGAAGAAGAAGAAGAAGAAGAAGAAAAAGAAAAGGAAAAGAAAAGGAAAAGGAAAAGGAAAAAGAAGAAGAAGAAGAAGAAGAAGAAGAAGAAGAAGAAGAAGAAGAAGAAAAAGAAAAGAAAAAGAAAAAAGAAAAAGAAAAAGAAAAAGAGGAAAAAAAGAGAAAAAGGCCGGTAACCCTAACCCTAATGGCACCCTAAATGTAACCCTAATACTAACCGTAACCCTAATTGTATCTCTAATCCTAACCCCTAACTCCTAACTCTAACCCCTAACCCTAAGCCCTAACCGCTAACTCTAACCCCCAACACCTAAGGGAACCCCTAAGGGAACCCCCAAACCCTGAGGTTGACCTGTAAGGCCAACCCCTAACCCTCACTCCTAAGCCTAACTCCTAATTGTAATCCCTAAGTTTAACCCGTAAATCTAACGTGTTACCCCTAAGCCTAAGTGTAATGTTAACCCTAAGCCTAATGTTAATCCTGACTGTTAACCCTAACTCTTAATGCTAACTGTAACTGTAAGCCTTAGCGTTGCAATTTAAATTTTAACTGTACCTGTCATCCTAACGTGAACTCTAATCCTAACCTGAATCGCAACCTAACTGTAATGATAACTCCTAACCCGTAACCCCTAACTGCTAACTGTTTACTTCTAACCTGCAACTTGTTAGCATAATCTGTAACGGTAATGGTCATCGTAACCTCTAACTGTAATTTATAAATGTAACCTGTGAGGATGGGAGTGTAACTGAAAAAAAAAAAACCCCAAAACTAAGAAAAAAATAAATAAAAAAGAAAGAAATATTATAAAGAAAAAAAAAAACAACAAGAGAAAGGAAAAGAAAAAACAAATAAGAAAAAGAAAATAAAAATAAAAAGAAAAAGAAAAGGAAAAAGAAAAATAAAGAGACAGAGAAAGAGAGAAAGAGAAAGAGAAAGAGAAAAGAGAGAAGAGAAAGAGAAAGAGAAAGAGAAAGAGAAAGAGAAAGAGAAGGAGAAAGAGAAAGAGAAAGAGAAAGAGAAAGAGAAAGAGAAAGAGAAAGAGAAAGAGAAAGAAAAAGAGAAAAAGAAAAAGAAAAGAAAAAGAAAAAAGTAAAAAAACTAACAATAGAAATAAAAATAAAAATAATAATAAAAATAAAAATAAAACATTAAAACAAAATTAAGAAAATGTAAAAGAGAAAGAAAATGAAAAAAAAAGGAAAAGAAAAACTAAAAGAAAAAGGCCGGTAACCCT
>JAUMJL010000526.1:0-30518 GCA_033558185.1 Dromococcyx pavoninus | reverse complement strand
GGCGGAGCTTCATCGCTGCGGCTCCGCCCACAAGCAGGGACCGGAACGGGACCCGGCGTCAAGATGGCGGCTTCCTGGGTGTTGGGCTGCGGCCGGGCGGCTGCGCGCGAGGTGAGGGGTAAGGGCGGCGGTAGGTGCGGGGGAGAGGAGCCAGGGGAAGGGGAGGGAGAGGGAGGAGGAAGGAGGAAAAGGAATGGGGAAGGAGGGGAGAGGAGGAAGAGAAAGGGAAGATAGAAAAGAGGGAGGGGGAGGAGGAGGAGAAAGTGGAGTAGATAAGTGAAAAGTGAAGATAGAGAAGGGGGAGGAGGAGGAAGAGTCGGGGTGGAAGGAGAAAGGGGGCAGGGAGGGAGAGGAGGAAAGGGAGAGGAGAAGAGGAAAGGGGGCGAGAGGGGGAGAGGAGGAAGGAAAGGGGAAGAACAAGAGCAAGAGGAAAAATGGGGAGAGGGGAAAGGAGGAGGAGGGAAAAGGGAGAGGGAGGGGAGAGAGGAAGAGGAGCAAAGGGAGGTGGGAGAGGAGGTAGGGGAGGGGAGCAAAGGGAGGGAGAGGAGGAGAAGGAGAGAGGAAGGAGAGGGGGAGAGGGAAGGGAGCAAGGGGAGGGAGGGGGAGATGAGCAAAGGGGAGGGGAGAGAAGCAAAACGGGAAGCTCTTCTGGCTGCCTTTACCCCTGTGAGTTTGTGGTGGTGACATGGACTGGCCAGGTCAGCTCTCCTCCCTCGGTCCCGTTGTGCAGGTGCCCGCCGCCTCACCTCAGGTGTGTTTTGAGCCGAAGTATTAAAACATCAGGTTCTCCAGGCACTCAGTGTGCTCACAAAGGGTTGCATTCCATATCGTATCTGTCACTGTGCTTTTTTTTCCCCTCTTATCTTCCCAAGGGTTTTACTTGTTTGAAGAGCAGTTATGTGAATATGCTTGATACCTGTTTTTTCCTGTGCACATACATACAATTTATACATTTTCACTTAAAGTATGATGACATTTCTTTCACCATGGCAACCATGATTAATTGTGAGAGAACGGGTGTTTGCTGGAAAAAGCCAAGTAAATCAGTAATATTCTCCCCTTGGATACAACGCCAGCAGAGTAGAACTTTTCTTTGCCCAAATTGCAGCAGAAATGTTATTGTTCTTATGACACTTAACCATGCCAAGGACATCAGCTAAAGGTTGGCAGCAGCACAGTTTCCGTGTGTCCTCATGCAGGTCACATGATCACACATGCTCTGCCAACAGTGCACATCAGCTACTGTACACTAGCAGGCATCGGTCTGAGTCATAGAATGGTTTCATTTGCACAAGACCTTTAAGATCCTTGAGTCCTGCTAAGTCTGCCAATAGGCCATGTCACCAAGTGTGACATTTACTTGTCTTTTAAACACCTCCAGGAATGGTGACTCCGCCACCTCCCTAGGCAGCCTGTTGCAATGCTTGACAACCCTTTCCGTAAATAAATTCCTCATAATATCCTACCTAAATCTCCCCTGGTACATCTTGGGGCCATTTCCCCTTGTCCTGTCGCTAGCTACCAGGGAGAAGAGACCAACCCCCACCTTGCTACAATCTCATTTCAGGTAGTTGTAGACAGAGATAAGTCTTCCCTCAGTCTCCTTTTCTCCAGGCCAAAGAGCCCCAGTTCCCTTAGCTGCTCCTTGTAAGGCTTGTGCTCCAAATCCTTCACCAGGTTTGTTGCCCTCAATGTCCTTGTTGTAATGAGGGGCCCAAAACTGAACACAGGATTCAAGGTGCAGCCTCACCAGCATCAAGTACAGAGGCACAATCACTTCCCTGGTCCTGCGGGCCACACTGTTCCTAATACAGGCTAGGATGTCATTGGCCTTCATATTAATCATTTAGTATAGAATCATACTTTAATTGATAATGTATAAAATGTATGTATGTAAACAGGAAAAATTAGGTATTGAGCATATTCACATACCTCTGCTCTTCAAATAAACAAAGCCCTTGGGAAAGTAAGCAGAGAAAAAAAAAGGTGCAGTGAATGACGGATACGATGAGGTTTGTAATCCTTTGTGGGCACACTGAGTGCCTGGAGAACCTAGTGTTTTAATACTTCAGCTTAAAACATCCCTGAGGTGAGGCAGTGGGCACCTGTGCAACAGGACCGAGGGAGGGGAGCTGCACATGCATGGGGCAGAGCAGCAGCCCCACCTGCCGAGAGCCCCATTCGTGCAAGGAGCAGTGGCGTTTCTGCACATGCGTGATGCATGTAGCAGCACTGTGTGGGGAGCTTGCCCCACACACACACACACTGACACATCCCAAGGCTCCTTGTGCCCAGGCAATCGTTGTTATCCTGCTCCATTAACTTTATTTTAATTTGGTGCCTTGCAGGTGTTGCGGCTGGAGGCCCAGGGGCTCCGAGGAGCTTCCCCTACTGCGGCACTCTGCACCAGGCCAGCCGGCTCCAGGACACCGCCAACAAGTAAGATGGTTGTTTCGTCCTGAGAGGTCGTGGAGTGTCAATAAATGTACATGGGGCATTGCAGCAGGAGAGCCTCCTATTCTGGTGCTAAACTGGCAAAGTGGCCTTTCCCAGCAGCCTGTCAGCCTTGGAAGCCTTCTGCGCCCTGTGGTCATGCCAAGACCTGTGTTACTTGAAATTAATAAAAAGAAACTCCCAAAAGTATTTTGTTTAGAGAGGAGATGTTGCTTTTATTCTGCACTCGGTGGTCAGTAGGAGATCTTCCACAAAACCAGCACTCCCAGTAAGGACCCCAAAGGCCGTTTTAAACAAAACCAATACTCAAAATCCGACGTAGCTAATACAATTGATACTCCTGTCTAAGAAGTACATTCGTTAGGTTACATCATTCTACTTTAACACAAGATTGCTTATTTCCTTCCCACATCCTTATTTAGGATAACGGTGTCCTTCAGGTAATCCTTAAACAATCACAAATTCTCCTTATGTGATATCCCTGTCCTTGTTTCATCACATATTCTCAACCTTGAGTTGATTAACTACTGATTTCATTTTTTTAAGACTCTCTGCATCCCTTAGCAGAGGCCAGAATGTTTGTGCATGTTACTAAGTGTCTGCACCTCTGTGCCAATATTAGAATGTTTGTGGAAGATACCAAGTGTCTGTGTCTTGGGGATCAGAGTTTTTGTAGTAAATAAATGAGGTAAACATGGTGCAAGTTACATTCTCCTTAATTCTCTTGGGTAACACCTGAAAAGTTTGTCTGCCCGTCAGACCAGGGAGAACATGTATGAAGTTCAGGTCCCTTTGGTCGTCATTAAATAGGCACGAAGAGCTTAGAAATCCACACGGTCACTTCTCTGAACCGCAGCTACGTAAGCCAAGAAAGTGAAAGTTCATCAGTGTGTAAACAGGATTTCTGTTCAAACATACCATGTAGTAAGGAAACTAAAACCTAGTAGGAATGGTTTTGCGTGGGTTATGTTTACAGGCCATGCTATGAGCTTAACGCTTAATTTCTGTTTGCCTTCACCTTAATATGTCAGCTGCTGTGACGCTTGACCAGATCTGGGAAGAGTTAGCATTACCTTTGTCCTAATATAAATAAGCTTTGCAGTTCACCTGAAATTTGATGTATTAAGTGTAGCAAGTTACTTTTTTTAATAAGGTACAAAATCTGGTTTCAAACTTGAGAACTTGCCTTTTGAAATATTTGGATTGTGAAGGTCAAAAAGTATCTCATTTTACAGGAAGAGAGAAGGACTTGCAAGATCTGAATATCTGCTCCAGTCAACAGTGTCAAGAAGCTGCAGAAAACTGCCACAGCCCTGTTGTGTTCAATTTAGTTTTAATTCTTGGTGCCTTATAGGTTTGCAAGCCAGGTAAAACCTGGGTTTGGATGCCCCTGTGCATTTGACATTCAGAAGCATTTGTACTCATTCTGTCCCTGACCAAAGTCCAAACATGAATAGAAATTTTAAAGAGGGATATCGTATGCAAAATGGTATTTGTAAATAGAGGCTCACTGTTTCAATGAGTAGGATTTTCCTCCCAGATTAGAGATCCAGGTGCTTATACAGCAAAGTTCATGGGGCCATATGTAGGAGTAATCAGGCTTGCTGACAGCTGTTGAAAAGATCGCCGAAAGAGTAGTTGAAAGTCCACTTCTGACTTCTAATGTTAGCTTCTTAAATGCCAAGGCAAATAAGAGCTTGCTTGTTCCACTAAGAAAGCCCTTGCTGCATGGGTTGATACAAGCTTGTTTGAACAACAAATCACTTTTTATTAAAATTTATTTTATGCATTATTGTAAGTGTATTTAAGATGTAGTTTAGCATCAGTTTCTAGATTTATCATCCTGCTGCTCTGATTTCAGAAGGTGTCAGGAGACCTCATAAGCCACCTCTTTCAGCCAGCTGCTTCCCTTGCAGATGGTTAGGGCTAGTTAAGGTGTGTCGGATGCAACTGTCTTTTTCAGATCCTAGCTGTAACAGGGTCTGCAAATTTTATTTGCTTTGATAAAAATGGGCATATTTACTTAGGAAGTCAGTGATGGGGAATAGATCTATAATTTATGCATGACAGCTTTCTGAGCACGAACATGTTTTAAATGCCTTCTGATAATGGTACTGATGTTACGAGCACCACTAAGAATGCACGTGGGAATAATAATGTTGTTACTGATTTGGATATATTGTTCTTTTGGCAAAGAGATGCAAATGCAGAGCAGGTCATTTGAAGTACCCTAATTAAAGTGTCTGTACCAGTTGTATTAGACTTTATGATTAAAATCTGAAACATGTATCTTTCTTACATATCCAAACATTACTGTTTGAAGTATTTTTCCAGTAACACCTACTGTTAATGGTCAAGTTGAACATTACCTGCCTTCCTGGTTTCTTAGGATCTCTTAACACTAATACTTCTTCAGCTTTTGCTCAGCTTTCATTTGTTTGTCATCCCTTTGGGCTTTTTTGTGTTAGTTTGACCTTGTATGCTTGTTTGAAGAACTCTTCAATCTTGAGCAATGTTTCCTCACCTATTAGTTTCTACAGGCTGCTGTTCAGCTGTGTCAGACTGCACAGGGAATCAGGCTTTTCTCAAAAGTCAGCTTTTTTCAAAGCCCACCTTCCTGCTTAGCTCTGCCCTCCCTCCCTGCCTTGCACCTTCTGTCTGGCAGAGAGAAGTATGTGTCTGAAATTATTCAAAAGTATTACCAGTAAACTGATATTTTTTAGTTGTACTTAATGATAAGAACTCTGTTTTTCTTTCTTAAATACTTTGCTTTTAATTTCATGGTCTGTCTCTTCTATGATGTTTTCATATGGACATTGCTAAAGACTTGCTTCTATTCAGAACTAATTATAATAAATCCTTGGATCATGCAAGGTATTACTGTAAAATACTAGTAAGGGGGAAAATCACACCTAGTTTATGGTCTTTTGAAATGGATCTGGATTTCCATACTGCACAATAGACTGGAAATCGGTTGAATTATGCTGCCTCCTGGAAGTAGTGCAACTTATAACACAGCTGGCTTTGCTATAGCAAATTTAAGCAGTAGTGTATCTTCTTAATGTGCTCCCAGTCCTCTTTGTGCTCCTGTTTTCTGTAACCACAACAGTATTTGCTGTTGATCAGCCTCTTGAGGATGTAATTGTCACAAACATCCAAGGGCTATTTGGTACTCTCTGAAAGGGCCGGAAAGATGCTGCTTTCTCTTCAACTCTTGGCTCCTTGCCTGGAGAACAGCTTAATGAATGTGTCCATGGGGGAAAAGAAATAAAGGTGGGATAACATGAAGCACTGAGAGATCTTCTAAGACTTTTCTTACAAAGAGGTCTCAAACCAAAAATAGGGAGTGGAGATAGGGAAGACTGGAGGAGATAAGGTCTTGGGGAAATCAAGATAAGCAGTTCAGTTGGAAGGTCACATGGACATATAAACGTAGTACTTTCATGTATGGCCTCAGGTATCTCTTATTCTGCTACTTTGTCTCTTGGGAGTCATCCCTTCCTACTGCTTTAAAGATAGAAATTTAAAGCAAGAGGCTGACTATTGCTATGTCTATTTACCGTGTCTTCTGCTTCACTGGCGTATTCGTAGACAAATGTTATCTCTGCAGCAGCGTATTTGAAGAGCTCAGCTAACCAGCTATCTTAATGTTCGTCTGAGATAGGAAGGTGTCTGTAAACCATTTCCAGTGATGCAGAATTGAAGCACAGGGAAAAAGAGCTCTTTTGAGGAGTCTGACAAAGCAAGGAGCAAAAGGTATTATCTCATGAGTTTCAGCATCACAGCAGCAAAAACTGTTAGGGTCTAACTAGAACTCTTGTTTCTTTAACTTAAAATGCCTTTAAACTTTCTGCTTCTTAATGCCTGTATTTAGTGTGATAACTACTTTGAACTTGCTTTTTATACCAGATTATCTCTGAAAGTTAAAATTGTGTGATCAGCAATTAACAGTGGTGTTGGATATAATTATGATAATCCTCTTTATGCCGTTTCCTAGATGTAGCAGCACCACAGGGAGGCATGAATCTGCTAGCCATCAAGGCATCGGTTGAATTTCCTAAAATGTTGTCTTCTAGCTCTCTCCTAGCATCTGCAAACAAAGGTGAGAGCATATCTAGTACTAACCTCAATGAAGCTTCAGAACCACCTGCTGAAGACACGAGGATGTTCATGTCGAGAAAAACTGTGGTTTCATTTCCTCAGAAGGTAGTAGTTTCTTCCCTTGAGGAGGAAAAGCTCACTACACCTGGAATAGGAGGAGGCCTGAGGAGAGAGTTAGCTGAGGAGGAAGCTTCGTCTTCATCCAGCTCAGATTCAGATTCTAGCTCAGATTCTGAGGAAGAAAATGATAATGGTGTCCTGGAAGTTGCCATTAAGACCAAAGTTGAGTTTCCTAGACGAGATTTCATGTTTTCTGATAACATAGCAGTAAAGGCATCAGTGCTAGCGAAAGAGAACTTGTCCCAGAAATCCCCAAAAGAATATGTAGCTAAGAAGAAGCCACGCAAAACAGAAACTGATGTGTCTCCTATCAAGCAGGTTGCATTTTCTAAAACATCAGTCAGCCATGTAACATCAAAATCCAAAGCAAGAGTAATACCAACTCCAAAAGAAGCAGATCGGCAGAAGCTGGACTTAGAACCACACATGGTTGAAAGCCAAGACCTGACCGATGTCACTCGTAAGTCTGATGATTTGGAAGAAAAATCCATTGGAACCCAAGTAGCAGCTATTCAGCTGAAAGCTTCATCAGCAAATCCGCAAGACAGAAAGAAAAAAATGGTATCCAAAGGAGAAGGAAAAAATGTGCAGGAGGCACGGGAGTCAGAAGCAGAAGTAACTGCTCCTAAACTAAAGGAAGAGACTTCTGAAAGCACAGTGTTGGCGATGGGCACTGCAGCAAAGGAGGAGACCATTCAGGAAGCAGGAATCCAGGCTGGAGAAAAAAGCACAATAGAGGGTACAACTTTAAATTATTTGAACTGTATTGATTCATCTGGGCTAGGGTTTAACTTTTTTAAAGGGTTTCCAGATCTTCTCTGTTCATGATTCTCTGATCTTTAAACTGAGGCTAACTGCGTAAGAGTGACTTTCTGGAAGATAAATTCTTGTTCATTGCTAATTGTTATCAGCACTCAGTAATACTCAATTTCCAGTTGTGCTGTAAAAGGAAGTGGTCTTCATTTCACTGTATTTATAGTTTCATAAACCAGTAAAGTATAAAATGAAAACAGGATCCTTTCCACTGGGAGCAGAATCATGGGGTTTATGTGACAAAATTTGGTTACGCTTTTCTCTTTTCTCAGAAGGATTTACTGGCTGCCTTTTTACTAAGCCAAATTTGATGCCATCTGATTTTGTCTTAAGTTCTGCTGTCTTTCTCTTTTTTTTTAATATTGCAATGTTTCAGATTTCAATAGACCTCAAGAAATCATAGTGTAATGCCAGAAACAGGTATTGATTGGTAGCGGGTCGTGTTGAAGTAGCACAGAGTTGACCTTACAAGCCAGTTTACGTAGCGAGCTGGGGGGAATACAGTGGTATCTTTTAGGGAAGAGCATCGTGCATCATGTAATCATCTCCCTTGCTATACTTTCCTATCTAACTTAGCCTTCTTATTTAATACCAGTCCTGTTAATTTACCTACTGATCTCATTCTGTCTTTGTCAATAGCACGTGTCCCTCTGTCCTGATTTGTAGTGGCTTACCATTCTTGCCTTTTAACTTAGGCATTATACCATTCTTAAGACCCCCCTTCTGGTTGCTGCTTTGATGTAAAGAATTTGCCTACTTGGAATTAAACCCAGCATGACCAGTAAAGCTGATTGGGTATCATCCTTCAAGTGAAATCCATGCAGAAAAGGCTCTGGAGGTCCAAGTGGACAGCAAGTTGAACGTGAGCCAGTGATATGCCCTGCAGCGAAGACCACCATGGGCTGCATTAGGAGTGTTGGGAGCAGGCTGACGGGGGTGATCCTTCCCCTCTACTCAGCTGTACTGAAGGCACACCTGGAGTGCTGTGTTCAGTTCTGGGTTCCCCAGTACAAGAGAGACGTGGAGCTACTGGGGAGAGTAGCGAAGTGCCACTAATATGAGAAATGGACTGGAGTATCTCTCCCGTGAGGAAAAGACAGAGAGAGCTGGAACTGTTCAGCCCAGAGAAGGCTCAGGGCGGATCTCATCAATGTATGGAAGTATCTGAAGGGAGTCAGAGGTAAGGCTCTTTTCAGTGGTACCCAGCGACAAGACAAAAGGCAGTCAGTACGAAATGAAACACAGGGCTTTGCCTGAACATCAAGCACTTTTTTTTTTTTTTACTGTGAGTGATGGAGTTGCCCAGAGAGGTGGTGGAGTCTCCATCCTTGGAGACATTCAGAAAGTGTCTAGACATGGTTCTGGGGAGCCAGCTCTAGCTGACCCTGCCTGAACTTTTGGGGTTTGACCAGGTGACTTCCAGAAGCATCTTCAAACCTTCTTTGACTCTAAAGTATGTAACCAGGTTAAGTGACAAATAAGTGCTTTCGTACATCAGTTTCCAGATGCCATACTGAGTAAAAGACCTGTCTTCTGTCTCAGGGGGTTAGTCGGCTCATAATTTTAAGAGTTGGAAGCTAAACTTACCTTCTTCTCTGGCTGCAACTCAAATGGTAAAGTGCAGCACTGTTTGTAAGTGACATTTTCATTTACTTGTTTCTCCTTGCAATCAGGAGTTAAAACTTTCTTTGAAAAAACTGTGAAATGCTATTTGTATTTATCTGCAGATGATGCTTTTCTCCCCATTCACACACAGTGGAGTTCTAGATGCTCAAGTGTTATTTTTTTCCACATTGAAACTGTTATGAAGACCCAAAAAATTCAGTTAGCTTCAACCATTGAGAGAGAGGATTTGGTCTTAAAATGTGCTAATGATTCAAGGTGAAGATTATGACACATTGAAGATTCTGTGAAACAGCTTCACCTACTTTGATGCTGTAAATCCAGAATAAGGTTAAGCCCGTGGGAGAAACTTTTTTTCCTGAAGATCTAGATCTATATTGATGGGGCAATAGTACCACTGTGCCTCAGACCAATCATCAACACAAACAAAACAGAAAAACACTTCTCAGCAGGACCTGGCTTTGCTGAAAACAGCATTTCTGCTGTTGAACTCCTCTTGCTCTGTGGAGGTGGTTAGGCTGTGACAGCAGGGGAGTTTTTGTCAGGTATGTGCTAGAGGACTGTACCAGCTGTAGGAGAGGTGGTGGTTAGTACAGGCGAGTTCACACCCCTTTACTGCTGGTGTAATGCCTTTGGGTGCCAGAGGGTAGTAAAGTGTCAAACATTGCTCGGCCATGTTCAACAGCATCACTGGTATCTCCAGGCGTATCTTGTTCTCTCTTCCTTTTGAGGCCTTCTTTGAGAACAGCTACTGCTTTTCCATATTTAATGTTCACAGTTAATGATACCTTCTCTAATCCATACTTCTGTCCTGTTCCACTGTTCTTTTGTTCATCTGCAAACTGCAGCAGGCACGCTGAAGATGTGCAAGCAATTATTCCTATTACAACCCAGGATGTTAGGGTGATGTCATCCACGTTGTAGAGCAGGCACACTGAGCAGTCAGCAAAAACTGCTGACTTTAACTGCTAAGTAAGTAGGAAAATAGTAGCATGGTAACTCAGAGATACAGCTCTGATTGATTTCAGAAGAACATCTTGTCAAGTGCTTGCTCTTTAAGAGAGAAAGCATAGATGAAGCCTGAAGGAGGGAGGATGAACTCAGGGATACATTCTTCCTTCAAGAAGCTAAGTATAGTGTGTTTCGGCAGAAAAAATTAGACTCCATCTGCTTTTCTTCCTGAGCATCTGTCTTTTAATTTGAAACAACTGTCTCTTGCAGGTTAAATGTACATTTGCCTATGCTTGCCTGTTTTTGGGGCTGTTTGCAGCAAAGTTTGCATCGTCTGGGTTTTATATCTATAGCGTTGTCTCCCATGAGCTGTCTCAGTAGGAACTGAGCAGTAGGCACAGGATTATTTCTTTTCACAGGTTGTGTGTGGTGTTTTGCTGAAACCAAGGGTTAATACATTGCATTTTATAAGCAGGTCTTGCTAAATGGTGTTAAACTGGCAGAGTTACATTGCAATAATTACGTCATAAATAAAGGCAAGTTCTGGTGTTCAGTTGCTGGAGTTTGTCTATTTTTATTGTAGATGGTTGTATTACAAAAAGAAGTTTAATATGATCTAGCCCAAGGCCCTACATACAAATTTATATGACGAAGCTTTTCACCAGATTGTGCTTGTGCCTTCCCTATTAGGGAATATGAGAATAAATTATATTTGAAGTAAACGTTTTATTTCTTGCAGTTTCCTTGGTTGCAAAATCAGCCCGAAACAGGAACCTTTTATATAAATGGTACTGTCTAAATTTGCATAATATTCTAAAAGTCTAAGAATTAATGTCGGCTTTAGCATGAAGTAAGGAGTTCTGAATAACTTTATTAGGTTATTCTTTTAGGAAGGAGCTGATATAAAATTTGGAAGGATATATATATATAAGAAAGGAAATTTACATTGAAATCTCTTGATATATTACTCTTTGGTATAGCCATATTTGAAATTAAAGTGTGGAAATATCCATAATTCCATCACTTCTCCCCATGGAGAAAGACACAATCTGTAAAGTAGTTTTCATAGCTGTATTTCATGGTCTGACACAATGATCTATCATTCGTACTGCTTCTGTGCCTCTCCTGGCTTGCTAGGAATGTCACCTACTGTTCTGGCTGGAGTAAAAACCAAGGCAACTATGAAAAAGCCAGGAAATGCAGACATATGTCTTCAAAATATAAATGAACTGTTCTGCCCTGTCCTCCCCCAGGGTTAGGTGGTAGTTTGAATTTGAAAACCTGTGCTGTATTGGATGACTTGTACTGATTCCTGTTCCCCTGCTGCGTACTAATGTGCTGCTTCAGGATCAGACAAGTACCAGAAGGACTTTAATAAACTTAACCCTTTGTTATAGTTGCTGACTTTTTATTTTTTTTTAAATTTGACTGGATGAAGAATATGACAGTGTACGAAGGCTGGCTCAGTAATTAAGGATATTGCCCTCTGGTGCGGCATCTGTATAGTCACCAGTTGCTATTTTGTTTTCACAGAGACTACAGCAGCTTCTGAGCCTGCTCCAGAAGAATTTGATAATTCTACCTACAAGAACCTTCAGCATCATGACTATAACATTTATACCTTTGCGGATTCTGTTGTGAGTCTCTCAAAATTCAGGCAGCCTCAGCCGTCTTCTGGAAGACCATCACCAAGGCACTAAACAAACCGCATTTAAAACAAATGCCCAGGCATAATGATAAGTTGTACTATTTAGCACTATTGCTTCATCTGTATTATAAATCAGATAATAAATAAATGCATAATAATTTATGCCTGTGCTGTTGAACAGTTCTTGGCCTTTAGAGTCCTTCACTTCTTGAATTTTATGGTTGAGCTGCAAATGAATCACTGCTGAATACAAATTACTTTTCTACCTCTCAGTATGTATTATTTGGTGATAGTGAAAAAAATTCTGACTTTTCAGTGTCTTCAAAATTTAGACACTAACTGTTCTTTCAGTTCCGTGTTGAAGAATGAAATGACCCTTGTGCTTATATCTGTTAAGTACACACCTTGATTTTAGGAGGTGGTGTTACCACTGTAGTTCAGCAAGCTGTTCTCCTTGCACACAGACATGTTCCCAGCTCTGAAGAGATTATGTTTACTCAGGATTTGAAGTTAAAGTCTTTGGCTGGAAACAGTATAAGAAGTATTTGTCTCCTGTGGCAAGAGTGTATGTTTTATGTTAGCAGAGGAATGCAAGTTGATGTAATGTGTTTGAAACATCTCAAAACCTCTCCTGTTTTAAAGGTAGAACATACAACTTCATTTAATCTCCTGTTGGGGGTTCTAGCATCTAGGTTCTGTGGTAATTCAAATAATTTAAAATGTAAGAGAATCTCAGTGGGCAGTTCCTAATGAACTATATTACGTTGATTAAACTCTGAGAAACAATGAATTTCTATGGGTACAATCACCTGAGCTATTTTTAAACGTGATGAAAATAGCATTATGGTGAAATCAGCTCCTGGTACTATTTGTCCAGTGGGGCTATACTTCAGTTCCCACTTCTATTTTTTCCACAATAAAAGTTAAAATTGCTGTCCAGCTTCTCTCTTGCTCTGCAGAAAATGTGACAAATGGGGCACTTCTCAGTATACGTTATCAGCCGTTACAGTTGGCCTCAGAAAATTTTGTATTTCCATCCTATTAGTAACAGTCTTCTGCCCTCTGGGAAAACTGCCTTGATGACCACCAGCTGGTGTGGGTTTAGTTCCATTTTGGCTTCTTGTTCGTTTTGTGATTTTTGGAGTTAATTGGTCTTTGAGCAGTTGTACTTGCAATAGCTCCAGCGTTTTCCATCACCTGTCTGTATTCTTTCAAGCAACAGAATACATGAGATCAAAGGGAAAATGGAGTCGGCTTTAGGAGTCTATCTGGATATTGGATGCAAATCCCTAGGTGCAATTAGTTGATGTTATTTTATACTTAAACTTGGCAAAAATGTGGTAAGAAGGATCAAGAGGCCTACATCAATCTGTAGTGTAGAATTTTAAGTCAGAAACCTCTGGCAAGCAATTTTATTGTCCTGTAAAAACTAAAAAGCGTATTACTGACTCTTAACTATGAAATTTAAAAATCAGCAAATGTATAAATCCACATGCTTAGAAATAAAGAGCAGAAAGGCACTTTGAGACACCAGTCGTTCCACATACACTGTACTTGTGAAAGGGAAAGAAATTTGCTGTTAACGTTAAAAACATTAAAAAGGGTCTTCCTTTATTAAGGGCCCACCAGAGGCCCCCGGGAAAGCTGCTGGGTTTTGTTATTAACTGAGACTCTCTGTAGTAACCTGGACTCTGCAGCTTAGATCTGCATTGGTGCTGAGCTATGTTCCTAACTATTTGTTTTGCCATTATGGAAGGAGTTTGCAAATTACCAGATAGAAACTGAACAGTAACAGTTAAGTGTAATTCATTGATATGTATTTACTAAACCTACCCACAGTAGCTGTGACTGCTAGCTGTTGCGAGTCAGACCTGTTCACATAGTTCCCTTTTCATTTCTGAGGAGGGTTGGAGTTATCAACATTGACTTAATCAGCTAAGGAGTGGGTTGGAACATAAATTTGTCTTGCTTTCAGCCAACCCCTGCGTTCTGCTTAGCTACATTTCTAGCTAAGGAGATTCTATTTTGTGTTTGGGCTAGGCATTTCACTACCCTTGTTTAACAAATAATGATGAATGCCTTTCATATCTGTGTAATCGCATCTCAGTGTCTTCCGATGAACTTTTCTACGTCTCTAAAATCAAGCTGGAAGTCAAATAACTTCATAACTTCTCCAGTGCATATGGTGTGTATCTTGCATTTGTTCTGTTCAGTGAACCAGTCTGTTCCGGGAAGGGCAGATAATGTGAGGAAGGGCACCATGACTTTTTCCCACTGTTGTGTTTTCCTGGACTTCAATGAAGAAGGCTTCATTTTTTTTGTGCTCAGCTGTTATCAGATGTTATTATGCTTGAGTCATATGCTAGCATTCAAACCAAGCAGGATGTGATACAATATGCTCAAATTCCGTAACATCAGTAACTTTGTCTTGCTGTGCTAGGCACTTGTCTGATATAGTCAGGGACCTTCTTTTGAAGAATGTATGATCCAGAATATTAACATAATTCCTGGAAAATGTCAAATGTGAAAGAAGGTATGTCTCAGCTTAGTTTTTGTGAAAACTACCTCTTCAGAACCAACAAAAACTTCAGAAGCGGGAGTTTCAATGTAGATAGTGTGTTACTGTGGGAATACGTGAAAATTTGGAAAGTGGGATTCACTAACTTTTCATTAAAAAGATGAAGTAACTGCTTTCCTTGTTAAAGAAAGGGGAGTTCAAACTTTAGGTCCTTTGATTATTTTTTTTTAATCATAGAGTTGTTTGGGTTGGAAGGGATCTTAAAGATCATCCAGTTCCACCTTCCACTAGATCAAGTTGCTCAAAGCCTCATCCAACCTGGCCTTGAACACCTCCAGGGAAGGGGACATCCACGACTTCTCTGGGCAACCTGTGCCAGTGCCTCACCAATGTAGCAAACTACTAATATAATTGCTTTACATAACTTCCTTCCACTTAGATCCTTCAAAAGCAGCTTAAGAGCCCAGAAGTTTCTGGACGGCAGTGAGCCCCACTAATCCGAAGTCCAGAAGTACTAATGCAAGCAGACTTTGTGGTGATCACTTTAGTTACTACAAGATCAAGGTTTTTTTGCTGCCTCCTTTGGCATCCAGTCATGGTAAGCACTGTAATCTATAAGGCTGTCTTCAAGATTTATTTTAAATTTGGGAAAGTAGACTTCTAACTGGGTGCACTTACAGATCTTCCACAGTATGTCCCCAGCTTCCAACAATCAAAACCTATTCAGTACATCTCACTCTACCTGGCTTCTTGTAAACTCATGAGCCATGAAAACCTGCCCTTAGTTTTTTCTCCCATCACAAGAGATGCCATCATCTAAGCAACTTGTACAATTATCTTGAATCTGCTCTTAACATGAAGAAAAATGAAGTTTCAAGGCTGTCTTGGGATGCTGTGCGGTTCTTCTTTCAGTTACTCACAGTAATGAGAACATGAGCTGAGAACAATCACCAGACTGTCCAAGCCTGCTGAAGATCCATGGAATACCAGAACTTCACAACTTTATGTTCAGAATCCCACAGCTCCTAAAGAGCTTTGGTGAGATTTTGTGATCTTGTGGCATGTGGGAGGAAAGGTAGGAGAAGATGGTGAGAGCAGCCACTTGTTTATTCCAAATGGTTTCAGTTCCTGGTGGGTCCAATCAATGACCGTTGTGCAGTGAGTAGAAAGAATACTCACAGTATCCTGTAGCATCATAACATTAGACTCCTGCAAATTGCAGTTGGAAGGGAAGTCTTGACAGGGTTGGTTCTCTGCTCTGTAGCAGGTGCAGTTAGATCAGGTTGTCCTGGACCTTGTTCAGTTGAGTTTTGAATATCTTCAAGAATGGAGATTCTACAGTCTCTCTGGTCACCTTGTCCACCATTCAAACACCCTCATGATTTAAAAAACAAACAAAAAAACCCAGCAAGCAAAACCTTTACCTGTTACCTAACGTGATTCTTTTGTTTTCTGACATTGATCATTACTACATGCCTCTAACAGGCCTGGCTTTGTCTTTTCTATATCCCCAAGGAGGCATTTGAAGGTAGTAATAAGGTCCCCCTTATTCTCTTCTTCAGACCAGATAACGTCCATTCCTTCAGGCTCACCTTGTGCAACATACTCCAGGCCCATTTGCATCTTCGTGTGGTCACTGTGCACCCTTAGTGCATCCTGCTCTGTTCTGTAGCAGTCCCTGACTGTCTTCCTTCCCGTAGCTTATGCTGCGTATAACATGCTAGAAGGGGGCTTATGTTAATTTTACTAATTTTTAGTGTGGAATCTTCCATAGTGAATGCGGATAGATCTGGGAGATTCCTGTTCCTCAAGATGTTACCCAGCAACAGTCATGTGAGGCAGGTTCAGGTTCCCGCTGTGTCCTTCTGTAAAAACAAACAGAAAAAAATCTTGGGCTTGTTCTTGTCTCGAGTATTTGCTGTCTGCCTGTGATTTACAGCCCTCCTATGCCGTTCTGTATTGTATGCTGTTGTTTGCATACAGAGTTAGACAAAAGGTGCTAACACAAAAAGAGTAAAGGCACTCTGGTACAGGCCCTTTGAGCATTTGAGTGACTGACTTTATGACCATGGTGTTCTTGTATTGTAGCTTGCTTTGTTTACTTGCTTTAATTTTATACTTCGAGAGAAAATCCTCTAAACTCTGGGTGATTTTCATTGAATTCTTGGGACTCTAAACAAAATATTTCATCAAGTTTCCAGATAATTCTTCTCCTTTCATGTGGTTCTAGTTAATGGAATTATAAATACTTATTTATCTTTTCTATGATTCTGTGGTTTTTATGCCTACATATTGTCAGTGTTCCTGTCAGGATGATACCACTCCCAATACAATCTGCACATATTTTTGAGGTCCCTTACTTTTTTTGCTTGCACACATTCAATTACATTTGGAAATTTATTCCCATCTCTGAGAGTCTTAAGATATGTGGCAGCTTTGGGATAGAAAAAACTGTGTTCACGCACAGTTAGGGACATAAGTTTAAGCATCTGTGTTTATGACAATAAAGTATCTCACAAACTTGGGCTCAGCACATGGAGTCAGTAGGGCAGCTCTCAAAATTTATTTTGGTCTCCCCTGCACTCTCAGCAAACTTTTTATTGCAACATAGATTAACAGGAATGTGGTTCAGTAAATCTGCAGTATCACAGAACACAGCCTATAAGCATGTTAACATCTAATACTCAGAGAAGCTGTGCTATATTTCTTAGTTAAAATTAATGCCTACAATTCATAGCAGTAGTCATCGGTTGTTTCTCTTGTCTGACATGTGGTTCAAATGACAGTACCCCTTTCCAAATCCGAGTGTTTTTTCAAGTCTGGATAGATAGTTCCTAAAGCAGTTAATATCCAGTGATGTAAAAAAATGAGCTAATAAAGATTAGTAATGCTTTCTTCTTTTGTTGTTGCTTGAGGTTTTGGTTCATTTTCCGTTCCTGTCACACCTCTCTCCATGGTTATGAGGTGCTCTTGGTATTCTGTTTGGCTGTTTGTGCAGTGGAGATAGACTTGGTTTCTAAAACCTGTGACAGCATCCATCTAGCACTGGAGAGGGAAGATGCAAGACAGAACGCACCTTGTACTAGGCAAGTGCTAATGTCTTGTATCAAAGAAGCAGACAATAGTTACTTTTCCCTGGAGACTTGGTAAGGGTCTTGAAAGAACCACCCTTTCATGTTTTTATTTCTCATTTTCATACACTCCTTTTCCAAAAAGCATCTTCTATGCTTAGGTTAGTTTTAAATCATGCCAGACTAGGCCATTCTAAACTGTATTGATGCTTTCCAAACTCTCCTGGGGTATCCCCAAAAGAAAGCTATATTCTTTTGTTTGAGGACTAGGAGAAATGTGAGGGGAGGTAGAAAACAGAAAGGATAATATAGGAACTGAGAGCACGGATGGTCCTTATGACTTAGGTGCTGGACTGGCTCTGGATCATTTGTGAGACCCCTGGCTGCCTGCGTAACTGTTGGCAAGTTGTGTAATTTATTAGGTTCTCATTCTCACTTTATAGATGAGGAGTTAGTGGTCCGTCCCAACTTTCTCTTTGTCCATCATGTCTGTTTAGCAAGCAGCTCTGAATAAAAACTAGTAAAAAAATGGAAAGATTTTTTTTTCCTTACATCTTCTGTGTCGAATGTGCACATTATTTAGAAACTGAGCTAGCTGAAATTCTCCCAGGAGACACAACGGTTATTAACAGCATGACAAAAATACACTTCAGATAGTCTGTGCAGAAATGCCAGCAATTTTGAAATTGCATTCAGGCAATGGCAAGGCCGTTTAGATACAAAAAAAGCTTTACAACTGTTCCAAATAGTTACTAGTGGAAGACTGTTAACAGACGGGAAAAAATGGGGAGGTGTCCAAAACCAGCAATCCACCCTGGTGAGAAATCCAGCTGCTGGGAAGTGGAATGGTGCTGGAATTCATACCAGGTTGTTGTCTCTGGACACCAGTCAATGGACTCTTATATCACACTCCCATTAGCCATAAGAATTCGATGTTTTTCACCTCTTTTCTCTCGGCGGATGGATATGGAGAAGCAGCTTTTTCTCTTCTTCTTTGCTGAAGAACCATTTCAAAGCTGTTGTCCGGGGCAGGAACTACTTAGCCCAACTTCTGCCTCCTGAAAGTCACCTTTGGGCAGAGAAAAACTGACCATTCTACCATTCCTCCAGCTGCTTAGCTCCTGCTGTAGGGTTGTTTACTGCTGGGCCCTGAGCTGCTCATCTTCATAGTCTTCCTGCTCTCTGAATAACTTTAGGATTTACCTCTCGAATCAACGAAGGCTTTCTTTGGTGGAGTCTTGGGAAACCAATATGTTTGAAAATCTCGAGAAAGACACCTCATTCCCCCCCCTCCACCCCTGCAAATTTGATATGACTATAAAAAAAGAGAACTAAAGAAAGAAATAATTGGGAGTTCTTTTCCTTGATGTTAGTTGTACTTTTATGATTGTGTTTTTTGAGATTTTCCACACAGCCCTGAGGAATGGGGAAGCTATTTTTTTGGACGTTAAGATTTCAGGTAACAGCTACAAGATTCCAGCTGCTCAGGCCTCGGGCTTCATGATACTCACCGATTTATGTGCGCTAATGTTAAGAGATTTGGCAGCACTTCAAGCAACCGAGTGAAAACAACGTGTTTATTCTAAACTCCGCTCTTGCCCTTTGACTCGATAGTGGCTGAGCAACTGGCCTGGCTGCTCAGCTCCGCTCTGCCAGAACATGGGAAAAGTAGGAGCAGCAGCAAAGAGACAGCTGGCTGGCTGCTGACTTAAAAAGACATCATTGCGTCACGTCATGCTTGGTAAGTTATCTTTGCAATCAGAAGGGCCAAGATTTTCCTCTTTGCTTAAGCGGGAGGTACGTGCTGCACAAATTGACCACGGGGATTCGGCTGTGTTGAGTAAAGCATCCTGCCCATCAGTGGCAAAGTGGTTTTTCAGCCCTGAAATGCTTTTCTGACCTCAAAAAGAAGATCTTTGTTGGGTGCCTTTTGAATCCCCTTTAAATGTGTTGATTTTAACCTTATTAGGATTTTCATTTTTAATATGTGGATTGTTCGAATGGAAACATTAAGGCCAGCACAAGCATTAAAAATGGATTGCCAGCAATATAAACAGTTTGGGCTCTGACTGGACAGAAGAAAAAGATCAGTTCAAGAAAACATTTTCTAAAAGTCACTTCTCTAACTGTAAGACAATTCTAATAGCTGCTGCTTATTTAAAACCTGCACAGTTTTGTAACTTAGTAATCCGCACCTTTAGCTCAGTGTGGAAAGGCAAGTTAATTGACATTCTGCTTCCAAAGTTATGCTGATGATAATATGAAGGGCGTTGAAATGATATATGATATGCAGAGTAAAAGCAAATGGGAAACAATAGAGATATATTTCTGGGACTCCAAAAAGAGTTTGCAAATCATAGATAATGAACAAATGTGAAATAGTATTTACATGTGTATGAGACGCTAGTAAAATTCTGGCTCTAGAGGAATCTCATGGAAAAACCTGTCATGCCAGACTTTTGCCTTGTCTCTTTAAAACTCTTATGGCGATATGCATAGGAGGTATGTCTTGCCCAGTTCACATTTACTGTTGAAAAAGTATACATATGTAGAAAACTTACTGGTAGGGAATCACATATGGGACTGTATTCTTGAAGCCACTAAGCTGGTGAGTATATTTTACACCTATTTATGTTGAGCGGGATCAGCAACTTGCATGAGGAATGTAATGTCCTGAAGGGCTGACTTCATAACTTGTGGCTGTGTATATATTTCCGTTATGAAACCACATTTATGTTTCTTTATTATCATTATTACTTTAAAGGGTTTTAGCTACTCACAAATCCTGTTTCTTTTTCCGTAAGCCTTACTACCCTGTCTTCAGCATTCTGACTTTTTAGAATTCAAATCTTGGCTATTGTGTCAAGGATCAGGTTGCTGGCTGGGGACATCTGGATGGATTTGAGATCTGTGCACATCACAATCAAATCTCTTTTAACTATATATTTTGAGCCCCTGCTTTCATTCTTCCTCTGTATTTCTCATTGGTTTGTATCCTCTCTATTTGTATGAGTGTACACAATCTCAATGCAATTATGTAAAAATGGTTTCCTTATGCACAGTATGAATTTTTATAGCTTTGCATTCACTTTCTTTCTTTCTTTCCATCATCCCATTTTGTGTTTAAAATTGGTAGAATAAGTTAAGTAATATGTATACAGGGACTGTTCCACCATGGACCGGAGCTCCAAGTATCTCTGTTAACACATGCTGTAGCCAAAGAAGTTTACAGCATGCAGAGGGAAAAGGTTATTGTTAGTGTAACTGAATAAGTATTAGGGTTAATATATAATGTATAGGTCTATGTAATGGATAGTTTTTATTCATCATAAAACGTTCAAATGACTTGCAGATGTATGACTGCTGCAGCTGTTGCAGACCTTGTAATGGCATTAGGTTCTGACTCAGAAAGCAGCTTGTTTGCCAAGAGATTCTGGCAATGGCTACGGCTGTGATATTCCCATTGAAAAAAAAGTATTGTCGGCAGTGGAGGTGCTGATACAAAACTGGAGTATGAGAAGGGGACAAGGCTGGGTCTAGGTACAACAGGAAAATGAGGGTTCTGAAAGCTTGAATTTCCTTAATGTTTGATTAGATTGGTAGCATCCTTCCACTACGTAGAAGCACCTGGAGTTTGTGGTCACCACAGATTCTGACTACATGAGCTGATTTTACATTAATTGGAAAAAAATGTCAAAATACCAAACTTTTGATAATTTAAAACTGTGCTTCTGAGTTTCAAAAAGAAAAACCAAGCTACATTCCCTACAAGCAGACAGAACTCAATCTCACTGTGCAAACCCAGTCCGTCTCACAAACTGTGCAGCATGGGAGCTGAGCTTCTTGCTGCCTTTGGAGATTGTATAGTCAGGGAGTATGCTTACTTAGCAGTCAAAGGAATGCCATCATCCTATGGATGCATACAGTACTCTGAAATGGTACTGAGGAACACACAAAAAAAAAATCCCCTGCATGTTTTCTGATTGTTTTCCAAGGCCTGATTGAAGTACAGAAAATAATGAAGATTGACATCCAAAATAGGAACACATTTTATATGTGGGATGTCATACCGAGATAAACATGCTGAGTTTGATACAGCTTTTTGATTCCTGTGCGACTGGAAAAGCAGAAACAAGACCATTTTTAGAACAGAATTGGAGAAGGCAGCACAAAACAAAAGCACAGCTTTCACAGGGTTCGGTGATAATACTCCATAGGATTGAAGGAATCCAAGCCCTAGAGACAGCTCAACTGTAAGTGTCTGAAATGGGGAGGGAGCATCACAAGAGTCACCTCTCAATGAACAGTGGATTTTGTCACTGCCTTTTGTGATGTTTTAAACTACTTACAGAGTGTATGTGTTAGTTAAGAAATGGACTGCAATGCTGACTCTTGCTTTCTAAAAACTGTTGTAAAGCCATAAGCAGTATTTGAAAGGCCTCTGCTGATTCCACTTTGTTCTTTCTTACCCTATTCAATGCCATATTTATGAAACTAGAACTACCAAAATATACAGATTATTAGAAAAGAGATGCAATCTACATGAACTTCACTTACTACATTTAAAAAACAAAAACTCCAACCCTTACTGATGTGACTTATGCCTGACACAAATAAAAGGGAAGGAGCTGTTAGCAGCTCTCTTCTCTGGGTCTCAAAATTCCCTGGATAAGAGAAAAAAAAGCCGTCCAGTGTGACTGTGTTGGCTGTGAGCTGAGATCTAGGTCTTCCCTCTCCCTAGTAAGTGTGCTGCTGACTAGACCAGGGTTACTCCTTCAGTCTGGATGTGTCTTGACCCACAGACCAAGGTCTGCTGGAGAACTTTGCCAAGGTCTCAGCAGCAGCAGGCACTGTGGGACAGGAGTGGGCTGTTAAGAACACCAAATGATTCACCCTGCCTAAAGGTCTGCACTTCAGCTCTTTCCTAAGAGCACAGTGTGAAGTACAGGTCTTTCTAATGGATGCAGGATGTGACTTGGCTTGGATGTAGAGCATGGGAGCAATCACTGTATGGTAGTTAGTAAATTTTATTTCTGGTCTGGTTCTGAATCAGATGTGCTTAAATAATCCTACAGAGCACCATTCCATCGTTGTTCGTGCTGGTCAATAAATATTGTGTGTGATGAGGAAGAATCTCAGTAATGGATGGGTGCAGCTCCTGTCCCAGGAGGCCATATAGCAATGGTATGAGGTGTGTAGTCTGCAGATCTGTGGGATTTCAGGCACCCTTTCTATGGGAGGAGGCTTAAGTCTCTCCCTGGGAATCTGCACCTTCTCTGGGAAATAAACAGGGTGTTTCAAACTGAAAATTGCTGAAAAGTCACTGCCCTGCAGCTTCCAGGTTAGATAGTCCATGGGGGAGGTGAGTCTGTGACCTCCGGCATTGCAAAACTTCGGAGGCACACCTCTCAGGGTGTGCCAGTGTGGCACAATGCAGCTCTGTGCTGCAGATCCCCAACCCATGGGACAGTCTTTCTTGGAGGAATGAACAGAGCTTGGCAAGGATACATTGTTGGATCCCAAAAGCCGTATTGACTTGCTAGTATAGTGCTTAGTCTCATGCTAATTTGCCTTGCCTCTCAGCCCACAAACTAACCTGGGCGCAGCATGAGGTTGGTATTGCTTCTACTGCTTCCAGGTCCAAATCTGTTTCATGTGGAGACAGTGTAGCAATCTCTGTACCTTACTGCTCTGCAAGCTGTTGACATCTGGCTTCTTTCCTAGAATGCCTTCTCACCAGAAAATCTCAGAAAGAATGTCCAGAAAGTCTCTTGTATCTCCTCTTTCTTGTGAGGAAAGGCTGACTTAGATAATCTAACTCCAGGAGAAACTCACTGACCTGCAAAAGGACATTATAGAATTGCAATCTGTAAATGGGTTCAAAAAAGGAAATAGAGAAATCAATGGAGAAGTCTGCCAGTGGCCATTGAATATGACAGTTTAATTGCGACTTCTAATTCAGAAAGGTGCCAAACTATCGATCCCAGGCGTTCTTAAGATACCCCAGAGGGAGGCTGACTCGGTTGTTTTCATGTTTCTCAAACCCTTCTGCTAAGTACTTACTACTGGCCACTGTTGGACACAAGGTAGTTTGACGCACGTGTACACATGGAAGGAAGACTTGCCCAGCAATTACAAATTGAGTGCCACCTAGGTCCACCCAGATTGTCAATCATGCATGTATTATCCTTGTATTCAGATGACAACAGCTCTTCATGCTGAGTAAGAGCCTGAGAGCATTAATGGCAACACTGCCCTCAACATCAGACATTGGCTGATCCAGAGCCTGGTCCAGATGTGTGACTGCTCCAAAGAGGAAGAGTTTCAGCTAAATGTGGTGATGGGAAAGTATGTCACATCTGGAATGACAGTGTAGATGTGGGCCTGGAGGATATGGTGTAAGTGCTGCAGTGTGGATCATCAGACAAGCCCAGGAGCAGGTGTGCAGGGTAGTTTCCTCAAATCCCAACTTGACAGAGATAAGAAGGGGAATTGTTTGTGGAACACTTCTGTCCTTGGCATTTCCTGTGTGCTTTTAGCTCAGTGCAGACGTCTGTGTGGAGCTCAACTTTTCCTTTGCTTTATGCTAGGAGCTCAGGTGCCTGGCTAGACAGTTGCATTAGGCAGCAAAGCACCTAATCCTTGCTGAAGCCTACCTAATCCTCTCAGCTTAATGGCCTTCTACTCCTTCAGATACTCCTTTCTTTATTTTTCTTTTCTATTTCATCAGCAATTGAATTCTTTCCTCTTCCATTTGCAAAACAGTGTTGGAAGCAGGCTGGCTGGCTGGGCCAACCATTCTCATTCCCTGTTACCAACACCTCTCAGTTCTTCTAGGCTCTGGAATGCAGAAACCCATAAAAGCAGCTGGAAGTAAATGAGTAATGGAGAAGAAAGACAGGTCTCTATAGACTGAAGAAAGTGCTCTATAGACCAGTGTTTGAGAACCTCTCATTAATGCTTCCTGGTTATTTTTTTCTGCATTCACTTTGCTGAATCCAAATCCCACTCAAGCCATTGGGAATTGTTCCACTGACTTCTGTGAGAGTCAGATCTGGCCCTCATCTGGAAGGTAAAAGTAGTCTCACTGGTTTTCTTTTATTTCAGTTGGTTTCACTTTCTGCTTCTCAGCTCCCAGAACAATGTGAATGCATTCATAGTCCTCCATGGTGAGATTCATACAAACTATTCTGGTTTTATGTATTTGTAAAATAAAAATCAAATGTGTATTACCTCTGTCCTTCTCACTCTGCTTTTCTGTCCCTCTGGTCTGTTTTTTGCTCCAACCCCCCCTCACCCCCTTCCACAATGAGGTAAATGAAAATATCTTTTTAAGAATAACACATTTTTGAAGAAACTTTGCAGTCAAACAACAAGACACTCTCAACTTTTGGCATCATTAAAAGCAGACAGTTTGCCCTTAGAAAGTAATCTGTTTACAGTATCTCAAGTGGAAAAAAGATACGTTGGGTTGTGAAAGATGTTTGTTCCATCACCATGGAACTCTTTGTGCAGTTCCCAGGGCAAGGCATTGCATGTGGGGAGGTTACAAAGGATTTCTACACCACAGCTCAGTCTTCAGCTTCTAAGTGGAAGCTGTAGCTTTATGACAAGCTCTTTCTTCTAAAGTAGCATTTTGTTCAAATTAACATCTCTGATAGTGGAAAGGGAGCGATGTAGATTGCAGTACTATAGAAGATACAGAAGGGAACTTTATCTCATACAGCTTTGGGGTTTTATCCTCCAGATCGCCTAAAATTCCTTCCAAGTAACGTGTTAAGATATTGGTAATGCAGTGACTCAACCATATAAACAGATGGAGTGAGTATCGTGCAGCCAGTGATTCAGCTAATCTACAGCTCTGGAAATGAAAATTTGATTTAACAAGAGGAAAAATGTTGAATAAGACATTTATAATTTTTCCTTTTCTGAAGGAGGCTTGAAGAACGTTGTTTTTCCTACTGAACAGAGAGGGTGGAAAATCACAGGACAACAGCTTATCAAAAGGATGGCATCTTGATCCCCACACAGAAACTCCTTGCAGTAGTACTGCACAGCGGTGCCAGCTCTTGGTCTGAGCCCAAGTCCTGCTGTGGGACATGAGCTATTAATGTCTCCAGAGGGAGTGTTCCCAGCTGAGCTACACAGATCTCCATGATCTAGTTCAAGCAAAGCTTGACATTTATTTAGACTGAGTTAACTCATTGATTTCAGATTTACAATCTTAAAAGCCATATAAGTCACATGTATTTCCCAGGCTCCTCTTATACCACACAAAGTTGTGGCTGCAGATGTGAATGTGCTGTGGATGCAAACAAGGCACGCAGAAGTTGCTTTTTGGAATGCTCTCCAAAAAGCCAGAGGACATCTAAGCTGTTGGCATGTTTTATTACATACCTTTTTCCCTTGGAGTGATGAAAGAAGAAACTGGTTTGCTGCTGAGGCCTCCCATTGTTAAGAGATTAGGACTTTAAAAAAATCACCTGATTTTTATGGAAAACTGGGGAGAATCCTGCTCTGTTTAGATTATTCCAGTCTTAACACTGCAATTATGATATTTATTCAATAAGTTATGAGTACAGATTGCTGCCACCTGCATGGAAGCCCATCCCTTCAACTCTGTGTAAATGTTTCCTTTGAAAGCTTAATTATGAAAGAGTTGCAAAGTACACAATCAAAAGCCTTGAGAAGTTTCCTTTTTCTGAGTAGGTTAAGTGCACATGAATGTTCCATTATGATATTTAGAACTTGGAAAGTACTAAAGGAAGCCAGAGTAAGCCTAATTCATCTAGCAACTGCATGCAGGATGCAGTTTTGCCCTCCAATACATTTACACAATCCTAATATCCCTAAATTGCAACTGAAAGTACGTTACAGAGAACAGATCTGGGAGAATGCTTTGCTCATTTGGTGAGATGGGACCTTCATAGCTTAGTGTTTGCAAATACTTGGTCCAACTGTGAGGAATGCTCTTATATATCTGGGACTATTCTCAGTAACCAAGGTCCTGACCCTACAAACATATCTGGGCATGCTTTAAGTAATGAACTGCACTTAATGAGCATATTTAAGATGTACAATGTGAAGAAAGTAACAGAAGTTTGAGAATCTGAGTATTCTGTTATTTGCAGTTGTAAGCGTACATATTACAGAACCTCATTTTTACTACTTGTAATTTGCAATTACAAAATATTAAAATGGCATTTCATTCGCCCTAGCATGTAGCTTTTGCTTTATTAGAAAAAAAAAACCCAGGACTCTCACCATTGGATTTAAGTGAGTACACCTGTGCCTATGGAAGTTCATAATATAAAACGAGATGAGAAATAATCCTTATAAAGTGTGTAGTATGGAGAATTTGTTGTCTTACATCTTTTGTATTGGACCCTTGTCCTCTTCTGGAACAGATGAGGGACAACACAGTTTGTTTGGCCAAAAAGCAAGCAAGGAAGCAAGCAGGGAAGGGAGGGACGGACGGAGGCAGGCAGGTAGAAAGCCAGGCTGGAAAGCAGGCAGGCAGGCAGGCAGGAAGGCAGGCAGGCAGGCAGGAAAGCAGGAAGGCAAGAGGGCAGGCAGGCAGGCAGGAAGGAAGGCAGGCAGGCAGACAGGAAGGAAGGGGTAGATATCCTTTCCTTTTTTGTTTGTGGTTGTTGGTTTTTTTGCCTTTGAATCACTTGTCTCAGTTACTTCATTCTTTTCCCCTGATGCTCCTCTCTTTCCAGTTCCATCTATTTTCCAAATGTTGCGGGGGTTCCCTCTAAAGCCATGTAAGTTTTAGTGCTTTTCTTAAATCTTCTTTTCCTGGAATCACTTCAGCTATGACATTTTAAAAATTAAGCTTAGCTTTCAAGCTGGCAGAGGCTGTAACAGAGAGAGCAGAAGATGAAATAAAAATCAGGGACCTCTCAACAGTGTTCAGGAACAGTGCATTCAGTGAGTTTAGAGATGGGCACCTGGCAGGCACAAGTTAGATCAAAGGTAATTTTTAGACTACTTTCTTATGGGAATGGGGTTTATATAGTCATATCATATACGTACAGGTATATTTGGGGGTGTATCCATGTCATTTAATAACTTTTGAACTTAGCAACTTACTCCAGCTCCGTAGGAGATAGCATTAAAGCTGTCAGAATAATTTAGTTCCTGTAGCAATCATGAAAATAAGTTGTGGAGCAAGGAAGGTGTATTGTGTCCTCTCTGAATGATGGAAATTCTGCAGTGGGAGCTTTTCAGCAACAGAATCCGCGACCTGAAGAGAGACTTTTTATGTATGCCACAACTTTGGAAGAGATTTTAGTCAACACTTGCACCTACCTAAACTCTAAAGTTTACAAACCATGAGGCACAAACGTGTGGGGAATCAGGCTTTTTTAGTTCTGGTGCTTGGGGAGCCACATGCTTTAAGATCGAGGGAGTTTGACCATTTGTTGATGTTATGAAAAGCGTAAGAGGCTGAGGAAAGTAAAGAATAGAGTAACATTAATTACAAAAGAGAACAAGAGATGGGATTACTTGGGTGAGGGGAAAAAAGCAAACCAGGAATTTCTATACCTGTCATTTGTGAGGGGTACCTGGGGAGGAGCAAGTGACGGTCAGGAAAGGAAGGAAAAGCAAAGGGAAGCAGGAGGAGAAAGGAAAATCCAAGTTGGAAAAGGCATGAAGAAAGGCTTTGAAGATCACTGGGGGAAGGGATTAAACAGAAACTAAATTAGTTTGAATTTAGTCTACACTTTCTCAAAAGAAATTGCTGAACTCCTATCCAAAGAAGTGCAGGCAAGGCAGGGGAAGAACAAAGGGTTTGCAGGGAGAATCAAATTTGAAGAAGAGGCAGGTCTGGGCACGGGAAACAGTTAATTTGAAGCACTATTTAGTGAATGTGTCACTAATGAATGTGTCAGGGATAATGAGAAAAGAAACTTGTGGTAGAAGAAGTCAGCCTGGTCACAGGAACTCTGTTAGAGGTGTTGTTACACAGCGGAAGAGGAGAAATAGAGAAAGAGGCTCTTGTGAGTAAGACAAACCAAGAGTTGTATTTTTTTTTAAATATCGTGTTTATACAAGTCATTTATATGAACTTTGAGACCAGATTCATACATCTGAACACTCTGGATTAGCATAGTTCGTTTTCTTTCCCACTCTCTCTGCTAGGCCTACAAGTTCTTTCTTTGTTCACAAGCCCGACATCCATGTGGTTCTGACTGTACAGGTTAAAATGGCTCGAAAACAAACTCCTGTAGAGGCTCCAAGAGGTCTAGTGAGAGGACGAAACGGCAGGTTTTTTTAATGGACAAATGGTGGCCGTGTGCACAGACTGACTAGATTTCTGAAGACCAACAGCAACTCTGTTGACTGAGCAAGTCTCCACACAGCCATCATGCTCTGAGGACTGAAGGTATACCTGGTTTTCAGGACCACTTAAGTGGCCATTTCTATTGCCAGTCTATTAGCTGTAGCTTTTTTAAGTGGCATGGCCTAGGAAAGTTTTCTAGAAAGCAAACTTAGATGGCTTGCAACTGTTAAACCAACAGAAGGAGTGGAATGGACCTTGAAAAACTGTAGGGCATTTACAGTGTTATAGAATAATTGAGTGAATTTCCAGCTGTGCTTCTGCAGAGGGACTACAAAATCTGAAACTAAACCTGCTTTGGTTTGGAGCAGAGCTGAGTTTCCTAAGATGAGACTTGCTCGCTATTCATCAACTTCTTCCCCTCCCTTGATAACTTTTGCCCTTAAAGAGAGATGGAGATGTTAAGAGGGTCTTTCAATTGGTGTAAGAATGAGTAGCAGAGTAGAGACAAGAGATCACCTCAGTGACCCAACTGAAAGGAAGAAGTGAAGAAAAGAAGCAGAGTACAGTGACAGAAAGACATCTGTATCTAGCATCTTTATTTCAGATCACAGCAGGACCTCAGGACTGGACACCAAGGTCTGGGAAAACGCTGGTTGCAGTGCAGACCCTCCCCTCACTCAAGAGCTGGAGAACAAACCTTATGATAAGCAGCTGAGGAAACTAGGGTTGTTTAGACTAGAGGGGATGCTGAGGGGAAACCTTGTTGCTCTCTACAAATACCTGAAAAGAGGTTGTGGTGAGGTGGGTGTAGGTCTCATCTCCCAAGTAAGAAGTTGGCTCAAGTTGTACATGGGGAGGTTCAGTTTAGACATCAGGAAAAATTTCTTCTCTGAAAGGGTGGTCAAGCACTGAAACAGCTGCCCAGGAAAGTGGCTGAGTCACCATCCCTGGAGGTGTTTAAAAGACAGGTAGATGATGTGCTCAGGGATCTGGCTTAGCAGTGGACAGGTACAGTTGGACTTGGTGATCTCAAAGGCCTTTTCCAATCAAATGATTCTATGATTCTATTCTATGATTAAGGTGGGAGCAGGTTTTGACAAACCATCTGCCCAGTAGTCATGCCAGGCAGTTGCAGAACACACAGGGTGAAGAAGTCCCTCACAAGTTTCTGGGGGTCTATACGGCCTTCAGGGAGACCTCCAGCGAGATCCCTGGATGCCTTCACTGAAGCTCGCAGACTCAAGGCTCCTCAGGGTGGCTCCTTCCACAGTGGCACCTAATAAAGAAGGGATCCATCACAAGACCTGAGGTGGGGAGACAACCCTCTGGGAGAGCAGCCTTGCCCCCTGTGGCGGAGCCACTTGGTATCTCACTATGAGGACAGGCTGAGTGAGTTGGGGTCGAGTGAGTGAGCGAGATGGCGCCTGGAGAAGGCTCCAGAGAGACCTTGTAAGAGGCCTTCCAGTACCTGAATGGGCTACAGGAAAGCTGGGGAGCGGCTTTTTACAAGAGCAAGTAGTGATAAGAATGACTTTAAATTGGAAGAGGGAAGATTTAGCTTAGACACCAGGCAGAAATTCTTCACAATGAGGGCGGTGAGACACTGGCAGGGGTTGGGATGCCGTGGATGCACCCTCCCTGGAGGTGTTCAAGCCCAGGTTGGATGGGGCCCTGAGCAGCTTGGTCTGTGGGAGGTGTCCGTGCCCACGGCAGGGTACTTGGAACGGGATGGGCTTTAAGGCCCTTTCCGACTCAGACTATTCTATACCGTCTCAATTCCCCTACCCCCCTACCTCCTCCACGGGAAAGAAGGGGGGGGGGGGCGCCGTGTGGCCGGCCACGCCCCGTCGTGCATATTCATGACGCGCGCCGGGGAGGTGCTGGCGCAGGGAGGGCGGGGCGTGGGGGGCCGTCCCCCCGCGCTCCGCC
>JAUMJL010000525.1:0-189377 GCA_033558185.1 Dromococcyx pavoninus | reverse complement strand
GGCGGGGCGGGAGCGTTGATTGGCTGAGAGTGAAAGGGGCGGGGGCGAAGGGGGAACTTGAGGGGGAGAAGCGGGACGGGTCCAAGCTATTGTTACTCCCAGTACTCCCCGTGCCCCCAGTACCTCAGGGTCTGGGGGGAACCAAGGACTGGTCAGGCCTCATCTTGAATATTGTGTACAGTTCTGGGCCCCCCAGTTTGGGAAAGATGTCAGGATACTGGAATGTGTTCAGAGGAGGGCAACGAAGATGGTGAAGGGGCTGGAGAACAAGCCCTACGAGGAGCTACTGAGGGAGTTGGGGCTGTTTAGTCTGAAGAAGAGGAGGCTCAGGGGAGACCTCATTGCTCTCTACAACTACCTAAAAGGAGATTGTAGTCGGGCAGGGGTTGGTCTCTTCTCTCAGGTGACCAGTGACAGAATTAGAGGCCGTGGACTCAAGCTTCGTCAGGGAAAGTTTAGACTTGATGTTAGGAAAAAGTTCTTCACTGAAAGGGTGATCGGCCATTGGAATGCGCTGCCCAGGGAGGTGGTGGAGTCGCCGACCCTGGAGGTGTTTAAGGGGAGACTGGATGAGGCACTGAGTGCCATGGTTTAGATGATGGTTGGTGTTAGTGTTGGTGTTAGTGTTGGGATATAGGTTGGACTCGATGATCTCAGAGGTCTTTTCCAACCTTGTGATACTGTGATACTGTGACTGGGAGGAACCCAGGGGCTGGGGGGGACACCCAGGGTTTCGGGGGGGAGGGGGCACAGGGATTGGGGGGACAGAGGGGGCTGGGGGGGCTCGGAATGGGGGGGCACAGGGAGATTGGGGGGGCACAGGGTTTTGGGGGAGCACAGGGGTTGGAGGGGCACAGGGATTGGGGGGACACGGGGCTGGGGGGTTCAGGGCCTGGGGGGTACATGGGGTGGGGGGCTGAGGGGATGGGGGGCACATGGAGTGGGGGGGCACAGGGGGCTGGGGGGACACCCACGGTTTCGGGGGGTGGGGCACAGGATGGGGGGGCACAGGGCATTGGGAGGGACACAGGAGGTTGTGGGGAGCACAGGGGATGGGGGGCATAGGGGAATGTGGGGGCACAGGGAGTTGGGGGGCACAGGATGGGGGGTTGGGGGCACAGGGGATTGGGGGGGCACGTGGAGTTGGGGATGGATAGAGGGGGATGGGGGCAACAGATGAGGCAACAGGAGGATGTGGGGGCACAGGGGTTGGGGGGCAGAGGGGGATGGGAGGGCACAGTTCTCCCAGTTTAAGAGGGCAATTTTCGACCCAGGTTGGGGGGATAAAACCCCCATGGGCATCGGGTCTGCTCTCCCTCGGTGGTCAGGAGGGAGATGGAGGGGGATGAAGGGAACCCCCCCACGAGATTCAGATGATGGGAGAGCAGGAATTGTCCACCTGGATTATTAAACACTTAATTTTTAATGAAGCAGCAATTTAAAAGCCACCGAGACCCCCGGGGTTGAGGTTCCTCCTGGGACCAAGGATAGGGCGGAGGATGAAGCTCCCCCAGCCCTTGGCGCCACGGGTGGGGGTTTGGGCTCCCCTGGGGCTCCCCGGGGAGCAGGGTTGGGGTTCCTCATCCACCTCGGGGTCCGGAGCTTGGTGAGTGGTCGGGCGTTGAGGGGAGGTGTTTGGAGAGGGAGAAGAAGGTCCAGAGGGGGCCACGAATCCCGGGTGGGCAGAGAACGGCGACCGCCTGGTCTGAATGGAGCTGAGAGAGTGCTCTGGGGCCGGGAGGGATGGGTTGACAGGTTCTGCTGCTGCATCCGATGGGAAAGGAAGGCTGGAAGGGAGCAGAAGTAGGCTGAGGACACCAAAAGAGTGGTGTGGTCGGAACGTTGGAGGGACCCAGAGGGAGGTAGGACCAGGGAGAACCGTGGGTCCATCAGAACATCTCCTTCCTCCCTGGGCAAGAGGGTGGAGGGCGCTTGCCAAGCCCAGAGCTGGAGCTCGAAGCCATTTCCGAGCTCCCCATGGTGGGGAATCTCCCCCTGGATGCACTCCTGGACCTTGGAGAGGCCTCTTTGGAGGGGATGATGGACCTGGAGGTGCTGGGGAAAGGTTGTCCCCGTCTTCAGGCTCCTCATGGTGCCACATTCTGCCTCCAGGCTGGAACCCACCGGGTGCCGAGGGCTCTGCCAGGAGCTGGGAGGGCTCCTTGGGCCCAGGGATGGTGAGAGCCGAAGGGGACGGGAGGAGATGCAGGAGAGGAGCAGGGTCTGGGGAGACCTCAGACCAGCTTCCAGTAGGGAAAGGGGCTCCAGGAAAGCTGGGGAGGGGCTCTGGATCCGAGAGTGCAGGGATGGGATGAGAAGAAGGGTTTTGGAGTGCAAGAGGGGAGATTGAGGTGAGATGTTGGAGAGAAATGTTCTGCTGTGAGGGTGGGGAGGCCCTGGCCCATGTTACCCAGAGCAGTGGTGGCTGTCCCATCCCTGGAGGTGTCCAAAGCCAGGTAGGATGGAGCTTGGAGCCTCCTGACCCAGTGGGAGGTGTCCCTGGGGGGTTGCAACAGGATGGGCTTTGAGGTCCCTTCCAACCCAACCCATCCCGTGGTTCTGTTTTTCTATGAAACACTGGAAATCCATAATTTTCACCACAATAATATCCCAAAACATCTGGATTTCTCCCAACCCATTCCATGGTTCCCTGATTCCATGATTACGTGATCTTTGAGGTCTCTTCCAACCTCAAATTCCCGACAGAGTCTCCTCTCCCAAAGTTTTTGAGATTTCGTTTAATTTCTGGATTCACCGCGTGGAAGCCACAAGAAAGCTCCAGAAAAAGCCTTTCCCTCTGGCCAGGAAAAGCTCTTGGACACCCAAAGCACCCCGTGAGGACCTTCCCATGACAACTGATCTGCAAAAACACCTACTTGGGGGAAACCCAATGCCAAGAGCAGAAGTTCTTGATTTCCCCTCTCGTGGGAGTCGTTAAGGTAGAACTTCAAGCACACGAGGACCATAAATCTCCTCTCTCAGAGGGCCAAGAACCCATTAGGAAGGTCCCCCTCTGGGCTTCAGCGCCTGAGCTGGTGACTCCTTGACCCAGGGGCCTTGGCCCGGGCCGTTGGGTCCTGGCCCGGCCCCCAGGGGCCTGGGAAGGCCAAGGGCTGAGGGATTAAAACTGAGGCACAAGTGGAAAAAACTCTTCTTGGACCCTCAGAGGAGCAGGAGGGTCCATGGAATGAACTCATGGAAGGGATTGGGTGGGAAGGGACATCAAAGCCCATCCAGTTCCACCCCCCTGGATCAACTCCCACTGGATTGGAGGCTCCAAGCCCCACCCAACCTGAACTTGGACACCCCCAGGGATGGGACATCCTGGGACAGGGAACCCAGGAAAAGCACAGAGTTGTTGTCCAAGCACGTGAATGTGGGACAGGGGAGGCCAAAGCCCACCTGGAGTCACATCTGGCAAGAGATGGGGTTCATGGAATGGGTTGGGTTGGAAGGGACATCAAAGCCCATTCAGTTCCAACTCCCAGGGTCACCTCCCACTGGATCAGGAGGCTCCAAGCCCCATCCAACCTGGCCTTCAACACCTCCAGGGATGGGGCAGCCACCACTGCTCGGAGAAACCTGGGCCAGGGCCTCCCCACCCTTACAGGAGAACATTTCTCACCAACATCTAACCCAAATCTCCCCCCTTTCACCCCAAAACCCTTCCCCTCCTCCCATCCCTGCACTCCCTGACCAAGAGCCCCTCCACAGCTTTCCTGGAGCCACTTTGCCTACTGGAAGCTGCTCCAAGGTCTCCCCACAGCCTTCTCCTCTCCAGGATGGACACCCCCAACTCTCCCACCCTGTCCTCGCACAGGAGGTGCTCCAGCCCTCCCATCATCTCCGTGGCCTCCTCTGGCCTCGCTCCAACAGCTCCAGCTCCTTCCTGTGCTCAGGACTCCAGAGCTGGACACAGGGCTCCAGGTGGGCTCTGCCCAGAGCGGAGCCGAGGGGCAGAACCCCCTCCCTCCCCTCTGCTTCCCCAGGACCCTGGTGGATTCTGGGCCGGGAGCGCTCCTTGGTGGGATTGTTGGGGAAATCTGAAGCTGCTCTTTTTGACATCATCTCCAAATAAAACAGTGGAAAAATGGACACGAGGCTTGATCAATAAAGTCTAAAAAAGGGCAGAAATGCAATTATTGGCACCGGGTCCTGGGTCTGGAGCTCCTTCCTGGACCCGAGTGTTTCGTTTCACAGCCACGGGGTTTGGTTCATTTCCCACAGATTTGGGGTTTCTGTTTCATTGGGACCAAGAAAAAGGTCAGCAAAGCGGATCCTGGTGGCGTTTGGCCAACGGAGAAGCCGAGGTCTGGACGAGACCTCCCCGGTGGGGGCTCCAGATCCGCCCATCCCTGGGGCCCAGGGGGTGCACGGTTTCGGGCCCTGGGGGTGATGCTGTTGAAGGTTGAGCTCAGCGGGGTGGGAGGAAGGGTGAAATCGTTCCTAATGAGGTTTTTGGATGATGCAAAGACCTTAATTCGATAGAGGTTGGATGCAAAGTCATCCTCCAACGGGCGGTGACGGAGAGGAGGGGCTGCGGTCCCCTCCAGAGAAGGTCGAGCATCCAAGAGAAGGAGCATTTTGGGGGTCTTTCGGGTGGTTCTTGGGCAATGGGAGGGTCCTGGGGGGTCCCTGTGCCTGGTTTTGGCCCCTGGTGGGCAATTCGGGGTTGTGATTCTCGTGGTTTGACCTCAAACCCTTCGCCCAGCCCTGAGGTCTGGGTGGGGAGGGTCACTCCGGGCAGGCTGGGGAGGGAGCAGGGGGTGCTGGGGTGGTGCTGGCTTCCAGGTGAGGTCCTGCTCCTTCCTCAGTTCACACCAGTGCTGCCCAGTCCCCACCAAGGACCTCTCCCACCACGGCGATGCCAGGGGCAAGGTGAGGAGGAGGAACCAGCGCTGGGATCCGGCCACAACCACGGCCGGGAGGGGGGGTCCAAGCCCCCTTGTAGTGAAGTGTTGGTGGCACCAAGACGAGGGGCGTGGGTGGGGGCAAGGGGGCAAGGGAGAGGTCGGATGAGCGGAGCCGCGCCCGGCCTCGAGGTCCTAGCAGGACCTTTCCTTGCTGGGAAGAACCCTCCAAGGAGAACTGGTGGGAGCACCTGAGAAAGACCTCAAACCATCACCTGGCGAGGGCAGAACCAGAGCCAGGGGCCAAACGGGGCGTGGAGGGACCCTCTTGGTCCTGCAGCCCCTCTGGAACCCGGGAGAGAACTTTGCAGCGCAGAACTCCCATTCTCCGGGGCTGCAGCCGCTGCTGGGGAACCTCCTGCCGCTCCCAGGAGCTCCTTGAAGCCCTTAATTATCCTTAAACTCAAAACAAGGCTTTTCATTCCAATCAGGACCCACCTGGCTTCGTCTTCCCCTCCTTCAAACCCACACTCCCTCCAAGGGTGTCACAACAACCTCTTCCCCTCAGGTGTTCCCCCCAGGTGTTTCCAGCCAAGGAGAAGCCCCCACAACTCTTTGAAGGATTGAGGTGTTTTGCACCCTTTTTGGATGGATCTCACCTCAATCTCTCCTCTTGCACCCCAAAACCCTTCTCCTCATCCTGTCCCTGCACTCCATGATCCAGAGCCCCTCCCCAGCTTTCCTGGAGCCCCTTTCCCTACTGGAAGATGCTCTGAGGTCTCCCCACAGCCTTCTCCTCTCCAGGATGGACTCTCCCAGGAACAGTCACAGTAATGAAGACACCGTCTGGTTGTTCTCTCCAGTGATTAAAGCCCAGATCCTTTGATCCAGGTCCCACCTCTGTACCCCAAAGCGAGAGCACAACAGCTCCACTCAGCCCCCAGAAACCTCTCGTTCCTTGAAGCCTCATTAACGAAAACACTGAAAAACAGCAAAAGCCATCCCTGTTCCCTCAATCTGGCGCTCGCTGCATCTCTGACTCTGAATAATTGATGACATTTCCCTGAAAACGTCTTTTTTCCAATGAGTTCTGCCTTCCCTTTGTGGAGGCTTCACTGGGATCGTCGTCTCCATTCTTCTTTCTCAATAAATGATGAGAAATTTGCCCAAACCCCCACTTTAAGCCAAGGCAGAGTTAATTTTTTGTCTCGTCGCTGTCGGCAGCAGAATCTTCCCATCGGGAGGAAGGATGAGGTTGTTCTGTCACATCTTCACCCCAAGAAATTCATAGTCACTGGTTCTCGTCCCCTTGACACGACTTCAGGCTCTGAAAGCGTTTGGTGTGGTGGTTCTGGTGTTGTTCAGGAAATAAATGTTGGTTTGTGGAATCACGGGATGATTTGGGTTGGAAAAGACCTCTAAGATCATCAAGATCAAACATCATAGAATGGGTTGGGTTGGGTTGGGTTGGAAGGGACCTCAAAGCCCATTCAGTCCTATACCCTGCCATGGGCAAGGACACCTCCCACTGGATCAGGGGACTCCAAGCCCCATCCAACCTGCCCTTCAGCATCTCCAGGGATGGGGCAGCCACCACTGCTCTGGGAAACTTGGGCCAGGGCCTCCCCACCCTCACAGCAGAACATTTCTCCCCAACATCTCACCTCAATCTCCCCTCTTTCACCCCAAAACCCTTCTTCTCATCCCATCCCTGCACTCCCTGATCGAGAGCCCCTCCCCAGCTTTCCTGGAGCCCCTTTCCCTACTGGAAGTTGCTCCAAGGTCTCCCCACAGCCTTCTCCTCTCCAGGATGGACACCCCCAACTCTCCCACCCTCTCCTCACACAGGAGGTGCTCCAGCCCTCCCATCATCTCTGTGGCCTCCTCTGGCCTCGCTTCAACAGCTCCAGCTCCTTGCTGTGCTCAGGACTACAGAGCTGGACCTGGAGTGGTGACACAGGACACTGCAAACCTTTGCAGCTCAGTTTTTTAGCCAGGAGACTCTGTGGGGCGGCATTGGGGAGACCCCTTGGATCCCAAGGAACCCTCTAGAAAACCATTGCGAGGCTCCCGCGTGAGCCAGACGCCGTCATTTCCGTTCCCTCACCAACTCTCTAACAATATTTATCCTCTTTTTTCCTCTTCTATTTCTCCTTTAAAGGGCATTTTATGTTTTATAACGGACTTCACCCACTGCGTAAAGCAAAGACGTAAAAGCTGACGTCACCCAGTCAACATCTTGGGTAATAAAATGCAAAATTCCTTCTACGAAGGAGCAGAAAATGGGGAGTGACGGCCACCAACACCCAGGCTCGGCTCCCACTCTGAATTTTTAAACTCAACCTCTCTGGTAACGTAATAAAATCACACAAATAAACAGGTTCTGGCTCGAGAAACAGCCCAGGAAATGTTGTTTAGTAGCTCGGTCCTCCCATCCGTCTCCTCCTCTCGGGTTCTCATCGCGTTTGCATCGATCCGGAGGGGCTTTTTCCGTCCCCTTGGCGTTCAGGGGTTTAAAGCAGTGATAAAAAGCTCATATGAACCCAAAAGGGGAATGTGAAACGGAAAGGAACGAGGACGAGGCTGTCAGCTGAGGGCCAGGAGGTGTTTGTGGTCCTGGCTGGGTGAGAGGGGCTGCCAGGAACCCGAATTAGAGGGACAGTGCAGGGAAGTCTTCCAAGAACCAAGGGCGCTGGTCCTGAGGGAGAGAGATTTTAGGAAGAATTTCCTCCTGGGAAGAGTGGAAGCCCCTTGGATGCATCTGGGGCAGGTGGTAACACCCCCCCCCCCCCCCCGGCCCCAGTATCTGAACAAAGGACCTGAAAAGAGGTCGAAATTCCAACATCGGAGCTTGGATCCACCGTGCCCAGGGAATCTTGTCCCAAGGCGTCACTTCTACGTGGTTTTTGAAGCCCTCCAGGGTTGGGGTCTCCTCTCCCTTCCCTGGGAGCCTTTGCCAGGGCTGGACAACCCTTTCCACGCAGGAATTTCTCCCAAGATCCAACTCAAACCTCCCCTGGGGCAACTTGAGGCCATTCCCTCTCATCCCACCCCTCGTGGGAGCAGAGCCCAGAACCCACCTCCCCACAATCTCCTCTCCTTCCCGGAGACCCTGTATGTGGGAAGCCCTCTCCCAGAAGGGTCACAGCAGGGCTGGGGGGAATCTGGGGTCCCACAGAGGCAGCCCCAGGGGTGACAGCGCAGGGCAGGGAGAGGGGGACTCGCGAGGTCCTGGTGCCGCGTCCACCCCCTTCCCACCTGCAAGGTGCCCGGGACACTGGGGCCCTGCTGGGCTGGGTCCTCAACGGGTTTTAATTTCCCCCACCGGCATTTTGGGGGTTTATTGGTCTTTCTTTTTTGTTATTTCCCTTTTCATTCCTATTTATTATTCTTGGTCTTGTGATTTGTTTTGTTTTATTTCAATTCTTGAACTGTTTTTATCTCAACCCACGAGTTCTCCCACTTTTATTTCCCAGGTGCAACATCCACACGGGGTTTGAGCCCCTCCAAGGATGGGGATTCCCCCCTGCCCTGGGAGCCTCTGCCAGGGCTTCCTCACTCTTCCCAGGAAGGACTTTCTCCCAATCTCCAATCCAAATCTCCCCTGGTCCAACTTGAGGCTGTTTCCTTTCATCCCACCCCTTGTTCCTTGGGAGAAGATCCCCACCTGGCTCCAACCTCCTCTCCAGGAGCTGCAGAGAGTGAGGAGGTCTCCCCTCAGCCTCCTCTTCTCTTTCACGAAATCATCCACTTGGAAAAGGCCTTTGAGATCACTGAGTCCAATTCCCCATCCCAAGGTTCATTGCAGGGGCCAGGTAACCCCCGGCAGTGCCCGGCTCTCCCCTGGAGTAGGAAGGTGACTTCCAGCCAGATGGACACCTCTGGACACTCATTGCATTCAGCCCCAAACACGTGAGTTGTTTTCCCCACCCCTTTTTCCCCCATTTTCTTCTCTAATTGCTGTTTCTCATGTTGTTTCTTGGCAGAGGAACACGAGCAGAGCTCCTGGTGCTCCATGAGGGAGAATCCCCACGAGCTGAGCCTTTCCTTCCAATCGGAGTCGACCACCTCAAGTCTTTGAAGTTCTCCTCTCCCAAGAAACAAGGGGTGTGATGAGAGGAAACGGCCTTGAGTTGCCCCAGAGGAGGTTTGGAGAAATTCCTTCCTGGGACGAGTGGGGAAGCCCTGGCAGAGGTCCCCAGGGCAGGGAGGGATCCCCATCCCTGGAGGGGTTCAAACCTCGTGTGGATATGGCTCCTGGGGACAGGGTTGGGTGGTCAAAGGGGGTTCCACAGTGAAGGATGTCCACAACTGTCCTCTACTTCTTATTGGCCATGAGGTCTGCACGTGCTGGCTTGGTCAGGGACCGATCCCGAGTGTGGGAGAGCACTTGGATCTGGAAGAGGGGAGACCTTCTCAGCAGGGTCCTCCTAAGGGGCGACCACGCAGGGTGGGCACCCCTGTTGTGGCCATCCTGGCACTGGTGAGGATGGAGGAGCGTCTCAGCTCATCTCTGTAGATGAGTTTTTGAAGGACATGGTTTAGCAGAGGATGGGTGCGGTTGGACTCAATGATCTCAAAGGTCTTTTCCAACTGGAAGATTCTATGATCCTATGATTCAAAGCCCACGCAGTCTCACCCCTTGCCATGGGCAGGGACACCTCCCACTGGATTGGGGGCTCCAAGCCCCATCCAACCTGGCCTTGAACACCTCCAGGGATCATAGAATAATGGAATGGGTTGGGTTGGAAGGGGCCTCCAAGCCCACCCAGTTCCACTCCCCTGGTGCTTGGAGCAGCCCTTCGAACCATGGAATGGTTGGGGTCGGGAGGGTGGCTGCAGGGTGTTCTTCTGCTCCTCAGACATGGGTCCCCTCCCATAGAGACCCCCACCCAGGCCGGCCCAGCAGCCTCATCCCACCCCGCAGCCCTTGGACCTCCTGGAAGAACTCAAGCCCAGGCCAGCACCGCCAGTTCAGGAGGGTTTTATTGTCACCCCCCACCCCTGGTGGGGGTCAGAGCAACCCAAAAAATCCAGAGACCACATCTTGGTGGACCTTGAAGAGGCACTTCTAACCCTCGAGGGCTGTGAGGTGGGAACGGAGGCGAAGGAGCTCCTGCATGGGAGCAAAGACACCCAACACCACCCTCTCCATGGACGGGGAGGGAAGAGCTGCACCTACCGAGGTCCAACAAGTCCCTGTAGATGTCCTACAGGAGGTGTGAGGGCTTTGAGCAGACCTAAGGTACCAAACCCAGCTCCTCCCGTGGGGCAGTTGGAGCGGCCCAAGCCACGTCCCACCAGGAAGGGGTCACAGGGCCCCCCACCCATGGGATCCACAGCCCCTCCCAGCTCCTCCCAGGGCCACCACGAGGCTTGGAGGCAGCAAGACCAGGAGGAGCCAGGGCAGGGCCTTGTCTGCCCCCGAGGTGGTGTTGTCCACCCGGGCACTGGAAGATCTCCTCTTCCAAGCGTAGAACTTGGCCACCGCTGCGTTGGGGTTCCCCTGGGCGGGGTCGAACCACATCTGGATGCAGCGCCCGCTGCCCCGGCGCTCCGTGGAGTAGCTGTAGGAGTTGGACCAGATCTTCTCGCAGAGGTCCTTCGGGTGGGGGAAGACCTGGCTGAAGGGTCTGCAGACAGAGCCCCAGGGGCAGCGGTTGGTTCCTGGGGGCAGAGCACCAGAAGACAAGGTCCTTAAATCCAGGAGGTGCAACCCAAGGGCACAAAGCCCATCCCAGCATCTCCACCAGAACCTTCTCCACCTCCACCCCAATCCCTGCACCTTCTCCACCACCCCCACCCCAACTCCTGCACCTTCTCCACCTCCACGCCAACCTCTGCACCTTCTCCACCTCCACCCCAACTCCAGAACCTTCTCCACCTCCATCCCTGTACCTTCTCCTCCACCACCACCCCAACCCCTGCACCTTCTCCATCTCTATCCCCTGCACCTTCACCACCTCCACCCCAACTCCTGCAACTTCCTCACCTTTTCCACCCCAACCCCTGCACCTTCTCCACCTCCACCCCAACCCCTGCACCTTCTCCACCTTCCAACCACCACCCTAGCAGCCAGGGGTGGCGTTTTGACTCCAGCAGTGGTGCTTAGTCTGGATGATCCTCAGAGGTCTTCTCCAGCCTTACTGGTTCTATGACACCCCCAGGCTCCCCCCTGTGGGTCTGAGGAGCCCTTTGCCCCACGGATCCCACCCACCTGTTGCCCAGTTCCAGCCCTGGTGCCAGTTTTCCTTGCAGGTGACATAGTCCTTGCAGTCCTCCCACCACTCCTCGCAGTCCTCTTTGCAGAGGGGCACGTGCAGGATCCTCTCCCGGCGCCAGGTGCTGTCGGCCTGCAGGAGGAATGGGACCCTGACCATTGGTGGTGGCCCTCGAGGGCCAAAGGTCGGGATCTGCCACATCCCACCCCTCCCAGCACCTTCCATTGGGCTCCAGGGCCAATCCCAGAGGAGTTCCAGCCCCAGAGTCCTCCCTTGACAACAAGAAGTTCACAGGTCGCCCAGAGAAGTCATGGTTGTCCCATCCCTGGAGGTGTTCAGGGCCAGGCTGGATGGACCTTGGAGACCCCTGACCCAGTGGGAGGTGTCTCTGCCCATGGGAACTGGATGGGCTTTGAGATCCCTTCCAACCCAAACCATTCCATGATTCTATGATTCCCATCTCTTGCCAGACGTGACTCCAGGTGGGCTTTGGTCTTCCCTACCCCACAACCATTGTTTGGATGACATCTCTGTGTTCCTCTGGGGTTCCCTGTCCCAGGTTGCCCCATCCCTGGAGGCGCTGAAGACCAGCTTGGATGGGGCTTGGAGCCCCCTGATCCAGTGGGAGGTGTCCCTGCCCATGGCAGGGGGTGGGACTGGATGGACTTGGAGGTCCCTTCCAACCCAAACCATTCCACCTTGGTTGAACTTGGTGATCTTAGAGGTCCCTTCCAACCCAACCCAACCCAACCCAACCCAACCCAACCCAACCCAACCCAACCCAACCCATCCCACGACTCCACCTGGGGGTCCAGCATCCAACAGACCACGTGGCCAGCACGAGCCCCGTGGTCTCAGCTGCAGGAGGTCCAGCCCTACCTGGTGGATCCAGGGCCCCAGGTTGGGCGAGCACTCGTACAGACAGGTGTCCTGGATGAAGTGGCGCTTGCACTTGGGTGGCATCACCCCGCAGTGGTTCCAGTTGAAGTTGTACAGTTTGGACTGGTCCTTGTGGGCCTCTGAGCTGGTGTTGGCCGTGCAGCAAGCGTTGTCCTTCCAGGGAGAGCACTGGGAACAGAGCAAGAGGTGGGACCGAGCAGGGGGTGGAGGACACCTACAGCTGCTGGAGCACCTCCTCTCCTCCAGAAACCCCTCAGGGTTGAAGGGTTCAGCGGTTGGGAGAGCAGGAGGAGGGCTCTGAAGGTCAGAGACCCACCAGGAGGAACAGGACCCAACTCCCTCCTCTTTTCCCCTGGCTTGCTCCCCCAGGACTTGGGGGATGAAGATCATCTTCCTCGGTGAAGAGGAAGAGGCTCCAACACAGAGAAGGAGCAGAAAACAGTCTTCCCTTGCTGAGCTTCAACCTGGTCTGATCTGAGGCACCTTTGGGAAGGGGAGGTCTCCTGGGTACGGGTGGGGGGAGGCCCAGCTGAGAAGTCCTCGCGCCCTGCACCTGCCTCAACCACTTGGGAGGAGAAGACACCCAACAGAGACCTCACACCCAGATTATCACCCTCAGGTGAGCGGTCACCGAGCCCGAAAGGCCCAAACCAGCCCTTCTCAACGCCAGGGGATGGAGGTGACAACCCCACCCCACCCCACCGGGTGGTACCTGGTCGTGCAGGTGCCCCTCTGGCCCAGGCTGGGTTTTGTGGTGTTTGGCATCCATGCAGACGTTCAGCAAAGGGTCCTTGGTAGGGACCACCGGACAGAGAGCCAAGAGCAGGAGGAGAACGAGCCCCGGTCCCATCTTCACCATTGGGTCAAGTAGAGGTGGGAAGCGACGGAGCTGCAGAGGAAGACGAGAGCACGGGTGGGGGTTTTGCCCTGGGGAGCAGTAAACGAGGTGTTGTGAGGACCAGGTGCTCCTCGGGACACTCCTGGAGGGCATCAGGAGCTGACAGCACCGAGGGCACGAGGGGAGCCCCCGAGAGCAAGGGTGAGAGGTCGGGTCTGTGCTGTCCTCTGGGCAACGTCAGGGAGACAAAAAGACCCCTCAGAGCTGGGGCTGCTCAGCAGGTCATAGGATCATGGGATGGTTGGGTTGGAAGGGACCTCAAAGCCCATCCAGTTCACACCTTGGTACCTGGATCAGCCCTTGGAACCATGGAATGGGTTGGGTTGGAAGGGATCTCAAGGCCCATCCAGTTCCAACCCTCAGGGACACCTCCCACTGGATTAGTGGGCTCCAAGCCTCATCCAACCTGTCCTTCAACAACTCTAGGGATGGGGCAGCCACCACTGCTCTGGGCAACCTGGGCCAGAGCTTCCCCGCCCTCACAGGAGAACATTTCTCCCCAGCATCTCACCTCAATCTGCCCTCTTTCACCCCAAAACCCTTCCCCTCCTCCTGTCCCTGCACCTTCTGACCCAGAGACCCTCCCCAGCTTTCCTGGAGGTGAGGGTTCCTTCCAACACCCCGATGGGGAAGGGGATCCTGTGCAAGACCCTTTCTCACCAGGGTCCTTCTAGTTTGAGCCACCCCCAGTGTTTCCATGCAGAGCTTTTCCCGACCCTTCCCCAAGCAGGTGCTGCTCCTTGAGGAGCTCCTCAGCCCCTGGTTCTGAGGAGCTTCCAGAGGCTCCTTGGGGGGAGCTGCAGAAGCCTCCCCTGGATCTCAGGAGTGTTTTAAGAGAGAAAAGGGTTTTCTGTGGTTTATCTGTACCTGGGCCTTTGCAAACCCTCAGCCAAGGTCTCTAAAGGAGACCTGACAGGTGATGGAAGACACTTTAGAGTCAGAATCCTGGAATAGTTGAGCTTGGAAAAGACCTCCAAGATCATCCAGTCCAACATCCTCCCAACCCCACCATGACCACCCAACCCTATCCCCAGGTGCCACATCCACACGGGGTTTGAACCCCCCCAGGGATGGGGACACCCCCTGCCCTGGGAGCCTCTAACAGGGCTTCCCCACTCTTCCCAGGAAGGAATTTCTCCCCAGATCCAATCCAAACCTCCCCTGGTCCAACTTGAGGCCGTTCCCTCTCATCCCACCCCTTGGCCGTTGGGAGCAGAGCCCAGCACCCACCTCCCCACAACCTCCTCTCCAGGAGCTGCAGAGAGCCAGGAGGTCTCCCCTCTCACCTCAAACCAAACCACCCTGAGGCCGACAGGACTTTTACCATAATTCACTTAAAATATACCCAAACCAAGAAAAATGCCCCTAAGCTAAGGGAAAAAAAAGCCCCCAACCAAGAAAAAAAAAAAGCCCCAATTGCAATAAAAGAAAAAGCCCCCGATCCATTAAAAGTAAAACAGTCCCAATAACAAGGGGAAACACCCCAAACCAGGAAAAAAAAAACAAACAGGAAAAAAAAACCCCAAACCCTCAAACCAGGTTAAAAAAAAACAAAACCAGGAAAAAAAATCCCAAACCGAGAAAAGAAAAAAAACATAACCAGGAAAAAAACCCCACCAAACCCACAGAATAAAAGGCCAAAACCAAAACCAGGGAAAAAAGCCACGCAAACCCAGGGGAAAAAAAAAAACAAAACTAGGAACAGCCCCCCCCCAATCAAAAAAAAAAAAAACCCAAGAAAATATAAACCTCAAAACCAGGAAAAAATGCAAAACCAGGAAAAAAATAATCTCCCCCAAACCAGGAAAAAAAACAATATCAGGAAAAAACCAAAACAACCACAAAACCAGGGGAAAAAATAAAATACAAAATCAGGGGGGGAAAAACCCCAAACCAGGGGAAAAAATAAAAAAAACCTTGGGGGGGTACCCCCAAATCCAGGGGGGAAAAACCCAAAAGCAGGGGGTGGGGGAAACTCCAAAACCAGGGGAAGAAAAAACAAAGAAACCCAGGGAAAAAAACCCCAAATCAATGAATGAAGAAAGCCCCCCCCCCCCCCCCCGACTCCTCAAGAAGGGTCGAAACCAACCCCTTTTTAAGCATCTTGGAAAAATGAGAGTGATGGGATCATTAGGGCTGGAAAAGTGCTGGAGATCTCCCTTGGGAACCCCAAACCAACCATCCACAGCATGAGAACAGCATCAAAAAACTCAGAATGAAGGAATTACAGAGCTAAGGAAGCAAATTCACCAATCGAGGGGCAGCTGCATCAGAAATACACAGGTAAAGATTAAACCACCCCCAAATCAACCCCCAACATCCCCAAACCCACCCTGAAAAAAAACCCAACCACAAAACACCTCAAACCCACCCCCAAAAACCAACCCCAACCTCAAAAACTCATCCCAAAAACTTACCCCGAAAACCCAACCCCCTCCAACACCAAAACTCCCCAAAACCCAACCCCAAAAAATACCCCAAACACTAATAACCCGAAAATCCCAACCCCCAAACACCCAACCCTCAAAAACCCGACCCTCAAGGATCCAACCCCAAAAGTCAATCTAGAAACAAATTGCAAAAACCAATCCCCAAACCAATCTCAAAAATCAATCCTTAAAGCAGTCCCAAAATCAACCCCAACCTCAAAAACCCACCCCAAAACTCCAACTGCAAACATCAAACTCCAACCTCCAAAACTCACCCCCAAAACCCAATCCCCAAAACACAACCCCAAAACACCAACCCTAAAACCCAATCCCCAAACACCAACAACCCTTCCTGACCCCTCTGATGAGTTTTAACCCCACGGGGTTGGCACCTTCAGCCGTTGCTTTGCGGGGAGAGGCTTTGCCCGGTGTCTTCGGCACCAACTCCCTCTTCCCCTGGGCAAAAACAAATCCAGTGGTGTTTTTCCACCAGGGAGGTTTCTTATCAGCCCTGGCCAGACAAAACAACTCCTTTTCTTGCTCTTCCTTCAGCCCACGTGGAGGTTTTGATTTGCGCCCTTGTGTGAGACAAAAAAAAAGAGCCAAGGAGGGGCAGATCCTGGATTTCTGCTTCGCACGAGGAATGAATGCAGAAGGGGTGATGGTCACGGATGGAAAATGAGGGGTGGGAATGGGTGGTGGTGTCTAAAAAAGAAGAAAAAGATCTCCCAACGTGGAAAAATAAATGGTGGGTGATGGGGGGACCTGGTGGGAAAACGCTGAGAGTGGTTGTTGAGGCTGGAAAATCAGTCCTAAAAGATTTGCGTTGGGAGGGACCTCAAAGCCCATCAGGATCCAACCCCCTGGGGCATTGTCCATCACTTGGAATCATGGAATGGTTTGGTTGGACGGGATTCAAAGCACATCCAGTTCGACACCCCAGGGCATTGCCTTGGAATCACGGAATGGTTGGGTTTGTGAGTGGCTTCAAAGCCCATTGAGTCCCACTCCCTGCCATGGACAGGGACACCTCCCACTGGATCAGGGGGCTCCAAGTGCCATCCAACCTGGTCCTGGATGTTTCCAGGTATGAGGCAACTCCCACCTCTACAGGCAACTGGATCCAGGACTTCATCACCCTCACAGTCAAGAATGTCTTATAACCGTGGAATGGGTTGGGTTGGAAAAGACCTCAAAGGTCACTGAGTTCAACAATCGTGGAATGGTTTGGGTGGGAACGGAACTCAAAGCCCACCTGGTCCCACCCCCTGCCATAGGCAGGGACACCTCCCACTGGATCAGGGGGCTCCAAGCCCCATCCAACCTGCCCTTCAACACCTCCAGGGATGGAGCAGTCACCACTGCTCGGGGCAACCTGGACCAGGGCCTCCCCACCCTCCCCACATTTCTCCCCAGGATCTCACCTCAATCTCCCCTCTTTCATCCCAAAACCCTTCTCCTCCTCCTCTCCCTGCACTCCCTGACCAAGAGCCCTTCCACAGGTTTCCTGGAGCCCCTTTCCCTACTGGAAGCTACTCTCAGGTCTCCCCACAGCCTTCTCCTCTCCAGGATGGACACCCCCAACTCTCCCACCCTGTCCTCGCACAGGAGGTGCTCCAGCCCTCCCATCATCTCCGTGGCCTCCTCTGGTCTCGCTCCAACAGCTCCAGCTCCTTCCTGTGCTCAGAACTCCAGAGCTGGACCCAGGGCTCCAGGTGGGCTCTGCCCAGAGTGGAGCCAAGGGGCAGAACCCCCTCCCTCCCCTCTGCTCCCACTGCTCCGGGGGCAGCCCTGGACCCCAGTGGGATTTCTGGGCCTGTTTCGCTGCTCGACACTGGCCTGGCCTTGTCTCCTGCTCCTCCCTTTGGAATTCCTGACTTTGTTTTGGAGCTGCTGATCCCCGATCTGTGCTGTCCCATCTCCCTTTGCTCCTGGGAGATAATTGTTCACCACCAGCTGTCATTTTCTCTCCAAAAACATCCTATTTTTTCCCCCGAGTGTGGTTTTTTTCTCAGCCGTTATTTTTTTCTAATCTGCTGGTTTTCGCTCGCTGACTCAGCCTTCTCAAGGTCTTCTGCAGATTCTCACAGCTGATTCCTCTTCCTGGGGGAGTGGAGCAGCAGCAGAATCTTGGTTCCTTTGCTGTTTTTCCCATTTCCAAACAGAATTTGTTGAAAAAACAGAAACCTGGAAGAGATTCCTGGGGGGAGGGGTTTGTTTGAAAGGAACAGCCTGGAGGTGCTCAAGGCCAGGCCAGACAGGGCTTGGAGCCCCCAGACCCAGTGGGAGGTGTCCACTTTAGAACTGGGATGGGTTTAAGGCCCCTTCCAACCCAAACAATCCATGGTTCTTTATTTCATGATCCAATAATTTGGCTATGTGGGGAAATTCACTCTCTTTCCTTGTTTATTGACGCCCTTTGGTGGGGAATCTTGCTTGGAGACGTTGCCCATCCAGGTAGACCACCTGGATCTCACTCAGAATCCTTTCCAGCCCTTGTAGGGGTTGCAGGATGTCAGTGATCCTTCTCTGCACCTTAGAGGAGCCACACGGACCCTTTATCCCACAGGGTGAAGGGTCATGGAATGTCCTGAGCTGGAAGGAACCCACAAGGACCATTGAGTCCAACTCCTCTCCCCGAGTAGGACAACCCCGACATTTGCTGATTCTCCACATGCTGAAGAGTTCAGCTCTTTAGTACATCTTCTAAGACCTTTTCCCACCGGAAGCCGTGGTCCTGGCTGTGCAGATCCCTCCCTCTCTCCAGAGAAGCTTTTGAGGTGGACTTCGTCCGTGCAGAGCATCCGGGTAGACTAGACAGAGCAGGAGATGGGGAACTCCTTCCCTCCCACTGCAGTCCCGCCCGTGTCCTCATGATTGACGGGGTGGGGTGGGGTGGGTACAGTTGGGTTGGGATGGGATGGGATGGGATGGGGATGGGGATGGGGATGAGATGGGGATGGGGATGGGGATGGGGATGGGGATGGGGATGGGGTGGGGTGGGATGGGATGGGGTGGGGTGGGATGGGATGGGATGGGATGGGATGGGATGGGATGGGATGGGGTGGGGTGGGATGGGGTGGGATGGGTGTGTGCGTACGTATTTGCTCCATCTGGCTGCCTTGTGCAACCTGTCTCCAGGGTCTGGGATCAGGTTGGGGGAGGAGAAGCTCCCCATGAGGCCCAACAAGTGCTCCTGGCCCAGAATCCACCGGAGTCCTGGGCTGCCCCCAGAGCAGTGGGACCAGAGGGGAGGGAGGGTGTTCTGCCCCTCGGCTCCGCTCTGGGCAGAGCCCACCTGGAGCCCTGTGTCCAGCTCTGGAGTCCTGAGCACAGGAAGGAGCTGGAGCTGTTGGAGCGAGGCCAGAGGGGGCCACGGAAATGATGGGAGGGCTGGAGCATCTCCTGTGCTGGATGGGTGAGTTGGGGGTGTCCATCCTGGAGAGGAGAAGGCTGTGGGGAGACCTCGGAGCAGCTTCCAGTAGGGAAAGGGGTTCCAGGAAAGCTGTGGAGGGGTTCTTGTTCACGGAGTGCAGGGAGAGGAGGAGGGGAAGGGTTTTGGGGTGAAAGAGGAGAGATTGAGGTGAGATCCTGGGGAGAAATGTTCTGCTGTGAGGGTGGGGAGGCCCTGGTCCAGGTTGCCCCAAGCAGTGGTGGCTGCCCCATCCCTGGAGGTGTTGAAGGTCAGGTTGGATGGGGCTTGGAGCTCCCTGATCCAGTGGGAGGTGTCCCTGCCCATGGCAGGGGGTGGTACTCAATGGACTTTGAGTTCCCTTCTAACCCAACCCATTCCATGGTTCCATGGTTGGTTGGAACTGCATGGGCTTTGAGGTCCTTTCCAACCCAAACCATTCCATATTTCTATGAAACTGCTTCGGATTCTTCTTCCCTGGGGAGAAATTTGGCCAGGAGCTGCCTTAGGTTGTGCTGGGTCCCCACTGGGCACCCCAGGATCCTCCTCCGCTCGCCACCGCGTCGTTGTTCTGTTACCACTGGAGATCTTGGATCCCATCGGAGACCCCTGAGGATGTCCCACGTGGCCTCCCACCCCCAGTGCCACGAAAGGCCCTTTGTGTTGTTGTGATCAACATCTCTTTAGGGGCATAAAACTCTCGGGCTTTGTGTCTGAAACCCAGAATTAATTGTTAGTTTAATTGGGAGCAGGAGAATTGGAGAATCCCTGTGTGTCTGGGTCCAGTTATCACAGGAATAGGGGAAAGAAATTAATATTTCTCCACAGAAAAAGAAGTTTTATTGTTAATAAAAACAAATTAATAATAATAACAATAATAACAAAACCAAAAACAATAACAAAACCAGTAACAACAATAATATAATAACAGTAATAGTGAATTAAAGTCATTATACACAGACTTTCCAGTTTCTGCCTCTTCCCTGGGCTCGTTCTCACCCTTTCACTGCTCCTCAGAGTCGTCGGTGAAGAAATTCTCAGTGAGGGTGGGGAGGCGCCAGCACAGGTTGCCCGGAGAGGTTGTGGATTCCCCATCCCTGGAGGTGTCCAAGGCCAGGTTGGACGGGGCTTGGAGCCCCCTGATCCAGTGGGAGGTGTCCCTGCCCAGTCCCACCCCTGCCATGGGCAGGGACACCTTCCACTGGGTCAGGGGGCTCCAAGCCCCGTCCTACCTGGCCTTGAACACCTCCAGGAATCATGGAATCACGGAATGGTTTGGGTTGGAAGGGACCTTAAAGACCACGGAATCATGTGTTGGGTTGGATTGCATTGAGTTGCGTTGGGTTAGGTTGGAAGGGACCTCAAAGTCCATCCATTTCCACCCCCGGTGCATGGACCCCTTTGGCATCATGGGATGGCTTGGGTTGGAAGGGACGTCAAAGATCATAGGATCATGGAATCGCTTGGTTGGAAAAGACCTTTCAAGGTCTTCGAGTCCAGCCATCGAGTCCAACCAAACTCTGATGCCTTGATGTAGGTCTCAGGGGTCTTTTCCAACCAGGTGATTCTATGATTCTCCATTTTCTTCCTTTCCCTGAAAAATGGGTTAAAATACCCTTTAGACTTGGGTGTGAGCTTGGAATTCCCTTATGCACAGAGAAGAACAAGAGGAAAGGTGACACCTCCTACACAGGGCAGATGTGGTTCCTCCAGACGTTTCATTCCAAACACTCGTTGGTTCCATCCCTCAATTTTTGTTGCCCCCCCAAAATATTCAGGGTTTTGAAGGTGGTCGTCGAAAAACCTGTGGTTACAGTTGGACCCGATGACCTCAAAGGCCTTTTCCAACCAAACCATTCGATGAATCTACGGAAACTGAAGCTGGAGATGACAAAACACAACCCTTGGACGACTCCTACTGGGGAAGGAGAAGGTTTGTCTGGGTCCCTGCCCACCAGAGGCAGCTCAGGTGAGTGTTGATGGAGTTGCTCATGGGGGGTAAAGGAGTTCCCATCTTCAGAGGGGTGTTTGGAGCTCCGGGACCGCAAGGGGAGGAGGTGGTGGTGGAGAAACACCAAATCCAAGTGTTTATCTATGACAAGGTGACCCATTAGTGGACAAGGGAGAGGCTGTGGATGTGGTGACCTTGGACTTTGCGAAAGCCTTTGACACCGTTTGAGAAATGGTTGCCCTTGGCCTGGAGAGGAACAGCCTCTGCTGGGTAAAAACCTGCCTGGATTGAGGGCCCAAAGAGTGGTGGGGAATGGAGTTAAATCCAGTTGGAAACCAGTCATGAGTGGTGTCCCCAGGACTCAGAGCTGGGCCCAGTCCTGGTCCATATCTTCATCAATGATCTGGACAAATGCACTGAGTGCACCCTTGGCAAGTTTGGGGATGGCACTGAGCTGGGTGGGAGGGTCGACCTGCTTGAAGGAAGGGAGGGTGTGTAGAGGGACCTGGAGAACCTGGATCCATGGGCCAAGGGCAGGAAGGGTCTGCAGAGGGACCTGGAGAACCTGGATCCATGAGCCAAGGGCAGGAAGGGTCTGCAGAGGGACCTTGGAGAAGCTGGATCCATGGGCCAAGGGCAGGAAGAGTCTGCAGAGGGACCTTGGAGAAGCTGGATCCATGGGCCAAGGGCAGGAAGGGTGTGCAGAGGGACCTGGAGAACCTGGATCCATGGGCCAAGGCAGAAAGGGTCTGCAGAGGGATCTGGAGAAGCTGGATCCATGGGCCAAGGGCAGGAAGGGTGTGCAGAGGGACCTGGAGAACCTGGATCCATGGGCCAAGGGCAGGAAAGGTGTGCAGAGGGACCCGGAGAACCTGGATCCAGGGGCCAAGCGCAGGAAGGGTCTGCAGAGGGACCTGGAGAACCTGGATCCATGGGCCAAGGCCAACGGGATGGGGTTCAACAAGACCAAGTGCTGAGTCCTGCACTTGGGGCACACATTCTGGGCCCCTCAGTAGAAGGACATTGGGGTGTTGGAGAGTGTCCAGAGAAGGGCAACGAGGCTGGGGAAGGGGCTGGAGAACAAGTCCTGTGAGGAACATCTGCCCCATCCCTGGAGGTGTTGAAGGGCAGGTTGGATGGGGCTTGGAACTGCCTGATCCAGTGGGAGATGTCCCTGCCCATGGCAGGGGGCGGCACTGGGTGGGCTTTGGGGTCCCTTCCAACCCAAACCATTCCATGATTCTGTGGAAATGAGAAAAGGAAGGAAAAAAAAAGGGAGAAAAGAGCGTTTAGTGAAGGTCCTGACGTGGGGCACAAGCTGTGGGGTGAGACTGGAAAGGGACAACATGTGCGACCGCATGAATAGATCTTCTCATTTGAGGTCTCCAAAGTGGAGGTCCTACCACCTTCGCAGCACCAGGAGCTCCCAGTAGGGGCTGAGGAGGGAACTGGGGTGACTAGGATGAGACCCCGCGTCCTGCGTCCCCCCCACAGCTCCCGGCAGGGGGAGCATCGAGCCACGCTCTGCCCGGAGCCTCTCTGGGGGACCCATCCTGCGCGGTGACAGGTCCCCTGGGAATGGGTAGGGGGAGGCTGCAGGATCCTGGTGTCACAACCCCCCCAGAGCTGCTGCCAACGCTTTCTGTTGGGCATAGGGTGTCCAGTTCAGGCCATGGTGGGGACCCAGGGTGAGATGGAAGGGATCTGGAGAATCTGGATCCATGGGCCAAGGGCACAGGAAGGGTCTGCAGAGGGATCTGGAGAACCTGGATCCATGGGCCAAGGGCACAGGAAGGGTCTGCAGAGGGATCTGGAGAACCTGGATCCATGGGCCAAGGGCAGGAAGGGTCTGCAGAGGGATCTGGCCAGGCTGGATCCATGGGTCAAGGCCAATGGAATGGGGTTAAACCAGACTGAGAGCCAGGTCTTGCCCTTGGGTCCCACCGACCCCACCCACGCTCCAGGGCTGGGGCAGAGCGGCTGGAAATGTCCCTGGAGGAGAAGGCCCTGGGGGAGCCACTCGAGAGGGGCTGGACACGAGGCAGCAGTGGCCCAGGGGGCCAAGAAGGCCCCCAGCAGCCTGGCTTGGCTCAGCCCTGGGGTGGCAGCAGGAGCAGGGCAGGGATCGTCCCCCTGCACTCAGCACCTGGAATCCTGGGCTCAGGGTTGGGCCCCTCACTCCAAGAAAGCCCTGGAGGGTGTGGAGGAGGGTCTGGAGAAGGGAGCGGAGCTGGGGAAGGCTCTGGAGAAGAGGGGCTGAGGGCCCTGGGGGATTTGTTCTGGAGAAGAGGAGACTGAGGAGAGACCTCCTGGCTCTCTGCAGCTCCTGGAGAGGAGGTTGTGGGGAGGTGGGTGCTGGGCTCTGCTCCCAAGGGCCAAGGGTTGGGATGAGAGGGAACGGCCTCAAGTTGGACCAGAATAAGTTTGGATTGGCTCTGGGGAGAAATTTCTTCCTGGGCTGAGGGGGGAAGCCCTGTCAGAGGCTCCCAGGGCAGGAGGGAGTCCCCATCCCTGGGGGTGTTTGAACTCTGCATGGATGTGGCACCTGGGGACAGGGTTGGGTGGTCCTGGGGGGTTTGGGCTGACATTGGACTGGGTGAGCTTGGAGGGCTTTTCATCAATAATTCCATCTTAATATTTGTCACCAAATCCCACCCTCGTGTTCCCCCTCCAGGAACACCGCGGGGATCAGGTGCCTTGACCAGGGACTCCTTTACCCTTCATCAACCCCTTTACCAACCCCTTTCCATTCTCCTTTCCCACACAGCTGGATCCCTCTTTTCCCTTGGCTTTGGTCCTTCTGAACCTCCCGCAGAACATCTGGCACATCTCCACGAGTCCCACGTGGAACCACGAGAACCACAGAATGGGTTGGGTAGGAAGAAACCTCAAAGCCCACCCAGTCCCACCCCCTGCCATGGGCAGGGACACCTCCCACTGGATCAGGGGATTTCAAGCCCCATCCAACCTGACCTTCAACACCTCCAGGGATGGGGCAGCCACCACTGCTCTGGGCAACCTGGGCCAGGGCCTCCCCACCCTCACAGCAGAACATTTCTCCCCAGGATCTCACCTCAATCTCCCCTCTTGCACTCCAAAACCCTTCCCCTCCTCCTCTCCCTGCACTCCCTTAAAAAGAGCCCCTCCACAGCTCTCCTGGAGCCCCTTTCCCTACTGGAAGCTGCTTTAAGGTCTCCGCACAGCCTTCTCCTCTCCAGGATGGACACCCCCAACTCTCCCCTTTGTCCTAAACAAGAAATGACAAATCACCACCCTCTCCAGCTCTCTTCCCTGTGGGTTCTTTCCCACTAAAAAGAGGGATTTGGGAGAGTCCCTGAGCCAGGGCCCTGGAGGATGCAGTGGGAGCAGAGGGGGAGAAGGCTGGAAGCAGGAGGTTTCCCCCCAGGGCTGTCCCTGCATATCTCCTCACGCCCAGAAGGGAGCAGGATGGGACCTGGTCCCAGTGAAAAACCACAGCGTGAGTCAACCTCATCCCTTGCTGCTGGTGGGGACAGAGTGAGACCTTTCCTCGTGGGAATCACCTCCTGAGGAGGCCAAACTGGGCTTTGCTGTGAGAGGGATTTACCCAACTGGGCAGGGAGACGCTGTTCTCAACCCTTTCTCAGCTGGTGGCCCCAAAACTCCACCTCATGCTGGGTTTTTGATGCCCAAGGTCCAATTTTTGAATGCCCAAGGTCCTGTTTTTGATGCCCAAGGTCAGCTCAGGAGTGAAATTCCACCCCAGCCAGATGGTCAGCGGAGACCAGGATGTATGGGGCTTGGAGCCCCCTGATCCAGCGGGAGGTGTCCCTGCCCATGGTAGGGGGTGGGACTGGGTGGGCTTTGAGGTCCCTTCCACCTGTTCCCTGATTCTAGACAGCAGAGGATTCAAAAGCAACAAGAACATTCTAACCCCTTCAACACAGAGAGAAGGATGGAGGAGAGGGGTTGGTTGTTGGGGTGGATCCCACCATCCCCTTGGGAATGAGAGACTCCTGAGCCTGATGTGGGCTCTGCCAGGGAGACAGAGGGCAGGGATGGAAACCAGAGCCACAGCAGGATCCGATCCCATGGGCAGGGACACCTCCCACTGGATCAGGGGGCTCCAAGCCCCATCCAACCTGACCTTGGACACCTCCAGGGATGGGGCAGCTGCCACTGCTTGGGGCAACGTTGGCCAGCCCTTGGAATCATGGCATGGTTTGGGTTGGAAAACACCCCTAGGATCATCAAGTTAAACCTTCATGGAATGGTTTGAATGGGAAAGGACCTCAAAGCCCATCCAGTTTCCATGGGCAGGGACACCTCCCACTAGATGAGTGGGCTCCAAGACCCATCCAACCTGGCCTTGGACACCTCCAGGGATGGGGCAGCCACCACTGCTCTGGGCAACCCCTTCCCTGCTCCATTGCTGCAGGAAGCCATTGGTTTGTGTTCCTCTCCCTCCCTGCCAAGGAAAATGCCCCTACTCTGCCCATTCCTCAGGTGCCCCCCAAGGCTGCCTCAGCAGAAGCGTTTTTTGCTGCGTCACAATTCTGAGTCAGCAGAAAGGGGGGGGCCTTGGCCCAGCTCTGCCTTATCTGGGCGCAGCCGGGGTCCTGTTTGCGCCCCCCTTGGTTATCGTCCCCACGCAGCCCCCGGCGCTGGGAGGGGCTGTGGTGACTCAGCACCCCCCCAGGGGCACCAGGTGACAACCCAACGGGTGATGGGAGAGCCCGGGGCACAAATGGAATCGTGGAATGGCTTTGTTGGAAGAGACCTCAGAGATCATCGGGTCCAACCATCCCCATTCACCACTGAACCATCCCTGAGCACCTACTCTGCCCGGCTTTGGAACCCCACCCCAGGGATGGGGACTCCCCCCTGCCCTGGGAGCCTCTGACAGGGCTTCCCCACTCTTCCCAGGAAGGAATTTCTCCCCAGAGCCAATCCAAACCTCCCCTGGTCCAACTTGAGGCTGTTTCCTCTCATCCCACCCCTTGCCCCTTGGGAGCAGAGCCCAGCACCCACCTCCCCACAACCTCCTCTCCAGGAGCTGCAGAGAGCCAGGAGGTCTCCCCTCAGCCTCCTCTTCTCCAGATCAAACCCCCCAGGGCCCTCAGCTGCTCCAGACCCTTCTCCAGTCTCATTGCCCCCTTCAAGGGCCCGATTCCCCTCAGCTCAGCCCCACAGAGGGGCTCTGACCTGGGACCCCTGAGGGTTTGGGGCTGAGGGGGCTGAGCAAAACCAGCACCCACTTCCCCAGAGCAGTGGTGGCTGCCCCATCCCTGGAGGTGTCCAAGGCCAGGTGGGATGGGGCCCGGAGCCCCCTGATCCAGTGGGAGTTGTCCCTGACCATGGCAGGGGATGAGACTGGATGGGCTTGGAGGTCTCTTCCAACCCAACGTATTCCATGATGACCTTCAGGACAGTCCCTGGTTCACCCACAAGCCCTGGGACCACAGAGGTGTTGGGAGGATGTGGTGAACACCAGGACCTCTACTGGGACAACTGGAGAGGGGCACGGACAGGGACTGCCCCCTCCCTCCCAGGATTTCATTGCATCCCTCAAGGATTCATTGAACCATTAAGGTTGGAAAAGACCTCCAGGCTCATCCAGTCCAACCACTCGAGGCAGGGGCAGCCCTCAAACTCCTCCAAAGGGGTTTCCCTTGATCCCATCCCATTTTCAGAGCCACTTTTGCTGCTGGAATGAGCAGCAGGGACCAGGCTGGAGTCAGGTGCCCCCTTTGTGCCCCCCTCAAACCAGGTCCCAAGAACAGAACCAGGTCTGGCTCTGCCCATCACCAGCACTGAGAGCCTGAGGGACATCTGGGGGACATCACCCACAGAGAACACGAGATCCTGATCCAGCAGCTCCCACCGCTTCTTCTCCCAAGGGACAAGGGATGGGGTGAGAGGGAATGGCCTCGAGTTGCTCCATGGGAGGTTTGGATTGGATCTTGGGAGAAATTCCTTCCTGGGAAGAGTGAGGAAGCCCTGGCAGAGGCTCCCAGGGCAGGGGGGGCATCCCCATCCCTGAGGGGGTTCAAAATCCATGTGGATGTGGCACCCTGGGGCCAGGGTTGGGTGGACACGGGGGATATTGGGCAGATGTTGGACTGGGTGAGCTTAGAGGTCTTTTGCAGCCTTAACGATTCCAGGATTCCATGGCCCAGGCAGGAGGAGGAAGGTCCCCATCTCAGTTCAGCAATGCCCCTTTGAACCCTGGAGGGGTTCAAAATCCATGTGGATGTGGCCCCTGGGGACAGGATTCAGTCAGCTGCGGGGGGTGGGGGGGTGGCCTGGATGATCTTGGAGGTCCTTTCAAACTTCAATGATCCCATCCCAAGGATTCCATGACTCCTTGGCCCAGGCAAGAGGAGGAAAGTCCCCGTTGGAGCTCAGCAATGCCCCTTCTCGACTCCTTCCTCGCTCACAGGGCCGTGGTGAGCAGAGGGGAGGAACGTCCTGGGAGTGCTTGGACACCGGTGAGGAGAAGCAGTGGATAAAGTTTTGGTGACATTCGGAGAGCAGTGGTCACTGGCTCGATGTCCAGAGGGAGACCCCTGACCAGTGGGGCCCTCGGGGGTCCATACTGGGACCAGTGCTGTTGTACAGCCTCATTGGTGATATAAACAGTGAGGTTGAGGGCACCCTCAGCAAGTTTGGGGGTGACACCGAGCTGAGTGGGGCCGTGGTCACACCAGAGGGATGGGATGGGATCCAGAGGGACCTGGAGAGGCTGGAGAGGTGGGGCTGGGGGGGAACCTCGTGAGGTTCAACCAGGCCAAGGGAAAAGTCCTGAACCTGGGTCGGGGCAACCCCTGGATTCAATCCAGGATAGGGACAACGTAATGGGGAGAGCCCTGAGGAGAAGGACTTGGGGTGCTGGGGGAGGAGAAGCTCCCCATGAGCCCCAACGAGCGCTCCCAGCCCAGAATCCACCGGGATCCTGGGCTGCCCCCGGAGCAGTGGGAGCAGAGGGGAGGGAGGGGGTTCTGCCCCTCGGCTCTGCTCTGGGCAGACCCCACCTGGAGCTCTTGTGTCCAGCTCTGGAGTCCTGAGCACAGGAAGGAGCTGGAGCTGTTGGAGCGAGGCCAGAGGAGGCCACAGAGATGATGGGAGGGCTGGAGCATCTCCTGTGCTGGATGGGTGAGTTGGGGGTGTCCATCCTGGAGAGGAGAAGGCTGTGGGGAGACCTCGGAGCAGCTCCCAGTAGGGAAAGGGGCTCCAAGAAAGCTGTGGAGGGGCTCTGGGTCAGGGAGTGCAGGGAGAGGAGGAGGGGAAGGGTTTTGGGGTGAACGAGGGGAGATTGAGGTGAGATCCTGGGGAGAAATGTTCTGCTGTGAGGGTGGGGAGGCCCTGGCCCAGGTTGCCCTGAGCAGTAGTGGCTGCCCCATCCCTGGAGGTGTTGGATGTGGCTTGGAGCCCCCTGATCCAGTGGGAGGTGTCCTTGGGGTTTGAAACTGGATGGATTTTTAGGTCATTTCCAACCCAAACTATTCCATGGTTCTATGATTGGTTGGAACTGGATGGGCTTTGAGGTCCCTTTCCATCCAAGCCACTCCATGTTTCTATGAATTCCCTATCAGAACGTGGGGAAACAGGAGGACAAAGGCATCAGGAAGCCCTCAAACTCTGTGCCCTCAGGTCCTCAGGGTCACTGCAAACCACCAAGGAGCAGGATTTGGGGTTAGCTTAGCGGAACGGGTAGCAAGGGACAGGAGGGGGGTCACCCTGCAGGGCTTCAGGGTGGGCACAGGGACACAGAGCCACCCTGAGGGCTCCACCATCACCCGAGGGCTTTCTGCTCCATAGGTTTTCCCACCAGGACTCCCTGTTACCCCGTGGTGTTACAATCTCTCGTTCCATCTTCATGGGCAGGAGACCCCAGAAGGGACCTTCTCAGTGGATCTGGTTTTCCACCCCTTTTCCTTCCCCTCCTGCTCTGGCAGGAGATCCCAGATCCTGGTCCCTGGAGTGGGGGGACACACATTTAGGGATTCCCATATCCCTAGAGGAGCAGAGCCACCCCCTGTCCTCCTGGTCAGCTGTGCTGGCCCAGGCATCGCCCTGATGTGGACGTTGCCTCTGGGCAGGAGGCAGTGGTGAAGGAGATGCTGGAAGAACGTCTTGTGGCATCTCCCAACCTGCCCTGAGAGGGACAAATGGTGGGGAAACTCCATTTATAGAAGAGGATCCAAGGCTGTAGAGCCAAGGTGGGGTCGGATCCAAGGCTGCAAAGCCAAGGTAGGCATGGATCCAAGGCTGTAGAGCCAAAGTGGAGTTGAATCCAAGGCTGCAGAGCCAAGGTAAGGATGGATTCAAGGCTGTAGAGCCAAGGTAAGGATGGATCCAAGGCTGTAGAGCCAAAGTGGAGTTGGATCCAAGGCTGCAAAGCCAAGGTGGGGCTGGATACAAGGCTGTAGAGCCAAGGTGGGGTTGGATCCAAACATGTAGAGCCAAGGTGGGGCTGGATCCAAGGCTGTAGAGCCAAGATGTGGTTGGATCCAAGGCTGTAGAGCCAAGGTGGGGCTGGATCCAAGGCTCCAGAACCAAGGTAGGGATGGATCCAAGGCTGTAGAGCCAAGGTGGGGCTGGATCCAAGCCTCTACTTCTGCCCCAAACCAGCAGACCTGGACCCCAGCCCCACTGACCACCCCCAGCCTGTTTCTGCTGAACCCAGAGCAGAAAACTTGGTCACACCTCGAGGGCTCCGGTTTTATCTCGGCTTGCAGCCAGGAGCTATCGGGCCCGGGGCTCGCAGGGCGTGGGTCGGGATGGGCCCTGCCCGTGGGTGATAGAGGGGGAGGTGGGCACGGCCGGGGTCCCAACCAGAGGCTGATAGCGCGGAGTCGTGACGAGGCCAAGGGATGCTGGAGGACAGCACTGGGAGAACCAGGATCACCACAGTGCCGCACGGCCATAGAATCATGGGATGGTTTGGAGGGGACCTCAAAGGTTCACCCAGTTGCAACCTCCAACTGCAAAGGCTGCAATGTGGGGGTCTCCCCACAGCTGGAAACCCCGACCTGGCCCCCTCAGCCCCCGCCCCATCGCTCTTCCTTGGGAAGGACCTCAGCATCCCTCACTGGAGCCGCCCCACCCGGTGCCCCACCTGCCCAGCGCTCACCTGGGCTTCTCCTCCAGCCCAGGGCAGGGGTTCTGGTGGGAGGACACGGGCCGGACCCTCTTGCCGGGACCCTTCATCCCCCTTGGGCCAAGTGGGTGAGACCCCCACTGGGTGAGGGGCGCGGGAGAACCCCCTCAGCTGTGGGCAGGAAAAACACTGCCTTAAAACAGTCTTGGAGAGGTCTCTCCATGAATAAAAATACTGATTTTCCTTGTTTCTTGTTGGTTTTGCCTTTTTTGGCATTGCTTTCGCCTGTATTTCTTCATTGTTTTTTCCTATTTCTGGGATGGTTTTGCCTATTTCTGCACTTCTGGGTTGCTTTCACTTAATTCTAGGTTGCTTTTTCCTATTTCTGCATTGGCTTTCCCTACTTCTGTGTTGCTTTTGCCCATTCTTGGGTGGCTTTTGCCCATTTCTGGATTGCTTTTACCTGTTTCTGGGATGGTTTTCCTATTTCTGGATTTCTTTTGTCTATTTCTGGGTTGCTTTTGCCTATTTCTGCGTTGTTTTTCCTATTTCTGCATTGCTTTTGCTTATTTCTGTGTTGCTTTTGCCCAATTTCTATGTTGAGGGATAACTCAGAATCTGTTTAATCAAACCTTTAGCTTTTCCCTAAGTGTCCTGGCTTCCGTGCCCAGGTGCCTCCCATCCCCTCAGCCTTGAAACTCCCAAGACTGATGACACCAGAGAGGCTTTAGGGCTGCGTAGGTCCTGGTGAATCCATCGACAGGGATACAGGGACAGGGATGTAGGAGCAGGATGGGTGCAAATCTCCTAATGCTGCTTCCAGCCCCAAATTTCAGACCCAGGAGACTTCCTACAAAACTAAAAGAACAAAATAGAAGGCTCTAAATCAATTAAAACACCAATGGCAATAAGCAACAAACAGGGTGACACCGAGCTGAGTGAGGCCGTGGTCACACCAAAAAGATGGGATGGGATGGGACGGGATGGGATCCAGAGGGACATGGAGAGGCTGGAGAGGTGGGGCTGGGGGAACCTCGTGAGGTTCAAACAGGCCAAGGGCAAAGTCCTGCACCTGGGTCGGGGCAACCCCTGGATTCAATCCAGGATAGGGACAACGTGATGGGGAGAGCCCTGAGGAGAAGCTCCCCATGAGCCCCAACGAGCGCTCCCAGCCCAGAATCCACCGGGGTCCTGGTTTGCCCCCAGAGCAGTGGGAGCAGAGGGGAGGGAGGGGGTTCTGCCCCTCGACTCCACTCTGGGCAGAGCCCACCTGGAGCCCTGTGTCCATCTCTGGAGTCCTGAGCACAGGAAGGAGCTGGAGCTGTTGGAGCGAGGCCAGAGGAGGCCATGGAGATGATGGGAGGGCTGGAGCAGCTCCTGTGCGAGGACAGGGTAGGAGAGTTGGGGGTGTCCATCCTGGAGAGGAGAAGGCTGTGGGAGACCTTGGAGCAGCTTCCAGTAGGGAAAGGGGCTCCAGGAGAGCTGTGGAGGGGCTCTTGTTCAGGGAGTGCAGGGAGAGGAGGAGGGGAAGGGTTTGGAGTGAACGAGGGGAGATTGAGGTGAGATGCTGGGGAGAAATGTTCTCGTGTGAGGGTGTGGAGGCCCTGGCCCAGGTTTCCCAGAGCAGTGGTGGCTTCCCCATCCCTGGGGGTGCTCAGGGTCAGGTTGGATGGGGCTTGGAGCCCCCTGACCCAGTGGGAGCTGTCCCTGCCCGTGACAGGGGGTGGGAATGAATGGGCTTGGAGGCTCCTTCCCACCCAAACCATTCCATGTTTCTAAACCACTCTGAAACAGGTGGTTTGGGGGCAAGGATAAATAAAAATAAAGTCTCAGGCTTGGAGTTCCCCATTCCAGAGTTCTGCATTCTCCCAATTCACTGCTGACCACGTCCTGGGAGGGTTTCCAGCAGCTGCTCTCTTGGTTTCCTCAAGCCCTCTGAGGATTTCGTAATGCTCTGCTCTGGCCCCAGATTTGGGGCTCACCTGGACCAGAGCCTGAAGCCCCCTTCTCATGGAATCATAGAATCAACTGGTTGGAAAAGACCCCCGAAGTCGTCGAGTCCGACAGTCCCTGTCCCCTGCCCAAACCCTGTCCCTGAGGTGCCCCAGGCCCCCGTCCTCAGTCCAAACCTTCCCCAGGTAAGGATAGGGTGTGAAAGGACCTCAGACCTGGTCTTCCCGCTGGGTCAAGGTGGTGCCAGGCTGGACATGGCCAGGAGGGACCAGTGGGGTGGGAGCATCCCGAAGCTCTCTCAGAGGAATTCACAGCCCAGAGGGGCTGGAAAAGGTCATTGCTGTTACACGCTCTTCGCATTCAGGGGTGTCCAGGTCTCCAAGGTGACCCCGAACCCCACTAGTGGGGGGATTCACCTGCTTTTACTCCTTTTCTCTGATGCCCATCCCATGGGATTTAAGGAGTTTAAAGGATTACAGTGGGTATAAACCAAGCATTAAAAGGCTCAATAGAGAAGAATGATGGAATAAATAAGGCTGGAAAAAGAATTCTCAGCTCATCCACTCCAACCCCCCTGTGACCACCCAACCCTGTCCCCAGGTGCCACATCGACACGGGGTTCGAACCCCTCCAGGGATGGGGACTCCCAGTGTTTCCCCACTCATCCCAGAAAGGAATTTCTCCCCAGATCCAATCCAAACCTCCCCTGGGGCAACTTGAGGCCGTTCCCTTTCATCCCACCCCTTGTCCCTTGGAAGCAGAGCCCAGCACCCACCTCCCCACAACTTCCTCTCCAGGAGCTGCAGGGAGCCAGAAGGTCTCCCCTCAGCCTCCTCTTCTCCAGAACAAACCCTCCAGCGCCCTCAGCCCCTCCCACAACCCCTCTTCTCCAGACCCTTCCCCAGCTCTGGTCCCTTCTCCAGACCATGGATCCAGGTTCTGCAGGTCCCTCTGCAGACCCTTCCTGCCCTTGGCCCATGGATCCAGCCTGCCCACCACAGGTCTCTGGGCTCAGCAAAGAAGTTTGGCCTCAAGGTGTGGAATCAAAGTTGTCCCAGCCCTGTTTCAAGGATTGTTGTTCCCATCCACCCCCCTCATCCACAAAGCCGAGCTCAGAGCTGAGCTGCAACGCAGGGACTGAACTGGATGTTCTTTCGGGTCCCTTCCAACCCAAGCCATTCCGTGATTCCATGGCCATGTCTTTTACTGCTCCTCTCTCCCTGCCTTTCCTGGCAGCCTCGGATGGAAAATAAACTATTTTTAGGAACGCTTTTGCCTCCTCTGGGCTGGGAGTCTCAAACCCAGCTTGAACGAGGCGGTGATGCTTCTGATGCTTCTGAACTGGCAGCGGGGAAGAGCTCGGGGGAGGGAGCGGAGGAGCGCGGGGTTGGGACGAGAGGGACAACATCAAACCTAGAGGCTCGGGGGAGGGTGTGAACTGCAGAATTCACATCAAAATTGTGATTAAAAATGCTGTTTTTCTGGTCTCTGCAGCAAAAGATGCAGAGCCTCAGCTGGCAGGGGGAAACCTTGTCTCCTCATCTCACATATGGACCCATTCAGGGTTGGGATTTGCTGGACCAAGGGCAGGAAGGGTCTGAAGAGGGATCTGGCCAGGCTGGATCCATGGGCCAAGGCCAACGGGATGGGGTTCAACCAGGCTCAGAGCCAGGTCCTGCCCTTGGGTCCCACGCTGAGCGTCTGGAAAGGTCCCTGGAGGAGAAGGCCCTGGGGGAGCCCCTCGAGAGGGACTGGACACGAGGCAGCAGTGGCCCAGGGGGCCAAGAAGGCCCTCAGCAGCCTGGCTGGGCTCAGCCCTGGGGTGGCAGCAGGAGCAGAGCAGGGATCGTCCCCCTGCACTCAGCACCTGGAATCCTGGGCTCAGGGTTGGGCCCCTCACTCCAAGAAAGCCCTGGAGGGTATGGAGCAGGGTCTGGAGAAGGGAGCGGAGCTGGGGAAGGGTCTGGAGAAGAGGGGTTGTGGGAGGTCTTGCCCCACCTTAAGGGCTCTGTGAGAAGCCCTCGGGTCTCCCCAGGCCCCGTCGCCCTCCGGGAGGCTTCGACCACCTTCGTGACAGCTTTATCAGCCCCGAGCAGTTCCTGCTCCGTGCAGCCTTATCAGGCCCCCCCCGGCTGCTCCCTTTGCAGCTGGAAGGGGCCCTCTGGGCCTTGTTGGGGTTCAGAAATGTGATGACATGAGAAACATCTCCAAGGACCCCCAGCCATGGATCCCAGCCCTGGGCTCACGTCACTTCCCCAGTGAGGTCACTGGACCAGTAAGGACCTGGAACTGGAATGGGCCCGAGGTCTGGGTGAAACCTCTTAGAGTGCCAACATCACCCAAAGGCCGTGGTCTTGTCAGGTTCCACCTTCATGTCCTTCATCCTGGCTTTTCTTGACACAGGAGCACAGTTTCCATGAGGTCATGAAATGGGTTGGGTTGGAGGGGACTTCAAAGCCCACCTGGCTCCACCACCATGGGCAGGGACACCTCACACTGGATCAGGGAGCTCAAAACCCCATCCAGCCTGGCCTTGGACACCTCCAGGGATGGGGCAGCCACCACTGCTCTGGGCAACCTGGGCCAGGGCCTCCCCACCCTCCCCCCCCGTTCCTCAAAACCCGGAATACGGGGAGGTTGGCTCTGTTTCATTAACACGTGGCTGGACATCCTTGGATCTCCAGTTTGAGTGTGGAGGAACTGGATTGACTGGTTGACCTTTTCCACACTTTCACCTGACGGAAGGTTCCTCCTCAGAAGAACAAGGAAGGGCTTCTCTGCAGGGCTGTGTGCCCAGAAGGGCTTGTGAAACCCCTCGGTTCCTAAATCATAAAATCATGGAATCATTCAGGTTGGAAAAGCCCTCGAAGCTCATCCAGTCCAACATCAGCCCAACTCCCCCGTGACCACCCAACCCTGTCCCCAAGTGCCACATTCAGACAGGTTTTGAACCCCTCCAGGGATGGGGACTCCCCCTGCCCTGGGAGCCTCTGACAGGGCTTTCCCACTCTTCCCAGGAAGGAATTTCTTCCCAGATCCAATCCAAACCTACCCTGGGGCAACTTGAGGCCATTCCCTTTCATCCCACCCCTTGTCCCTTGGGAGTAGAGCCCAACACCCACCTCCTCACAACCTCCTCTCCAGGAGCTGCAGAGAGCCAGGAGGTCTCCCCTCACACCTCAAACCAAACCACCCTGAGGCCGACAGGACTTTTACCATAATTCACTTAAAATATACCCAAACCAAGGAAAATGCCCCTAAGCTAAGGGAAAAAAAAGCCCCCAACCAAGAAAAAAAAAGCCCCAATTGCAATAAAAGAAAAAGCCCCCGATCCATTAAAAATAAAAAAGGCCAAATAACAAAGGGAAAAGAAAACAAACCAGGAAAAAAAATGCAAACCAGGAAAAAAAAAAAACAAACCAGGCAAACCAGGAAAAAAAAAATTAAAAAAAAAACAAACCAGGGAAAAAACCAAAACAAAACCAGAAAAAAATGCTCAAACCAGGTAAAAAAAAAAAACAGGAAAAACACAGAAAAGAAAACAAAACCAGGAAAAAATCTCCACCAAAACAATGGAATTAATGGCCAAAACCAAAATCAGGGAAAAAAGCCACGCAAACCCAAGAAAAAAAACCCTCCAAACCAGGGACAGTCCCCCACCACCACCTTTCTGCTCTCCTCTTCTCCAGATCAAACCCCCCCAGGTCCCTCAGCTGCTCCTCGTAACACTTGAGCTCCACAAGAAACAGCTCCTCCGTCAATCAGAGAAATAACCCTCAGGTTTGGAGAGCCTTGAACCCTACAGAGGACTCCAGAAACTGGGAAGAACTTCTTCCCTATGAGGGTGGGGAGGTCCTGGCCCAGGTTGCCCAGAGCAGTGGTGGCTGCCCCATCCCTGGAGGTGTTGAAGGGCAGGTTGGATGGGGCTTGGAGCCCCCTGATCCAGTGGGAAGTGTCCCTGCCCATGGAACTGGATGAGCTTTGAGGTCCCTTCCATCCCAAACCATTTCATGGTTCCAAAGGCTGGCCCGTGCCCCAGGGGTTGGAACTGGATGGACTTGGAGGTCCTTTCCAACCCAAACCATCCCAAGATTCCATGATTCCACCGCTCAAAGGTTGGGTGCTCAGACATGAGGCTGGTTTGAACCTCCTTGCTCAAGGGTCAGCGCTTGGGCCAGAAAGGAGGGGACGGGGCGGTGCCTTCAGCCTGTGGTGGTGGGGATGGAAAGGGAGATAAGAGGACATTGTGTGTCCAGAACCTGCCTGTTATCAGGCCAGGGGGCGTTTGTCCTCAAAGACCACACCTTGACCGCTCCATGGACAGACGGAGCGGCCCCTGGCACGGCCCCTCCAGCCAATGACCCCGCGTCGTGGGGCAGGGAGGAGCCCCTGGCAGTGGATAAAAGCCTTGATGGGGTCTGCGGCTCCACCACGAGCTCCGTGTCCTCCTGCAGCCCCCAGCGAAGCCTCCACCCGACACCATGGTGCACTGGACAGCCGAGGAGAAGCAGCTCATTTCCAGCGTCTGGAGCAAGGTCAATGTGGAGGAATGCGGTGCCGAGGCCCTGGCCAGGTGGGTCCAGCTCTTGGGCATCTTCTCACCTTCATCCTGGATGGAGGATCCTCTTGAGAAACAAGTGTTAACGGCGTCTTCTTGTGTCTCCCCACAGGTTGCTCATTGTCTACCCCTGGACCCAGAGGTTCTTTGATAACTTCGGGAACCTCTCCAGCCCCACGGCCATCATCGGCAACCCCAAGGTCCGCGCCCATGGCAAGAAGGTTCTCAGCTCCTTCGGGGAAGCTGTGAAGAACCTGGACAACATCAAGGCCACCTTCTCCAAGCTGTCTGAGCTGCACTGCGAGAAGCTGCACGTGGACCCCGAGAACTTCAGGGTGAGACGGGCTTGGGGTCTGACCCCTTTCCCCCTTCATCCTGCAGGGCAGATCCGTGCTGGGGGGGCTTCAAAGAGGCTTGAGGAGCAGAGGTTTTGAGCTGCCAACCCGAGAGGAGGTGGTTTGGGTGGATACTTGGGGACAGGGGGCGGTTGGGCATCGGGTGGTGATGGGGAACGCCAGGCTGTGAGGGGTTTGAGGGCAAACATGGGGAGATGTGGTGGTTGTTTGCTGGACTCGATGGTCTCAGAGGTCTTCTCCAACCAGATGATGCCATGATTCCCCAGGGAATGGGCCACTGTTGGGGTCGAAGGAGCATCTGGAGGATGCTCTTGGTCATGTGGTTTGGGGGATCCTGCAAGGAGCAGGGAGCTGGGCTTGATGGTCCTCATGGGTCCCTTCCAACTGGTGATTTTGAGCTCTGGAAGCCTGGAGGCACAGGTCAAGAACACGTGAGAAGAACACAGGGAGGTTCCTCCAGAGTGGATCGGGGGGTGGAGAAGACAAGAGAAGGGGCTTAAGGCTGGTGCTGCTCCTGCCTCTGCGGCAATCGCAGCCTCCCCCCAGCACCTCCTGGTCCCATGGACGGGGACAACTTCATCTCCCCTTTTTTTTCCAGGGGAGGAGAGGGAAAAGGAGGTGTGGGATGGTCAGGGAGTGGACACTGGTGGGAAGAGTCCTCTGTTGGGGACAAATCTGAGTGTGGGGACAAGGTCAGGAGGGGAAGGAGGCAAAGAAGATCAGGGTGGAGGTGGGGAGAGAAGTCCAAGGGCGTGAAGAGAAGGAGGAGATCAGCCTTGGAGGGGTGGAGGGGGTTGGATGTGGTTGGTGGCCTTTGTTTCACCCTGAATTAAGGATGTGGCAGGGGAACCTCAAGTAGTCGTGGGGTTCCACAGCTTAAAAAAGAAGAGGGAAATGACAGGAAACGTCTGGAAATAAAGTCCAAAGGCTGGAAAAGGGGGGTTTGAGGAGGAGCAGAGACGGAGGGGGTGGACACTGGTGCAGGTGTCGGCACAGCTCTGGATTCCTGCAGAGAGAACTCAGCTAAAAGAGCTTCCAGGACCCACCTGAGTTGGGTTCCCTTCAGCCCCAGGTCCTTCACAGGTACAAGGGGTGCTTAGCACCATGCTGACCTGATTTCCTTCCTTCTCCAGCTCCTGGGAGACATCCTGGTCATCGTGCTGGCCGCTCACTTCACCAAGGACTTCACCCCCACCTGCCAGGCCACCTGGCAGAAGCTGGTGGGGGTGGTGGCCCATGCTCTGGCCTACAAGTACCATTAAACCCCACTCCAGAGGGAGACGTGCCTGTAAAAGTCAATAAAAAACAGATTTTCTGGAGTTTTTTGTGCTCCTGTGGCTCAGAGGGCTGGGAGGAGGGAGCTGAAGGGGGTGGTTGGCTCAGGGCTGCTGGGAGCATCTCCATCCACAAAGGGTGGTCCAAGGGGAGGCTGATTTTCCTCTGACTTTTGGAGTCTCTCTAAAAGGCACCAACATTTTCCCTGCTGCCCTTCCTTGCCTGAACCTTCAGGCTGGTCCTGGACCTCCACGCACCAAGTGGTGCTGGGGAGGTTAACCCTGGAGCTCCAGTGGGACAGGGAATCATGGGATGAGTTGAGTGGGAAGGGACCTCCAAGCCCACCCAGTCCCACCCTTGCTCCAAGCCCCATCCAACCTGACCTTTAACACCTCCAGGGATGGGGCAGCCACCACTGCTCAGGGCACTCTGGGCCAGGGCCTCTCCACCCTCACACGAGAACATTTCTCACCAACATCTAACCCAAATCTCCCCACTTTCACCCCAAAACCCTTTCCCTCCTCTTGTCCCTGCACCTCTTGACCAAGAGACCCACCCCAGCTTTCCTGGAGCCCCTTTCCCTACTGGAAGCTGCTCCGAGGTCTCCCCACAGCCTTCTCCTCTCCAGGATGGACACCCCCAACTCTCCCACCCTCTCCTCGCACAGGAGGTGCTCCAGCCCTCCCATCGTCTCCATGGCCTCCTCTGGTCTCACTCCAACAGCTCCAGCTCCTTCCTGTGCTCAGGACTCCAGAGCTGGACCCAGGGCTCCAGGTGGGCTCTGCCCAGAGGGGAGCCGAGGGGCAGAACCCCCTCCCTCCCCTCTGCTCCCACTGCTCCTGGGGCAGCCCAGGACCCCGGTGGATTCTGGGCTGGGAGCGCTCGTTTGGGCTCATGGGGAGGTTCTCCTCCCACAGATCCCCTCCAGACCCCCTCCCCCAAGCAAATGATTTTAAAATGTACTTAAAATGATCTCTTTCTTATACAAACAAGTGACATGGGCTCATCCCCTGGAGAAGCCCGAGCAGAGCGCGGGGCTGGAGCTCTCTGGGCTGTTGCACCTTTGGGTTTTCCAAGGATCTCTCTGCTGTCTCACAGCCTTCGGGGCTGCTGACAGTGGATGGTCTTGACGTCCCAGCTGAGATCACCCTGAAGTCCTCACAGACACCTTGGGGCTGCCTGATTGTCATCTCCTGCCTCCAACGCCGTTCTGGAGAGCTGCCCTCCTGTTGTAAACAGCCTGTTTGTTTGTTTTTTTTCCAGAGAGAAGGTTTCTTCAAAAAGTCTTTGTGGCTGGATGATCTCCAAAATAAAAAGCCCTTGGAAGTCTTTCACGAGGAGTTTAATGTCATGTCGTTCCTTTTTTCCAGCTGAAAACCACCCCTTGGCACCAACGCTGGGGACGATGTGGGAAGCGCTTTGAAGGAATCCAGGACATCCAGGAGTCTTTCCAGTAGGGAAAGGGGCTCCAAGAATGCTGGGGAGGGGCTATTGATTGGGGAGGGCAGGGAAAGGAGGAGGGGAAGGGTTTTGGGGTGAAAGAGGGGAGATTGAGGTGAGATCCTGGGGAGAAATGTTCTCGTGTGAGGGTCGGGAGGCCCTGGCCCAGGTTGCCCCGAGCAGTGGTGGCTGCCCCATCCCTGGAGGTGTTGAAGGTCAGGTTGGATGGGGCTTGGAGCCCCTTGATCCAGTGGGAGGTGATCCAGGGAGTGGCACTGGGTGGGCTTGGAGGTCCCTTCCAGTCCAAACCATTCAATTGGTCCATGATTCCAACTTGCTGTCAACCAGAACCCCCAGCTCCCATCCCTGGAGGCGCTCAAGGTGAGGTTGGATGGGTCTTGGAGCCCCCTGACCCAGTGGGAGGTGTCCCTGCCCATGGCAGGGGGTGGGACTGGGTGGGTTTTGAGGTGCTGTCCCTGCACTCCCTGATCCAAAGGCTCTCCCCAGCCTTCCTGGAGCCACTTACCCTTCTGGGAGCTGCTCTGAGGTCTCCCTGGAGCCTTCAAGCCTCAAGGAGCCTGACTGCAAGGCTGGGAGGGACCCATCACCCCCAGGACACACAAGGTGCCTGCAGGGTGTCAGCTTACATGGGAGAGGGGTGGAAGACCAGGTGAGCTGGAGCCTATGCAGGTGAGCAGGTGGAGGCAGGGCCTGAGCCAGCTGTTCGGCAGCTGGAGGAGAAGTGGTGGGAGAAGTATCTGGGGCTCCTGGGGCTCCACATCTCCTGCACCTGGCAGAGCCAGCTGGATGTGACAAGGTGGGGTGCTGGAGGTGGCCAGGTGGGATGTTGGAGGTGGTCGGGTGGGATGCAGGAGGAGGGATGCGGGAGATGGAGATGGTATGCAGGAGGTGGGATGCAGGAGGAGGGATGCACGAGGTGGGATACAGAAGGTGGTAAGGTGGGATGCAAGAGGAGGGACGTAGTAGGTGGGATGCAGGAGGAGGGATGCAGAAGGAGGGATGCAGAAGGAGAGATGCAGGAGGTGGGATGCAGGAGCTTGGAGAGGTGATGGAGCTGCTGGGACTGCACCCAGGTGATGCTCAGGGATGCCAGCTGACCCAGCAGGGTCTGGATGACCACAGAGCAAGGTGTTTGCATTGTCCATGGGCTCCGCTGTCCCTGCCCTCCTCCACCTCCTCTCTCCAGGAGGGGCTTGGCAGAAGCCCCCCTGGGGCCAGTCCTGGGGAGGCGACTCCTCGCCCTGGGGTCCGTGAGGACCAGAGGGTTCTTCCTGCCAACCGGCTCCAGAACCCCTGGCTCTGTCTCCTCCCTGATAGCCCCAGGGAGGTTCCCACCACCCAGGAGCCCCAAACACCTCTCAGAGCTGCTCGGGGTGCCCTGGGGTTGCTGCAGGTCTGAAAGGGAGTGTTGGGATCCTCTGCCAGGCACAGACTCTGCACAGGGAATTACATTTTCCTTGTGGGACGTTCAACGTAGGGCCCAGAAAACAGGAAATCTGTCCTTTCCCTGCACCAAACTACCACTCATGGCATAATTTTTGCCATATAAATAGTTGGGTTTATTACCTCCTGTTTTTAATAATTGGAAAATTGTAACGATTTAGTCAAAAACAACGAGAAAACAACTTCCTTCCACAAAAGAAGTTCCAAACGAGGGGCCCAACCTCACCAACACTTCTCCCACCACAAGTTTTTGTGTAAAAGATTTCTTCTGCTTAATCTGTGAAAGAATGAAAACATTAAACCAAATTATTTTCATACCAGAGCTTTCTGTTTGTGTTTTCTGGTGTTTATTTGGGTTTGTCTTCAATGTTCCCCCTGGATTCTCCAGCTTGGAGGGGTCTCACTTGGATTAATCCAAAGCCAAGACCGTGGTCCAGGTCACTCCATGTGTGTGAGTGTCCGGTTCCTGTTCCCCTGTGCCCCAGGATGATCCCCATCCCATTCCCACTGAGACTCTTTCATGGCCAAAGCTGTTGGTTTTTATTTGGGAATGAGGGATCAGCAGAACCAGAGGGAGTTGGGGAGAGCTGGGGTTTTCCAGCCTGGAGAGGAGAAGGCTCTGGGGAGACCTCAGAACAGCTTCCAGTAGGGAAAGGAGCTCCAGGAAAGCTGGGGAGGGGGCTCTTGATTGGGGAGGGCAGGGAAAGGAGGAGGGGAAGGGTTTTGGGGTGAAAGAGGGGAGATTGAAGTGAGATGTTGGGGAGAAATGTTCTCCTGTGAGGGTGGGGAGACCCTGGCCCAGGTTTCCCTGAGCAGTGGTGGCTGCCCCATCCCTGGAGGTGTTGAAGGTCAGGTTGAATGGGGCTTGGAGCCCCCAGATCCCATGGGAGGTGTTCCTGTCCATAGTCGGACTGGGTGGGCTTTGAAGTCCCTTCCACCCCAAACCATTCCGTGATCCCACAGTTCTTGGGACAGGAGCTCTCTTTGAGCTCAAGCCACTGCTCATGGTTTTCCCAGTGTCACCCTAAAGACAGGAAAGGACGAGGAGAACCCAAAGCTTGGTGGGTCCTTGCAGGAAGAGGACAAAGATCATTCAGAGGGAAGACACAACAGCCCCAGGGCCAAGTCTTCTGCCCCAGAGCCGCGCAACCTGCTGGGTTTGGCACCACCCAAAGGCCACCAAGCCCCACACACACCTTCCTTCGAGGGCTCACGCGGGACCCTCATGGTGCCACGCTCGGGGCTTCACATGGAGATCAACCCCGAGGTTCAGAGGGAGCTGCAGGGCTGGGAACCAAAGACAGGGCGAGGGCGGCGCGCCCACCCGTGGTGGTGGTGGTGGATCTGGGCACCTTGCCCTGGGGCCCCACCCTGGCGCCGCATCCCCTCCCTTGGTGTGCCAGAGCTGTGGGTGCCCCCCCCCACCTGGGGGTGCGGGGTGAGGGGGGAGGGCACCCAGCCAATGGAGGGGTGCCCAGGGAAGAGGAGGGGCCGGGCAAAGCGTATAAGAGTGGGGATGGGGATTGTCCCCACTCGCAGATCCCGTCGGGAACAAGAGCCGAGACCTCCTCCGTCCCCGCCGGCAGCCGCACGCAACCTTCCACCTGACACCATGGTGCACTGGACAGCTGAAGAGAAGCAGCACATCACCAGCCTCTGGAGCAAGGTCAACGTGGCCGAATGCGGTGGCGAGGCCCTGGCCAGGTAGGTCCAGCTTTTGGTCACCTTCTCACCTTCATCCTGGACGGAGGAACCACGTCAACCGCATTCGGGAGATTTAACGCTGCCTCCTCGCTGTCCCCCTCTCTCTCCCCAGGCTGCTGATTGTCTACCCCTGGACCCAGAGGTTCTTCTCTTCCTTCGGGAATCTCTCCAGCGCCACGGCCATCTCCGGCAACCCCCAGGTCCGTGCCCATGGCAAAAAGGTGCTGACCTCCTTCGGGGAAGCCGTGAAGAACCTGGACAACATCAAGGCCACCTTCGCCCAACTCTCTGAGCTGCACTGTGACAAGCTGCACGTGGACCCCGAGAACTTCAGGGTGAGATGTTCTCCTGCCCTTCCCCTCCGCGTCCCTTCTTGGGCAGCGTCTTCCCCCCCAGAGGGTTCTTCCCCCTCAGATGGATCAACCCTTGACGTGACGGTGCAGGAGGAAGAGGGGCTGGAGGTTGGGGCGAAGGGGAGATGCAGGAGAGGGACGGAGAGAGCAGGGACCAAGCTGAAGCTGGGTGAGAAGGCACCAAAGGGGTTGGGGGGTGGTGGTGGTGCCCATATGGAGGGGGCACGTGAGGCAGGAAGGCAGCGAGAATGTGGTTTTGGTGCGGAAAGGGAGGGGGAAAGGAAAGCAGAAGCAGTTGAAGGAGCAGGAAGAGGTTTGAGCGAAGGGGCAAGAGCGAAGCATGGCACAGAGGGAAGATGAGGAGTGAGAGACAGCGGTGAGAAGCCAAAAGCAATGGAACGGGACCTGGAGGGGGGAGGAAATATTGGCAGCTGAGAGTTTCCCAGTGGGGAAATAATCCAGGGCTGTGAGGGACCCCCCAGGTGAGCAGGAGCTCCTGGTGGGTGCCAGGGAGCTTTGCTCCTCACCGCAAGGCAGATGCTTGGCTGTGCCTTCTGCTCTGGAGAAGCTCCAAAAGGAAGCCAGAAGGGAAAAAGATTAATTCAATCGAGCTGATTTCTGGAGAATTTTTGGTTCCTCTTCCCTCTGCAGTGGCAGAACCAGAATCTTTAGAGTAAGAGCAGAGAATGAGCTTGGAAAGGGCTCCTGGGGGGTGCCCAGAGGTTTCCCTGGGTCTCAATCAAGCGCCTGAGTGGGGGGTGTCTGGCTCTTGGGCATCGCTAACCCGAGGGTGTTTCTGTCCCACCCCACCAGCTCCTGGGTGACATCCTGATCATCGTCCTGGCCTCCCACTTCGCCAAGGAGTTCACCCCCGAGTGCCAGGCTGCCTGGCAGAAGCTGGTGGGCGCTGTGGCCCACGCCCTGGCCCGCAAGTACCACTAAGGGGCCCACAGGGAAGGAAGCCCTGGCAGCAGCTCCCAGCGCTGCTCTGGAGATGACAGCTTCTACCAACCAAATAAAGCTCATCCTGTGAAGCCTCCGCTGTGTCTGTGTGTCCCCGAGAAGCTGGAGTGGGGGGTGATGGCGAAGGGACGGGACGTGGGCTTGGGGTGACCTCAGCGGGACCAGGGGTGGAAGTTTGAGCAAAGGGGGAGTTCTGCTCCCCAGAAAATGCCAACTTGATTTCATCTTCTTTTGGAGTGGTTTGGGTGGGTTTTGCCTCTGGAAATCACCCTTTGGGCAGATCCAGCCCCGCTGCCTCTGCGATCTCACACTGGGGGGGTTGCACAGAGGAACCCGGCTGTGTTTTACTGCGGAACTGGGGGAGTTTTCTTGCAGGAATTGGGAGATTTCATGATTTTTAGGTAGAATAAACCCAACAAAGGCTTTAATCCACCCCAGCTCATCCCTGGCACAAAGCCTGCAAGAAACGAGCTGACTCACGCTGGCCTCGCAGCCAGATGGGTGGGGGCAGGTTCCAGATAAACATTCTGCTATCAAGGCCTGGCCAGACCCTGTTTATGAGCTGCTTTTTCACCCTACACCACCCATTCAGTACTTTGGGGGGGCTGGCAGGGGGAAGTCCTGTTAATTGTGGGCTATTAATGAGTTTATGGGGGTCAAGGGATGTGAGAATCAAGGGATATGGGGATCAAAGGGTGTGGGGGCCAAGGAATGTGGAGATCAAAGGGTGGGGGGGTCAAGGGATGTGGGGGTCAAGGAATGTGGGGATCAAAGGGTGTGGGGATCAAGGGATGTGGGGGTCAAGGGATGTGGGGATCAAAGGGTGGGGGGGGGTCAAGGGATGTGGGGGTCAAGGAATGTGGGGATCAAAGGGGGGGCCAAGGGATGTGGGGTCAAGGGATGTGGGGATCAAGGGATGTGGGGGTCAATGGCTGTGGGGATCAAAGGGTGGAGGGGTCAAGGGATGTGGGGTCAATGGCTGTCGGGATCAAAGGATGTGGTGGTCAAGGAGTGTGGGGGTCAAGGGATATGGGGTAAATGGATGTGGGGATCAAGGGATGTGGAGGTCAAGGGATGTGGGGGTCAAGGGATGTGGGGATCAAAGGGTGTGGGGATCAAGGGATGTGGGGGTCGATGGCTGTTAGGGTCAATGGGTGTGGTGATCAAGGGATGTAGAGGTCAAGGGGTGTAGGGGTCAAGGGATATGGGGTAAATGGATGTGGGGATCAAGGGATGTGGAGGTCAAGGGATGTGAGGATCAAGGGATGTATTGGGGTCAAGGGATGTGGGGGGTCAATGAGTTTGGGGATCAATAGATGCCCCACACGTAGGGTGGTTTGGGTGTTCTGGTGCCTGCAGGGCAGGACTCGTGAGTAGAGGTTGTTCTTGGCATGGGAAGCCCCGTCTGCCCTGCTGGGTCTGAGGGTGACGCAGCAAAAGCAACGGTTTTGCTGAGAGAAAGTGGGAAAAAGGGCAACAGAAACTCCACATCTCTGACTCCGTGTGTCCTGTTCCTGCATCACCCCTGCCCACGGGCACCACACTCCAACCCACAGGGCTTATGGAAACCCCTCTCCTACTCAAAAATGTTGTGTTAATGTGATATCACCAACATTAGAAAGTCCTGGAGCTGTTGGAGCGAGGCCAGAGGAGGCCACAGAGATGATCCAAGGGCTGGAGAACCTCTGGTGTGAGGATAGGGTGGGAGAGCTGAGGGTGTCCAGCCTGGAGAGGAGAAGGCTTTGGGGAGACCTCAGAGCATCTTCCAGTAGGGAAAGGGGCTCCAAGAAATCTGTGGAGGGGCTCTTGGTCAGGGAGTGCTGGGACAGGACGAGGGGAAGGGTTTTGGGGTGAAAGAGGGGAGATTGAGGTGAGAAGTTGGGGAGAAACGCTCTGCTGTGAGGGTGGGGAGGCCCTGGTCCAGGTTTCCCAGAGCAGTGGTTGCTGCCCCATCCCTGGAGGTGTTGAAGGGCAGGTTGGATGGGGCTTGAAGCCCCCTGACCCAGTGGGAGGTGTCCCTGCCCGTGGCAGGGGGTGGGACTGGATGGACTTTGAGGTCCCTTCCAACCCAACCCAGTCCATGATTCTATTATGCACTTTTTATTAAAAGATTTGCCTCCCTTTCCAGTATTTTCAGAAAGAGGCCAAGAAGACACTGAGCAGGAGGTGGGTTGAGGGAGGACAACAATCCTCAGTGTCCAGAAAGGAGCTTGGTCAGGTCTCAGCTACATAGGGACCTGGCCCCGTCAACACTCTGCCACAAACACACTTGGGGCTTCTCCACCAGGTTTTGGCAGGAGCTTTCCTTATTTTCGTCATAAAACCATGATTCTGGAGGGTTCTGCAGACCCTTTCTGTCCCAAAAGGAGCCAAGGTGTGGTAGGGGACATGGAGGAATGTCCTGGACAGAGAAGGGACATAGATCTGGGACTCAGGATAACCAGAGGCCCACCCTGAGGGTGCCACACCCTGGCCATCCCTTTCTGCTCCCCCCACCTCTGGTGTGGACCCCCCCAGCCAATGACCCCACAGCGCAGGGCGGGGAGGAGCCCCTGGCAGTGGATAAAAGCCTTGATGGGGTCTGCGGCTCCACCACGAGCTCCGTGTCCTCCTGCAGCCCCCAGCGAAGCCTCCACCCGACACCATGGTGCACTGGACAGCCGAGGAGAAGCAGCTCATTTCCAGCGTCTGGAGCAAGGTCAATGTGGAGGAATGCGGTGCCGAGGCCCTGGCCAGGTGGGTCCAGCTCTTGGGCATCTTCTCACCTTCATCCTGGATGGAGGATCCTCTTGAGAAACAAGTGTTAACGGCGTCTTCTTGTGTCTCCCCACAGGTTGCTCATTGTCTACCCCTGGACCCAGAGGTTCTTTGATAACTTCGGGAACCTCTCCAGCCCCACGGCCATCATCGGCAACCCCAAGGTCCGTGCCCATGGCAGGAAAGTTCTCACCTCCTTCGGGGAAGCCGTGAAGAACCTGGACAACATTAAGGCCACCTTCTCCAAGCTGTCTGAGCTGCACTGCGAGAAGCTGCACGTGGACCCTGAGAACTTCAGGGTGAGACGGGCTTTCAGTCCCAGCTCCTTCCCTCAGTCCAGGTTTTGCTCTGAAATTGGGGTTTCACCTCCAAATCTGCTGCCCGGGGGGGTTCCCTTTGGCTGGTGGAGGCAGAGACCTTGTGTGGCACCCAAAGGAGATAAAAGCTTGTGTGGACAAGGAGTTGGGTGACTTTCACACTAAAAAGGCCCATTTGGGTGACTGTCACACTAAAAAGTCCCATTTCTAGTACCAACACCAAAAAGTCCCATTTTTAGTACCAGCAAAACCATGGGGGGGGAAAGGTTTTGGGGGTTGGTTACCCAAAGGAGATGCTGGGGCTGGGGACAGGAGAACCAAACCCAGAGGAAGAGGCGGGAGGGGTTGGAGGAGGCAGAGGGGAGGTGAGAAGAGCAACTAAAGAAAACACAGGTCCTGTGGGAGGGAGCCCCATTCCTGGAAGTGTTGGAGGGCAGGTTGGATGGGGCTTGGAGCCCCTTGATCCAGTGGGAGGTGTCCCTGCCCATGGCAGGGGGTGGAACTGGGTGAGTTTGAGGTCCCTTCCAATCCATTCCATGATCCCATTGCTCGTGTGTGTGCTTGGAAACAACCGAGCAGGTCCCTGTCCTGCCCTCCAGGGTCTGCCTTTCCGCACAGGACACATCCCCCTCCTCCAAAATTTTAGGACAAAAATGGGTCATTTTCTTCATTTTTCCTCCAAAGAGAATTTTGCAAGGGGAGGGTCTCAGGCCAAGAGGCTTCAGCATCCCCAAAAATGAGGGGGAAACAGATTCCAGGTTTGCCTTTTCACTCCGTGTTTTTTCTTACAGTATGAATTTAGTGTTGTTTTCCCCAAACTCGGAGCTTTCTGTGAAAAGGATGAGGCTTTTTCTTGTGGCATTGCCAGGGGACTGGGAGGGAGTTGGAGCCCGAGGGGTGAAGAGGAGGAGCGGGAAGCAGGGGAGAAACTTTTCTGGAGAAGAATTCAGCCTCGGAGAGGAAATTCAGCATAGGGGCTGCAGGGTGATGGGAGGATGGGGAAGGAGAGGATGGTGGGGCTGACACCAAAGGGAAGCTGCAGCAGTAAAAACATGAAGAGAGAGGGTTGGAAAAGAGGGGGAAGATGTTCAGAGCTCAAGCTGTCAGGACACTGCGGGGTTTGGTGCTGCCAGGATGCAGAACCTTCTCTGAGATGGTTTGAGTTCTACCAGCTCGGCCCCAGCTCCGTGGTCAGCACGAGTGTCTGAGAAGCTCTAACCCTGCCTCTTTTCCTCCTCCAGCTCCTTGGAGACATCCTCATCATCGTCCTGGCCTCTCACTTTGCCAGGGATTTCACCCCCGCCTGCCAGTTCGCTTGGCAGAAGCTGGTGGGGGTGGTGGCCCATGCCCTGGCCCGCAAGTACCACTGAGCACTGCCCTGAGGGTCCCCACGAACCACGGGCACCTCAGAGCACCCGGGGAGGGCCCTGGGGTGACAACGGGCTGTGACCATCCAAATAAACATCTCCCAGCACCCAGTCTCCCGAGCTTCCATCTCCATATTGAGGAATGAAGGGGGATTTGTGTTGCACTGCGACATCACGCAGGGGTGGGTGGGTTGTGTGATGGGAAATGCAAGGGCTGGAGCACCTCCTGTGTGAAGACAGGGTGGGAGAGTTGGGGTTGTCTGCCCTGGAGAGGAGAAGGCTGTGGGGAGACCTCAGAGCAGCTTCCAGTAGGGAAAGGGGCTCCAGGTAAGCTGGGGAGGGTCTCTTGGTCAGGGAGTGCAGGGAGGAGGAGGGGAAGGGTTTTGGGGTGAAAGAGGAGAGATTGAGGTGAGATGTTGGGGAGAAATATTCTCCTGCCCTGGCCCAGGTTTCCCAGAGCAGTGGTGGCTGCCCCATCCCTGGAGGTGTTGAAGGGCAGGCTGGGTGGGGCTTGGAGCCCCCTTATCCAGTGGGAGGTGTCCCTGCCCACGGCAGGGGGTGGGACTGGGTGGGCTTTCCAACCCAAACCATCCCATGATTCCCAGCTATTGCCAGATGTGACTCCAGGTGGGCTTTGACCTCCCCTATCCGTCATCCTCTTGCTTGAATGACATATCTGTGGGTTATATGTCCCAGGATGCCCCATCCCTGAAGGTGTTCAAGGCCAGGTTGGATGGGGCTTGGAGCCCCCTGATCCAGTGGGAGGTACCCAGTGGGTGATGTCCCTGCCCCAACCCTGGAGGTGTTGAAGGCCAGGTTGGATGCGCCTTGGAGGCCCCTGATCCAGTGGGAGGTGTCCCTGCCTGTGGCCGGGGGTGGGACTGGATGGGCTTTGAGGTCCCTCCCAACCCAACCCATTCCATGGATCCATGATCACCACCCACCCGTGTCTCCTCCCCACCACGCTGCCTCTTCTCTGGGCTCTCCACAACCTTTAAGCAACTCAAGGACATGGTGGGGATGCGACTGTGGATGGGAAGTGCCCCTTGGCAGAGGGAGTGAACACTTCTGTTTAACATCCAGTGTTATCACAGCACTTCCAGATGGTATTTGAAACCCTGAAGTCAAGTTTTAAGGACATTTCTTTTCATGGGATTTCACAAAACACTGATTTTATGCCCCATCTGCTGATGCTTTGCTTCTGTCTCTGACGTGGCTGGTGCTGAGCACACTTGGAGTTGGCACAGTTGGAGGTGTTGGACCACTTCCCATGGTCCCTGCTCGCTGGGAGCCTGGCAGAGGGTACTGTGAAGCACAACTGAGCGAGGGATGTTCTCTCTCCACAGGCTCCTTCTGGGCTGAAGCTGAACATCCCCCGGAGCTGGATCACCCACTCCTTCCTCTCGGTGCAGCCCCAGCTGGGCTGGGGAATCCATCCCTCCCCTGCCTGAGAGACCTTGCTCGTGTCTCCCAAAGGAGAGTGACAACAAAAGGAGGGTGGGAGGAGGAGAGTCCTGGATCCAGCTCTGGAGTCCTGAGCACAGGAAGGAGCTGGAGCTGTTGGAGAGAGGCCAGAGAAGGCCACAGAGATGATCCAAGGGCTGGAGAACCTCCTGTGCGAGGACAGGATGGGAGAGTTGGAGGTGTCCATCCTGGAGAGGAGAAGGCTGTGGGGAGACCTGAGAGTAGCTTCCAGTAGGGAAAGGGGCTCCAGGAAAGCTGGGGAGGGGCTCTTGATCAGGGGGTGCAGGGAGAGGAGGAGGGGAAGGGTTTTGGGGTGAAAGAGGGGAGATTGAGGTGAGGTGTTGGGGAGAAATGTTCTGCTGTGAGGGTGGGGAGGCCCTGGCCCAGGTTGCCCAGAGCAGTGGTGGCTGCCCCATCCCTGGAGGTGTTGAAGGGCAGGTTGGATGGGGCTTGGAGTCCCCTGATCCAGTGGGAGGTGTCCCTGCCCATGGCAGGGGGTGGGACTGGGTGGGCTTTGAGGTTTCTTCCTACCCAAACCATGCTCTGATTCCATGAATATTTCTTCTTCAGTCTCATTGTGGACCAATCCAGGTGAGTCCCTCCAAGGAGGGGGGGGTGGTTCTGGGGCTGCCCTGTGAGCGGAGGATGGGATTTGTCCCAATTTAACGAATATATACCCAGGACTATGCCCAGAGGGAGCAAGGCAACACTTTTATTTCTGTGGGACCCCCCCAAAGCACATTTACAGAAGAGGACGAGGCTGATTTTCAAGCCTGGACATCACAACTCAAGACCTTGAAGCCGAGTGCCGGCGGCGGAGAACCTTCACTTCATCCTCATCACCCTCTGCAGCCCTGGCAAAGAGCAGCAACCGAGCAAATAATCAGCACAAGGTTACAGGGGGGGGCTTATAATTCATTTTTACCTGCGACCACAAAAGGAACCGTCCCTGTCCTCGAATTTTAAGCCCTTTAAGCATTACTTTTCACAGAATGATGGAATGGTTTGGGTTGGAGGGACCTCAAGGCGCATCCAGTGAAAGAATCCCTTCCTTTTCTTGTGGGTCTGGTGTCGGCTGCTGTCATTTGAGGATCCACAGTACACGAATCAAAACAGGCAGAGAAGAATTAATTGAATCAAGGGATGGTTTGGGCTGGAAGGAACCTCCAAAGCCCACCCAGTCCGACCATGGACAGGAACACCTCCCTCTGGACCAGGGGGCTCCAAGCCCCATCCAACCTGCCCTTCAACACCTCCAGGGATGGGGCAGCCACCACTGCTCTGGGAAACCTGGGCCAGGGCCTCCCCACCCTCACAGCAGAACATTTCTCCCCAGGATCTCACCTCAATCTCCCCTCTTTCACCCCAAAACCCTTCCCCTCCTCCTGTCCCTGCACTCCCTGACCAAGAGCCCCTCCATAGTTTTCCTGGAGACCCTTTCCCTACTGGAAGCTGCTCTAAGGTCTCCCCACAGCCTTCTCTTCTCCAACCCCAACTCTCCAACTCTCCTCAACATCCTTTGGTTCTGCAGGTCCCTCATTCCCAAATAAGCATCAACAGCTTTGGCCATGAAGGGATCTTGGTGGGAATGGGGTTGGGGAACAGGAACTGGACACTCACACACACAGAGTGACCTGGACCATGGTCTCGGTTATGGATTCTTCCAAGTGAGACCCCTCCAAGCTGCCACGTCCTCCCCATCCTCACAGGAGAATATTTCTCCCCAACATCTCACCTCAATCTCCCCTCTTTCACCCCAAAACCCTTCCCCTCGTCCTGTCCCTGCACTCCCTGATCCAGAGCCCCTCCCCAGCTTCCCCGGAACCCCTTCCCGTGCTGGAAGGATGTGGTGCAGCCCAGCTTTAGGAAGCGGGTGTTCTCAGAGCAGCTCCCAGACCAACTGCAGCCACTCCTCTCCTCCTCTGGCTTCCCCTGCCTCTCATCTGATTTATCTGAAGTGAAATAAAAGGGATGATCCGAGCTGAATTTCAATCGCTCTGCTGAAATGGTGAAAAGGAAATATTCTCTTCCCACTTTGTCTGCAGCCTGACATCTGCTGCCCCTCAGCTGAAGAGCTGCTTCTCTTCCAGGGGCCTCACCCCCCCCTCCCCCAATTCCTCCTCCTGCTTTTCCCTCTGTTATCCAACTCACGGAGCGACAGCGCAGCCCGGAGGCTCCTCCTGGGTGGCTGTGATAGTCGGAGCTGCTCAGGGAGATAAAGAGTTCCAAGGAACCCTGCACCAGGTCTGGGATCTACTCCCTCCGTCCCTGAGAGCTCTTCGGTTCATGCTAAAAGCAGAGCAAAGGTCTGAAAGGGGCTTGAGTTCCTCAACTCGAGGTTGGGTCGTTCGACTTTCTCCACGTTCTGCTCCCAACCTTGTTCAGAGCTGGGGTTGGGTGAAGGGTGTTTGCCCGTTTATTGGGATAATTGGGTTATAGAACCGTGGAATGGTTTGGCTTGGAAGGGGCCTCAAAGCCCATCCAGTTCCGACCCTTTGCCAGGGGCAGGTACACCTCCCACTGATTCAGGTTGGAATCATGGAATCATGGGATGGTTTGGGTTGGAAAGGACCTCAAAGACCATCCAGTTCCACCCCCCAGTGCATGGACCAGCCCTTGGAACCATGAAAAAGTTTGGGTTGGAAGGGACCTCAAAGCCCACCCAGTTCCAGCCCCTGCCATGGGCAGGGACAGCTCCCACAGGGTCAGGGGGCTTCAAGCCCCATCCAACCTGGTCCGGAGCACCTCCAGGGATGGGGAAGCCACCACTGCTCTGGGAAACCTGGGCCAGGGCCTCCCCACCCTCACACAAGAACATCTCTCCCAACACCTCACCTCAATCTCCCCTCTTTCACCCCAAAACCCTTCCCCTCCTCCTCTCCCTGCACTCCCTGAACAAGAGCCCCTCCCCAGCTTTCCTGGAGCCCCTTTCCCTACTGGAAGCTGCCCCGAGGTCTCCCCACAGCTTTCTCCTCTCCAGGATGGACACCCCCAACTCTCCCACCCTCTCCTCACACAGGAGGTGCTCCAGCCCTCCCATCATCTCCATGGCCTCCTCTGGCCTCGCTCCAACAGCTCCAGCTCCTTCCTGTGCTCAGGACTCCAGAGCTGGACCCAGGGCTCCAGGTAGGGTCTGCCCAGAGGGGAGCCGAGGGGCAGAACCCTCTCTCTCCCCTCTGCTCCCACTGCTCCGGGGGCAGCCCAGGACCCTGGTGGATTCTGGACTGGATGCGCTTGTTGGGGCTCACATTGGGGTTTTCTTCTGCTGCAAAGCAGAGGGGGCCTTGACCACCACAAGAGGCCTTTCTGTAGCTGTCAGAGCTGTTGTCAGAGACACCCAATGAGGAAGAAGAGCCGTTCCCTCTCTTCTCCAGCAAAGTAAAGCTCTGTGATTAAAATTTGGAAAGTAAGATGAGGAGAGAGGATCCCACGCAGTTCTCATCGGTACCCGGGAGGGATCCATCCATCCTCCCTGCTTCGAGGCTTTATTAATTGTCTTTCCAGAAACAGGCGCCTCGGAGCTATAAAGCAGCATTTACAGAGAGGTTCTTTCATTTTTCCTTATTAATTTTTCTCTCGGCACAAAAGGAAGAAAAACAAGGAACATATGGGGAGCGAGCAGGAGCCTTTCCTCAATGCCAGGGCCTCCTGAAAAGAATTTGGATCCACAGAGCCACGGAAAAAATTCACCCACACCTCCCAAATCCCATTAGGCAGGTACAGGTTGCTTTGATTTTGATGAATATTTCTACCTTCCCCAGGTCTGATAAAGCACGAGGTGATGAAAGCAACGAGGGGGGGTGAAAGTGCCTTTGGGTCCCAGGGGGCATCTCCATGCGCAGGACTTAAATGGAAGTATTTATTGTGAGATAAAATGGGCTTTAAATTCACAGAAAAGGTTAAAGCAACGTTTGTTTCATGGAGGCGGAGGCTGAACAAGCACCGACTGCAAAAAGGACACACATTTTACCCTGAGTGGGAGAAACTGAACTGAACTCCATTGATCATTGTCATCAATTCATGGAATCATGGAGCGGGTTGGGTTGGAAGGGACCTCAAAGCCCACCCAGTCCCACCCTCTGCCATGGGAAGAGACACCTCTCACTGGATCAGGGGGCTCCAAGACCCATCCAACCTGGCCTTCAGCACCTCCAGGGATGGGGCAGCCACCACCGCTCTGGGAAACCTGGGCCAGGGCCTCCCCACCCTCATCCTGAAGAATTTCTTCCCAATGTCCAATCTCAATCTCCCCTTTCCAGTTTAAAGCTGTTCCCCCTCATCCCATCTCCCCAGTCCCTTGGAAAAATCCCCTTCCCAGCTTTCCTGGAGCCCCTTTCCCTACTGAAAGCTGCTCTCAGGTCTCCCCACAGCCCTCTCCTCTACAGGAAGGACAACCCCAACTCTCCCACCCTGTCCTTGCACAGGGGGTGCTCCAGCCCTCCCATCATCTCCGTGGCCTCCTTTGGCCTTGCCCCAACAGCTCCAGCTCCTTCCTGTGCTCAGGACTCCAGAGCTGGACCCAGGTCTCCAGGTGGGTTCTGCCCAGAGCGGAGCCGAGGGGCAGAACCCCCTCCCTCCCCTCTGCTCCCACTGCCTTGGATAGACTCTTGAGAATAAGGAATGGAAAGGCTGCCAGGGACTCTGTTTCATGACCAACACCTGGGAATGACAAGAAAGCCTTGGAAGCTGGAGATCTTGGGATTAACTCACAGCTTTTTAGGAACTGCAAGCACTTGTGAACTCCAATGTGTGAAAGGGGAAAAGGTGTGAAACAAACACCTTTGGCTTAGAAACCCCACTTTCTCCAGCCGGGAGTCATGGAATCATTAAGGTTGGAAAAGACCTCTAAGATCATCCAGTCCAACCAAAGAAAATAATCAGCAATGTTTATAACTTGTTCTTTTATTTTCTCTTGAGATTTTGTCATTTTATTGAGTATAATTATTAATTAAAATTAATTTTACCACCGTTACAAATAACCCTGGGTCTGAAATTTTTACAGATTATCCTCTACAGGGAGGCTGAGGTCTCATGACTGAACACCCAAAGGACCAGGACAAGGCCACGGAGGTGGAGGACTCCTTCTGAAGTGCATTTATGCATCCATGATGTCATTTGCTCACATGATTTTACATAGCAATTTTTGCTAAAACCAAAGTTTGGGGTAAAAATTTCTCTAAAGTTCTTTTGGAAGGTGAAGGTGCCATGGGCAGAACCAGGAATTAATGAAATCATCCAAAGAACACATCAGTGTTTGCCCAGCTCTGCCTTGTTATGGGTGAGACGGGGACAGAGGAGGGCATTGCCAAGGCCTTTATTGGTTGGCTGAGCCATGTTTTCTTCCTGTTGAATGTCCTGAGTTGGAAGGGACCCACAGGGATCGAGTCCAGCTCCTGTCCCTGCACAGGACAAACCCAACCTTCACCCCGTGGGGCTGAGGGCCTTGGCCAAATCCTCCTGGAACATTGTCAGGCTGTGATTGCTTCCCTGGGAGATGTTCCAGGGCTCTACCACCCTTTGAGGGAAGAACCTCCTCCTGGTGTCCAACCCAACCCTCCCCTGGCACCTTCCTGCCCTTCCCTGGGGATAGAAGAGCGCAGGGCCTGCTCCTCCTGCTGATCTCTTCTCTCTGCTGACCAGTGGTTGGGTGTTGTGTTTAGATCATTGTAGTGGGTCTTCTCCAAGCCTACTAAAGTAAATGTTCTTGGAAAGAGTTTGGAATTGCTGTTTGCCTTTCGCCTTGTGGTAGCACCTCAGGGTCTCCCACCACGTGCCGGGTGCCCCACAAACAGAGAACAGTCCTTCATCAAAGACTCCTCGACGTAAAACGCAGCGAGCTTGTGTGAAGACACCAGAGGCAGTGGCCGAGAACGGGTCAAGGGGCAGCTCTGGGGTTGTGGAAACGAATTAAATTCAGGATCCTCCTCCGTATCACTTTGGTCCTCACCCCATAGATGATGGGGTGGGCCACAGCAGGCACCAGGATGTAGACATTCCCCATGACGACGTGGACCAGTGGAGCCAGGTCCTTCCCAAACCTGTGCACTACGGAGAGCCCAATGAGGGGGACGTAGAAGGCCAGGACCACGCAGATGTGGGCGACACAGGTGCTGAACGCCCTCAGCCTCTCCTTCCACGATGCCAGCCGCGAGACGGCCTTGAGGATGAGGGCGTAGGAGAGGCAGATGAGGACGGCATCCACGCCCATGACCAGCAGGATGGCAGCGAGGCCGTACACCACGCTGGGGGTGGTGTTGGCGCAGGCCAGGTTCATCACGTCCTGGTGGAGGCAGAAGGTGTGCGACAGCACCCGGGAGCTGCAGAAGGGAAGGGGCAGGAGGAGCAACGGCAGAGGCAAGAAGAAGGCAACTCCCCTGGCCATGGCCACCAGGCCTATCTTGGCCGTGGTGGCGCTGGTGAGGACGGCAACATGTCTCAGAGGGTGGCAGATGGCCACGTACCGGTCCACAGCCATGGCCAGCAGGACAGCGGACTCAACGGCCGAGAGGCTGTGGATGAGGAACATCTGCACGAGGCAGGCGCCGAAGCTGATCTCCCTGGTGTCGAACCAGTAGAAGGAGAGGACGCGCGGCACCGTGGAGGTGGACAAGGCCAGGTCGATGGCAGCCAGCATGCAGAGGAAGAAGTACATGGGGAGGTGCAGGCTGGGCTCCGTCTTCACGATGAAGAGCACCGAGAAGTTTCCGGTGACGGCCAAGAGGTACACAGAGCACAGGAGGGTCCCCATCCAGACGTGGGCAGCCTCCAGCCCCGGGATGGTGGCCAGGATGAAGGAGGAGGCGCCGAGGTCAGAGCCGTTGGGGAAGGGCATGGCACGAGGGGCGGGCAGCGCTCATGCTCCGCCGAGGAGTAGCCCCTGCGGAAAGGGAACGAGAAAGAGCGGCTTTAGGAACTATTCCCAGGGCTGTGATTCCCACGGGGCTGAGGAACGCAAAGGAATTCTTGAGTTGCCACCCAGACATGTGGAGCTCCTCTCTTTTTTGGCCCATTTTGGCTCTGTAAAATAACATCTGCATTCCCGAAACACCGGCGTTTGGATTCAGGCAGGAATTGCTTGAATTCTTTTAAATGCACAGCATTAAAATCCACATTTTTCAGTTACAAACCCGGCAGCTGAACTTTCTTTCTCTTATTTTTAAGGGGAAAATATTTAAAACCTCATATTTTTAGCTCATCCTTTGAAATTCAGAGCTGTTTGAGTTCTGTCTTTTGTGCCATCCCGTCTGAACTGTGTTCTATGAACCAAGGGGTGCGACCACCCCTGGTCCTACTGCTCCCAAGGACTGCTGAGACACAGATTTATTTCTTTGCACACGTAAACTGTCATCCTTTCTTCCCCAAAAAACACCTAAGAGAAAATGAAATCTGATTTTTCACCTTATTCTGGACCTGTAAAATTTCCCAGAGTGCTGTGACCCACAGAGAACAACCAGGATGAGCACAAAAGCCATTGCTTCAGGTGCCTTTGTGTTCTTAGTGAACGTAGAACCATAAAATGGGTTGGGCTGGAAGGGACCTCAAAGCCCATCCAGTCCCACCCCCTGTCATGGGCAGGGACACCTCCCACTGGGTCAGGGGGCTCCAAGCCCCATCCAACCTGCCCTTCAACACCTCCAGGGATGGGGCAGCCACCACTGCTCTGGGCAACCTGGGCCAGGGCCTCCCCACCCTCACAGCAGAACATTTCTCCCCAACACCTCACCTCAATCTCCCCTCTTTCACCCCAAAACCCTTCCCCTCCTCCTCTCCCTGCACCCCCTGATCCAGAGCCCCTCCCCAGCTTTCCTGGAGCCTCTTTCCCTACTGGAAGCTGCTCTGAGCTCTCCCCACAGCCTTCTCTTCTCCAGACTGGACACTCTCAACTCTTCCACCCTGTCCTATCCTATTTTTAAATATACTGGGATTTACAGAGTTTTGGGAATGGGCACCAGAGGTCGAAGCCAGGGCATCACGGGAGCCCCAGGGCTGCACAGCCCAGTCTGGCACTGGAGAGTTTGGGGCAGGGGTGCAAATTCACAGCCCCCAGCTCTGACCAGAGAGAGAGGGGGGATTCTGGAATCTCCAGCATAAGAAGGACCTGGAGCTGTTGGAACGAGGCCAGAGGTGGTCACGGAGATGATGGGAAGGCTGGAGCACCTTCTGTGCGAGGACAGGGTGGGAGAGTTGGGGGTGTCCATCCTGGAGAGGAGAAGGCTGTGGGGAGACCTCAGAGCAGCTCCAAGAAAGCTGGGGAGGGTTTTTTTCCAAGCGCCTGGTGAGATGGGATGAGGGGAATGGCTTTAAGTTGGAAGGGGGGAGATTGTGATTGGACACTGGAAGAAATTCTTCAGGATGAGGGTGGGGAGCCCCTGGCCCAGGTTGCCCCAAGCAGTGGTGGCTGCCCCATCCCTGGAGGTGTTGAAGGTCAGGTTGGATGGGGCTTGAGAGCCCCCTGACCCAGTGGGAGGTGTCCTTGCCCCTGGCAGTGAGTGGGGCTGGATGGGCTTGGAGGTCCCTTACAACCCAACCCATTCCATCATTCCATGATTAGCTCAGCTTCCTGGACCCCATTCATCCTCCCTGACGGATCCAACTGCTGCTCAGTACCCGGTTCCACCTGCACTGGGATGAACCCCTCGTCTCTCGTGCCCTGTGTGGGATAAATTTAAACACGAAGCTGCTGTCTGTAACATTATTGATCATTTCTTTCACCCTCTCTCCATGTCAAACACAGATTCAAAATGCTTTTATGGCAAGTGCTGCAGGCTTCGATAAAGCTATTTTAGAAGCAATATTTGGCTCTAAAACCAGGGTGGTTTTTTTGTCCTGCACAGCTGTGAAACCCTTTTTCTAAAATAGCAATCGGGGTTTATTTCCCTGATGTGGATCTTTTCCATCTCGAATCTCTGATGGATAAGACCCATACTGTGGCTTTTTATACCCAATTTACAGGCAGCATAGGCGGCCCCGTTGCTGTCAAGTTGCCCAAAAGCTGTTCTGGGGATGGAATGCTCAGCAAAGCCCCTGAGGTGTGGATGCAGGAAGAAGGAGCAAAGCGCATCAGGAACTGCCAACATGACCCCACCCCGAGGCGTGACCACGGTCTGGGTCTCCCTGTGAAATATCTCTCACCTGCTGATCTTCTGCCTTTTCTACTTTCTCCTTTTGGGAGAAAGTGGACACAAGAGGTGAACACACAACGTGAAGGATGGTGAAATCTTGCTATGGGCTGGGTTGAAAGGGACCTCAAAACCCAACCTGTCCCACCCCCTGCCAAGGGCAGGGATATCTCCCACTGGATCAGGGGGCTCCAAGCCCTATCCAACCTGGCCTTCAACACCTCCAGGGATGGGGCAGTCACCACTGCTCGGGGCAACCTGGGCCAGGGCCTCCCCACCCTCACAGCAGAACATTTCTTATCCTTCTCATTATCCTTCTCCTTCTCATTATCCTTACTCTCTTCTGCCTCCTCCTCTTTCTCCTTCTCTTTTTCACCTTTTTTCCTTCTCCTTCTCCTCCTTTTCTCCCTCCTTTTTCCTCCTTTTCTCCTTCCCTTTCTCCTTCTCCTCCTTTTCTCCCTCTCTTTTCCTCTTTTTTTCCTTCTTCTCCTTCTCCTTTTCCTTTTCTCCTTCTCCTTTTCTCTTTCTCCTTATCCTTCTCTCCCCGGCTCCCTCTCTTTGTCTCTCCAGCTCTTCAGCTCTTCCTCCCCCCATCTCCCATTCCCCCTTTCCCCCTTCTTCTCTCCAAGAGGTGCCTCTGACACATCTCCCACTGCTCTTCCCGTGCCCCAGAGGCCATAATTTCACCGCCAAGCGCTCCAAGTGATCCTTGGGACACTGCAGAGCAGGAACGAGCAGCTTTATGAGGTCCATCTCTCTCTCTGCTCTCACACAGATATCAAACCACAGTGAAGTTTCCCCGCAAAGGTTTTGGAACACATTCCCAAAAGTCAATACCTGGCAGAGGCTCCCAAACCTTGAGCACCTGCTTGGTCCCCTCCGGCTGTAGGGGCAGACGGGGAGGCAGAAGAAGCTCAGTTGGGTGATGGAGAAGCACTGGAGGCTCCGCAAGCCCTTGTCCCCAGCCCATAAATGTGTTACCAACCCCCCCCATGATTGCTCCCCGGGGTTGTCCCCCCTTGGCCGTTTGCCTGCTGTGTCCCAGGCTCTGAGGTCTTCTGCTGCTTCAGGGAATGGTTGTGGTCCAGAAAGGACAGAGATGCAGGAAGAAACTGGAAGTTTTCGGGCAGTGAGGATGCTGTCAGCTCTTTTCTGCCGAAAGCCGTGTGTGTTCCCTGAGGTTGCTCTCTCCTCTGATGGCATCTGGGCACCAGGACCGCGTTGGACCTCAGATATCTCAAGCAGGTGCTCCTGTTCGGTGCTGCCTGAGGACCTGCTGTGCCAGAGCTCCAGCAGAGGTTCTGGGGATGATCTGCTGAGCCATTTTTCACCACAGGCAAGGATCCACCGGGATCCTCAGCAAAATAATTGGCACAACACAGAGCAACAGTGGCCTGGGAATGCTCCCCGTGGGAATCCTCCCTTTCCACTTCCTCATGGAGATGTTCCTTGTTATTCTCTGCTTTATTTTCCTCTTATGTGCAGAGCAGAACAGAGAAAGGCACCAATCCTGGATTGGTCTGGAGGGTGCAGGGCTCAGCACGAGGCGGGAACAGCCCAGTTCTGGTGTGCAATCCTTCCCCAGCACCTCCTGCGGCTTTACCACTCCCAGGTGGACACTGACAGTTCCTTCCTATTCTCCACCGTGGTCCAAAATGGCCAAATACAGCTTAAAACCAGCAAAGTCCCACAATTCGGAGGCACGGAAGGTTTTTGGGTCATTTTATTCTGTCTGTGGGAGGAAACAAACCTGATGGGTAACAAATCCTTTCTGCACCCCTGGTTGAGACCCATCTGACCACAAAGAGGTGGGATGCAGGGAGAACTCCCATCCGTGTTCTGCTCCTGGAGATCTCCTCCTCCTGTCTCTCTCAGGGAGGCACCACCTGGCAGAGCGTGGAATCATGGAATAGTCTGGGTTGGAAGGGACCTCAAAGATCCTGGAATTGTGGAGTTGTGGAACAATCTGTGTTGGAAGGAACCTCAAAGATCACAGAATCCTAGAATCATAGAGTGGTTTGGGTTGGAAGGGACCTCAAAGCCCATCCAGTCCCAGCCCCTGCCAAGGGCGGAGACATCTCCCACCCGGTAAGGGGGCTTCAAACCTCATCCAACCTGGCCTTCAACACCTCCAGGGGTGGGGCAGCCATGAGTTCTCTGGGTAACCTGCTCCAGATCTCTACTGGAAAACTGTTGGTCCTGGTCCTTAGCATCAGGAATTTTGACCATTCCTATTATTTAACCATTCCTATCCCATTTTTGAGCCCCACAGATGCTGCCACATCAGGTCCTGAAGCAGCACCCTGATGAACCCCTGGTTTATGCAGCCCTGTGCTCACCCACAACAAGTCCTGGAGGTGTAGGGCAACCCCAACCTAACGTCTCTGCATCTTATAAAGGGTGGGGGGAAAGGCTCCGTCAAGTGTTTTGACCTTTTATGGCAAACAGCTGTCTTTTATTGAAGATATTGCACACATAGATTGCACCCAGTGCAAAAGGATGGCTGGAGAGTGAGACTTGGTGAGATGTCAAGGCTGAGGGACATCAACAAGAGGTGCAGAAGCTGTGTCCATCACTGGGGATGAGCCAGGCATGTCAGAAACACGGCAGAAAATGAAGGCTGAGCCATGGGGAGGACTGAGGGCACTGTGGGACCACTTGACGGGACCTTATCTCAGAAACCCGTCAGCCTCTGGGACCGAGTTCCACCTCATGGGGGTGTTTGAAGCTGAAGAATCAATGATCAGGATGTCCAGGGTGGCTCCAGATTTGTGACCCCAAGCCCTGTCCTGTTGAGCTTGGTGCTTGGGAGGGGTTGAGGAGCCCACGCAAGGGAGTCTGAGGGAAGAGGGCAGGCTCTTGTCTGGCTATTCGAGTGTTCACCTCATGCCTTGAGGAGGCTCCTTGCTCCACTCCATTCACGTGATGTGGAAAGAGAAAGCCAAGCAACCCCTTCTTCTGTAACTGTCCCACTCTAAGCAGGGTTTCCATTGGCATCTGCTGCTGGCATCAACACCCGGGGGGTCTGCAGACTGCTGGAAGGGATGGAGGCATCACGTGAGGTCAGGGCGGGGAAGATCACAGCTCTGGGTTGAGTGGAACTGCAGTTCTTCCGTCTGGCAGTGACCCTCATGGACAGAGCACGATGAAGCTGGAGGTGTTCATGGCCAGGCTGAATGGGGCTTGGAGCACCTGGACCCAGCGGGAAGGTATCCCCGCCCGTGGAACTGGATGGGCTTTGAGTTCCCTTCCAACCCCGCCCATTCCATGACCCTATGATGAAACAACTCCACCAGCTCTGACCAAGAAACCAGTCCACAAGCACTTTCTGGCAGAACTGGCGGAGGAAGCTACCAGTTGGAGTCTCCCTTCCTCCACAGCACCCTGAGCAGGGCCTCGCGGATGTGGCTGGATTTTATGCTGTAGATGATGGGGTTGAGGGCCGGGGGGATGATGAGGTAGGTGTAGGCCACCAGGGTGTTGACAAGAGGAGAAACGTTCTTGCCAAAGCGATGGATCATTGACAGCCCGATCATGGGGATGAAGAACACCAGCACAGCACAGATGTGGGAGACGCAGGTGTTCAGCGCCTTGAGGCACTCCTCCCTGGTTGCAAGGCCCAGGACGGTTCTAATGATCAGGATGTAGGAGAGCACAATGAAGATGAAGTCCATCCCCACCGTCGACAAGAGGATGACCATTCCATAGAAGACATTGACCTTTATATCTGCGCACGCAAGGTTCATGATGTCAGGGTGGAAGCAGAAGGAGTGGGAGAGCTCGGTCTTCCTGCAGTAGGTCAACCTCTTGAGCAAGAATGGGATGGGGAGGAGGGACACCACCCCTCTCAACACGATTGCCAGGCCTATTTTGACGACCGTGGTCCTGGTGAGAATGGACGGGTGTCTGAGAGGGTGGGAGATGGCAATGAAGCGGTCGAAGGCCATCGCCAGGAGCACCGAGGACTCGATGAAGGACAAGGTGTGGATGAAGTACATCTGGGTGAGGCAAGCATCAAACCCAATCCTTTGCATATTAAACCAAAAGATGCCCAGAGTGGTGGGGAGGGTACAGAGGACCAAGCCCAGGTCAGTGAGAGCCAGCATGGAGAGGAAGTAGTACATGGGCTCGTGAAGGCTTTGGGTCCTCTTTATGATGAAGAGGATCACGCAGTTCCCCAAGAGAGCAAGAAGGTAGAGGGCACAGAAAGGAATGGAGATCCAGGGGTGAAGGGTTTCCAGGCCTGGGATGCCCATCATGAGGAAAGCTGAGGGCTGGTAGAAGGAGCCGTTGAATTCCCACGTGGTGTGTGAGTCCTGCTCCATCCCAGCTCAGCTCCCACCAGAACCTACACCCAAAACAAACCAACAACAGAAACTCTGGGTAGTTGGAGACTCCACTGAATGCACAACTGGACGATGATGACCTCCCACGTCCCTCCACCTCCCCAACAACCTATGGAGGTGACCCACACACTTTTTCAAAAGCTGATAGAGACCATAGGAACACAGAGAATCACAGAATCGTTTGGTTGGGAAAGACCTTGGAGATCATCGAGTCCAAGCGTCCCCATCCACCACTGAACCATCCCTGAGCACCTCATCTGCCCGGCTTTGGAACCCCCCCTAGGGATGGGGACTCCCCCCTGCCCTGGGAGCCTCTACCAGGGCTTCCCTACTCAGCCCAGGAGGGAATTTCTCCCCAGGTCCAATGTGAACCTCCCCTGGTCCAACTTGAGGCCGTTCCCTCTCATCCCATCCCTTGTCCCTTGGGAGAAGAGCCCAGCACCCACCTCCCCACAACCTCCTCTCCAGGAGCTGCAGAGAACCAGGAGGTCTCTCCTCAGCCTCCTCTTCTCCAGAACAAACCCCCCTAGGGGCCAAGGGCAAGGAAGGGTCTGCAGAGGGACATGGAGAACCTGGATCCATGGGCCAAGGGCAGGAAGGGACTGCAGAGGGATCTGGAGAACCTGGATCCTTGGGCCAAGGCAAACGGGATGGCGTTCAACCAGGCTGCACTCAGCACCTGGAATCGTGGGCTCAGGGTTGGGTCCCTCACTCTAAGAAAGCCCTGGAGGGTCTGGAGCAGGGTCTGAAGAAGGGACCAGAGCTGGGAAAGGGTCTGTAGAAGATGGGCTGTGGGAGGGGCTTAGGGCCCTGGAGAGGTTTGTTCTGGAGAAGAGGAGGCTGAGGGGAGACCTCCTGGCTCTCTACAGCTCCTGGAGAGGAGGTTGTGGGGAGGTGGGTGCTGGGCTCTGCTCCCAAGGGCCAAGGGGCGGGATGAGAGGGAACGGCCTCAAGTTGGACCAGGGGATGTTTGGATTGGATCTTGGGAGAAATTCCTTCCTGGGAAGAGTGGGAAAGCCATGGCAGAGGCTCCCAGGACAGGAGGGAGTCCCCATCCCTGGGGGGGTTCAAAAGCTGAGCAGATGTTGGATCTGGGGACATTGTTTAGTGGAAGCCTCTGCAGGGCTGGAACGATGGTTGGACTCCATCTTAAAGGTCTTTTCCAACAAAATCCCTTCTGTGATTCTGTGGTTTTTCCTGTTCCTACTATGATTTTACTCCGTTTTTTGCTCTCCTCCTTGAGTCTGATGTGCCAATAAATCCGAGATCTCTGTGAGGATAAACATCTTCCTGCTGCAGGGCCAGAGCAACACAAAGCTGGTGGGAACCACAGAGAACCCAAACAATTCCATTTCCTCCAGTCAGGGCCACTTGATCCTCACTGAAAATTTACACTTCAGTGCTGGGAATCGCCTGAGGCAGAAAGGAGATGACAATTCCTTCTTCAGGAAAGTCTCATCAGAGCAGGAAGCAGCACCGACACGGATGAAGCCGCTCTCTAAGGGCACCCAGAGTGTTCTCCAAGGCAGCAACAGCGTTTCCCAAGGCACCAACAGCGGCAAAAGGAGACCGTGCGGAGGTACTTCTGGCCTTCCATGGCAGCTTGGAGCTCCCCAAAGGTAAGAGATGACTCTTTCCACCAACCCAACAGCATTGGAGAAGCAGGAGCTGAGCGGAAGGTTTGTGCAGTTCAACCCCACCTGGAGGATGGGTTAAAAACCCCAAAACTCAGAGTGCATGACTGCACATCCCTGCCCAGGCCTGGCAGATTGGAACTGGATAGGCTTTGAGGTCCCTTCCAGCACAAACCATTCCATGATTCTGCGTCTGTCTGCCTGCCTGTCTGTCTGTCTGTCTGCCCTACTGCAGCATCTAGCAGATGCCCAGAACGCCCAGAGATATTAAGAGTCAGGATTTTCCCAGGGATGTGGAGGTGGATAAAGGGGAGAGGCTGTTAGAGCACAGAGGGAAAGAAAGGGCTGGTGAGAACTCAGCCTGGAGAAGAAAAGGGTCTGGGGGGACCTTAGGGCAGCTTCCAGTAGGGAAAGGGACTCCAGGAAAGCTGGGGAGGGGCTCTGGATCAGGGGGTGCAGGGACAGGATGACGGGAAGGGTTTTGGGGTGAAAGAGGGGAGATTGAGGTGAGATCCTGGGGAGAAATGTTCTGCTGTGAGGGTGGGGAGGCCCTGGCCCAGGTTGCCCTGAGCAGTGGTGGCTGCCCCATCCCCTGGAGGTCTTGAAGGGCAGGTTGGATGTGGCTTGGAGCCCCCTGATCCAGTGGCAGGAATAGAATGATCTGGTTGGAGAAGACCTCTGAGATCATCGAGTCCAACCATCCCTGTCCCCTTACTAAACCCTGTTCCTCAGAAACTCATTCATGGATGGTGACTCCACCCCCCCCTAGGCAGTTGTTCCAAGGTCTGAGAACCCTTCCAGTGAAGAAATCTCTCCTGATGTCTAAGGCAACGTTCCCACCAGGTCACCAGGCTGGCCCTCGCACAGAGCCCAGAGCTCAGCGCCGAGCGGTGCCACCATGGGCAGATCTGCCCCGGTCGCACGGCCAGAAATCAGTTGCCGACTTTCCCGTCAACACCCAACCCACCAAGACCCATGGAACGACGTGGAGCTCCCAGGCACTTCTCTGGAGACAAAACTCCCCACCCGTGTTAGTGTCCAACCCCATCAAACTCAACCCCTGTGGCGGCCAGGCCCGGGGTACTCACCGAGGGCAGTGCGGGGTGCCCGGGGGCTTCACCACCTGCAGCGTCGTCGCGACGCCGAGGAAGAACCTGCGGCCACATCGCGGCGACGGGGAGAGGCCGAGCTTATAAGGCACTACGAGGCCTCCCCCCACCCACCCCACCCCAGTCCAACCAACCGGGAGCCCCGAGCTGGCCATGCGCAAACAGGGGAGGCCGAGGACAGCGCGCGGGAGCCAACGAGCACTTCCATCACTGCTGCTCTCCCAGCAAGGCGTCGTTTCCCCTGGTGGTTTCTTGGGCGACGTGTTTATGGCTCCCAGTGATTTATGGCTGGCGGCTCTCCAGCGGGCTGCCAGGGGCCATCGTCGGCGTGGGGAGAATGGACCTAGAATGCAAATAAATAATATATCTTGCAAGGGGAGGCCTCTTGCAGTTTCTCCCCCAGGAAAGAGCAAAGGTGAGGCTCTACCTCCTCTGTGACCAGGGATAAACGAAATGTTTAATTAAAACCATAATATATGGCACAATAAAAGCAAATTAAACATTAGAAAGCTAAACACGGAGCCATCAGGAGATTTCCTCTCCGATGGCCCAGAAGCATCTCGGTGTAATAAGATTATCTTCGCCTCCTCGGCTGGGAGGTGGGAATTGCTGTTAACCCCTCTTTCTGCAGCTGCCAAACCAGGGCAGAGGGATCGGACAAGCACATGGAATCATGGAAAGGTTTGGGTTGGAAGGGCCCATAAAACCTGGAGAATCGTTGAATCACGGGATAGGTTGGGTTGGAAGGGACCTCCAAGCCCACCCAGTCCCACCCCGTGCCACGGGCAGGGACACCTCCCACTGGATCAAGGGGCTCCAAGCACCATCCAACCTGCCCTTCAACACCTCCAGGGATGGGGCAGCCACCACTGCTCTGGGAAACCTGGGCCAGGGCCTCCCCATCCTCACACAAGAACATCTCTCCCCAACATCTCACCTCAGTCTCCCCTCTTGCACCCCAAAACCCTTCCCCTCCTCCTCTCCCTGCACTCCCTTAAAAAGAGCCCCTCCACAGCTTTCCTGGAGCCCCTTTCCCTACTGGAAGATGCCCCGAGGTCTCCCCACAGCTTTCTCCTCTCCAGGATGGACACCCCCAACTCTCCCACCCTCTCCTCACACAGGAGGTGCTCCAGCCCTCCCATCATCTCCGTGGCCTCCTCTGGCCTCGCTCCAACAGCTCCAGCTCCTTCCTATGCTCAGGACTCCAGAGCTGGACACAGGGCTCCAGGTGGGCTCTGCCCAGAATGGAGCCGAGGGGCAGAACCCCCTCCCTCCCCTCTGCTCCCACTGCTCCGGGGGCAGCCCAGGATCCCGGTGGCTTCTGGGCCAGGAGCGCTCGTTGGGGCTCATAGGGAGCTTCTCCTCCCCCAGCACCCCAAGTCCTTCTCCTCAGGGTTCTCCCCATCCCTTCTCTTCTCACCCTGGATCTGTGCTTGGGATTGATTTTTATAATTTATGTTGATTTCTATTTGGGTTTGAATCCTATGATTGCAAGTTAAAACGAAGTTAAAGTTGTCTATGGACAAGCTCCAAAGCTGGGTCAGATCTGGGCTTCTCTGACCTGAAACACTGAGTTATCTCTTTCTTTTTATTACTTTTGGTATCAACCCTCAAGCTCCTCTGCTCTTGCATCTTGCGATTTCACCCTCATGAGGTCCTGTCCAGTTCCAGGGAGCTTGGTAATAAATCACCACAAATGGGGTCCTCCTGGGAAGGGTTACACGGTCATTGTGAAAGTTTGTGTTTGGGACAGGGGATGATGCTCTGACCTGCTTTAAGACCACAAAACCCTCTGTTTATGCCTCCTGTTTTCAGCAGATTTAGGGCCATTTAAAGAGATTTTATACATTGATCCTAGCCTTGAGAACGAAGGAGATCACGGTTGGGGCCAAAAGGGATGGGACTTTGGGAGTGCACAGACAGGGGCACCGTGAGAGGGGACTCAGCTTCCCAACGGGCGGAGGAGTAACTCGGGAAATGCATCTCGTGGGTTGAGTTCTGCACTCAGTGTCCCAGTTTGGGACTGAACATCTGCCCAGGGTCTGTGGCCTTCAGAGGTGGGGAGTGGACACCGTCCATGGAGCTGTGGAGCACATCCGCTGAGAGACCCTGAAGGTTCAAACAAGGCAACTTCAAACTAAATCCTGCCCCAAAACTGCATCCAAATTAACACCCGGGGCAACTTGAGGCCATTTCCTCTCGTCCCATCTTCTGTCACTGGGGAGAAGAGACCAACAACCACCACACCACAACCTCCCATCAGGCAGTTGTAGGCAGTGATGGGGTCTCCCCTCAGCTTCAACATTAAACCCTCAGCTTTTGCCACACAGGTGTCCTTCAGGAAGCTCAAGGTTGGAGCTGCTGGGTGGTTTTCAGTATTTGAAGAATAAGCCTGGTCTCCAACTGTGGGAGAAAATGGGACGTGGTGACTGCTGAAGCTGACCTCAATGGATCACTTAGGGTTTGGCACAGCCCATGACTGGGAGCAAATTCTTGGGAGGAAGTCCCTAAGGGCTGATCTCTGCTCTGGGGAGATCCCACCTGGAGCCCTGGGTCCAGCTCTGGAGTCCTGAGCACAGGAAGGAGCTGGAGCTGTTGGAGCGAGGCCAGAGGAGGCCACGGAGATGATGGGAGGGTTGGAGCACCTCCTGTGCGAGGACAGGGTGGGAGAGTTGGGGGTGTCCATCCTGGAGAGGAGAAGGCTGTAGGGAGAGCTTGGAGCAGCTTCCAGTAGGGAAAGGGGCTCCAGGAAAGCTGTGGAGGGTCTCTGGGTCAGGAAGTGCAGGGAAAGGAGGAAGGGAAGGGTTTTGGGGTGAAAGGGGGGAGATTGAGGTGAAATCCTGGGGAGAAATGTTCTGCTGTGAGGATGGGGAGGCCCTGGTCCAGGTTTCTCAGAACAGTGGAGGCTGCCCCATCCCTGGAGGTGTTGAAGGGCAGGTTGGATGGGGCTTGGAGCCCCTTGATCCAGTGGGAGGTGTCCCTGCCCATGGGACGGGGTGGGACTGGGTGGGCTTGGAGGTTCCTTCCAACCCAATCCATTCCATGATCCTTGAGGTCCTTTCCAACCCAACCCATTCCATTGTTCTCTGATCCTTGTCCAAGAGTCACTGTGTGAATCATAGAGTCGTTGGCTTGGAAGGGATCTCAAAGCCCACCCAGTTCCGACCCTTTGCCAGGGACAGGGACACCTCCCACTGGATCAGGGGGCTCTGAGCCCCATCCAGACTGGCCTTGAGCACCAGCAGGGATGGGGCAGCCACCACTGCTCGGGGCATCCTGGGCCGAGCTGAAGAACTGAGTTTAGGGTTCGGGCCCCACTCCTGGTGAGATTGGACACCGGCACCGGGTTTCTCAGCCGAGCCTCCAGTTCCCTCCCCCACCAGGGCGAATTTGCTGCCTCCCAGCTGTTATTTACAGCCTTCAGACCATGTTTTCCTGCAGGTGGAGGGTTGGGAGCTGCTGCACACTGTGCTGCTTCGAGTTTGTATTTTAGCAGATCGTGTTCGGGTCGCGTTGACCCACGTTCACCTCTCATCTCCCTCTGAATCACCTCCGTCTCCAGGCTTCACCGAACACGGGAAAATGAACCACCAGGCCCTGCGGTGTTTGCTGACTTCTCCAGGGCTTGTTTGATTTTCCACCCCACACATTAAAAGCAGAGAATCTGCTGCCCCCGCCCCAGGACTCCCTGTCCTCTCTGCACCTCCTGAATCCCCCCCGTTGCGTTATTTACCCGATGGACCCAGTCGGGTGTTAAATGTGTCAATGTTTGCCTGAACAAGAGCTCCTCCACATCTTCAGGATGGGGATAGACAGAGGGCGGCTGAGGGGCTCCCGTGTGCCACAGGAAATTTGTTGGTGCCACTTGACTTCACCCTCGGAGGTTTTGTGATGATTTCAATTAAAGACACTATATTTTTCTGCTGAAACAGTCCTGGGGGTATCGGCCTCTGAGGGAGTGTGCAGGCTCAGGAGTAAATTACTTGAAATGATCTCCCAGGAGGGTGGGGAGGCCCTGGCCCAGGTTGCCCAGAGTAGTGGTGGCTGCCCCATCCCTGGAGGTGTTGAAGGGCAGGTTGGATGTGGCTGGGAACCCCCTGATCCAGTGGGAGGTGTCCCTGCCCATGGCAGGGGTGGGACTGGGTGGGCTTGGAGGTCCCATCCAACCCATCCCACGGTCCCATGATCACTGAGGTCCCTTCCAACACAACCCATTCTTTGGCTCCATGATTCAAAGTTGTCATCAACCAGGACCCCCATATTCCATCCCTGGAGGTGCCGAAGACCACCTTGTATGGGGCTTGGAGCCCTCTGATCCAGTGGGACTGGATGGGCTTTGAGGTCCCTTCCAACCCAACCCAACCCATTCCGTGATTCTGTCTCATTCTCTGGGAACAATTCCACAGTGATCCAAACTATAAACACTTCCAACAGCTCCACGTGTGCCAAGTGGTGGCCCTTCTCCCCCACACACACACACCCCAAACTGTCCCTCTGGGAAAGCAGGGGTTTTGTAAGATGGGAAAATAGAAGAGGAGATCCTCACACTGCCCTCCCCCCTTTCCCGTCCAGGAGCAATCCCTGCGCTTCTGGGAAAAAGGATTACGGATAAAACCCTCAGGAATGGTTGGACTGCGGTGGGAGAACAGTGCAAAAACACCACTGCAGGAAGGACGAGGGGGAACAGCTTAAAATTAGACGGAGGAAGATTTAGTTTGGACATCAGGAAGAAATTCTTCAAGATGATGGTGGGGAGGCCCTGGAATGGGTCGTCCAGGGGCAGTGGTGGCTGCCCCATCCCTGGAGGTGTCCAAGGCCAGGTTGGATCGGGCTTGGAGCCCCCTGATCCAGTCGGAGGTGTTCCTATCCATGGCAGGGGATGGGAATGGATGATCTTGGAGGTTCGTTCCAGACCAAACCAGCCCGTGATTCCATGATTCTATGATTTTTGATGTCCTTTCCAACTCAAATCACTCCATGACTCACAGTTGTGGCTGGAGTTTTATGTCTTGCAGAGCAGATGAGGTGTTGCCCATGTAGAAGCTTTGCTGCTGCAGAGAACCTTCCACATTTCTCTGAATAAATCCCCTGCAAAAGCCATTAATCCCAAACCAATCCATGGCAAGGGCTGCTCGTGGTCACCTATTTCCATACCAAAGGTGCACAAACAACTAAAATATGGGATTTGGAAAAACACAAATGCTGACCAGAAAAAGGATCAAGCGAGGCAGTGTCTGGACGTTGTTGATGGTCCCATCCCCTTGAAACACCACCAGAGCTTCTGCACCGCTGCCGACAAATGGGAATTCTGTGGTGGCCAAGGTGGAATGTAGACACAGGGCTGAGCAAACGCAGATAAGGGGATGGGATTGACAGGTGGAAAGCACTTGTAGAGAAATTGCTGTGTACATTGATTGCTTTTGGCGCTGTCGATGGAAAATCAAACAAAGAAAAGCAAACAGGGAACGCGTTGGGGGGGGGGCAGGGATTTGGATGCGCGCGGTCCCAGCAACGATGGAATGGAGCTGGGGAATGGCGGTGACTCGGAGGGAGCCAGAGAGCGGCCAAGGTCAGGGGGAGCTGCGGGCATGGCAGAGATGTGAGTGAGTCTAGAGGAGCCCACGGATATGATGGTAGAATTCATGAAAGGTTGGAAAATAACTCTAAGACCATCAGGTCCAACCATCATCCCAACCCCAACGTGTTGACTAAACAAGGGTTGGAGCAGCTCCTGTGCAAGGACAGGGTGGGAGAGTTGGGGTTGTCCAGCCTGGAGAGGAGGAGGCTGTGGGGAGACCTCAGAGCAGCTTCCAGTAGGGAAAGGGGCTCCAGGAAAGCTGGGGAGGGGCTCTGGATCAGGGAGTGCAGAGATAGAAGGAGGGGAAGGGTTTTGGGGTGCAAGAGGGGAGATTGAGGTGAAATCCTGGGGAGAAATGTTCTGCTGTGAGGGTGGGGAGGTCCTGGCCCAGGTTGCCCAGAGCAGTGGTGGCTGCCCCATCCCTGGAGGTGTTGAATGGCAGGCTGGATGTGGCTTGGAGCCCCCTGATCCAGTGGGAGGTGTCCTTGCCCATGGCAGGGGGTGGTCCCGGAGGTCCTTTCCAACCCAAACCCTTCCACGGTTCTCTGTGACTGCGCAGCTGCTGCCTCGGCCCTCGGGGTCCTCTCGGTCTCTCTCACAAGACAAACAACAACAATTTGTGACTGCAAATTGCAGGGAAAACACCCCTTGTGCAGAGCAGCTGGAAGAGCCTTGGCAGGTCAGAGGCTTCGGGGACACAGTCAAAGATCTTCTGGAGTCAACACTGAGCTGGGACTACTTTCCTTCCTTGATCTGCATCCCAGAAATGCCTTGGGACAGACAGAGAAGATAAAACGTTCCTCTGATATCGACTTTTTCACCGTCTCTTCTTTTTCTTACATTTATTCTATAATTTAGAAAATCGTTTTGGGGAGGGAAAGACGAATAGGGCTTCTTGGAAGCAGGAATTTCTGTCACAGATCTGATTAAGAGCTTCATTTCCTGAATTAGGATCAAAAGAACTCGTTATCCACAGGACACAGAGCAGAACAATATTTGCAAACAGCAACTCCAGATGTTTGCCGGGAGGAACGAGGGGGGTGGGAAGGGACAGGGGGTGGAGGAGCTGCAGGGGTGGCCAGGAGGGAGGTCCAGGCCTGTCCCCTACTGGACAAGGGTGGTTCCAGCTGGGATTTGGATCAGAGACATGGAATTATGGAACGGTTTGGGTTAGAAGGGACCTCAAAGCCCATTCAGTCCCCTGGGCAGGGACACCTCCCACTGGGTCAGGGGGATCCAAGCCCCATCCAACCTGACCTTCAACATCTCTAGGGATGGGGCAGCCACCACTGCTCAGGGCAACCTGGGCCAGGGCCTCCCCACCCTCACAGAAGAACATTTCTCCCCAACATCTCACCTCAATCTCTCCTCTGTCACCCCAAAAGCCTTCTCCTCGTCCTGTCCCTGCAATCCCTGACCAAGGACCCCTCTCCAGCTTTTCTGGAGGCAAGAGACCCATCCGATACAAGGACTGAGTCAACCAGGGGCGTCTGCAGTGCCTCAACCAAAAGGTTTTTTAGAAAGGGCAGAAAATGTGAGACTGGGAGGAGGAAGTGTACGAAAATAGTGAGAAACAGCAACGAGAACACCAAGGTCAGAGCGGTATGAGGTGCTCCATGGAGAGTACCATGAAGAGAACAGTGCAGGGAGACCTTACAGCAGCCTCCAGCAGGGAAAGGGGCTCCAGGAAAGCTGGGGAGGAGCTCTGGATCAGGGAGTGCAGGGACAGGACAAGGGGAAGGGTTTTGTGGTGAAAGAGGGGAGATTGAGATGAGATGTTGGGGAGAAATGTTATCCTGTGAGGGTGGGGAGGCCCTGGCCCAGGCTGGCCAGAGCAGTGGTGGCTGCCCCATCCCTGGAGGTGTTGAAGGGCAGGTTGGATGGGTCTTGGAGCCCCCAGACCCAGTGGCAGGTGTCCCTGCCCATGGCAGGGGGTGGGACTGGATGGGCTTTGAGGTCCCTTCCCAGCCAAACCTTTCCAGGATTCTAAACCACTCTGAAACAGGTGGTTTTGGGTAAGAATAAATAAAAATAAAGTCAGACTCAGAGCTCAGGATGGGCATCCTGAGCCCCTCCCCTCCAGGCAGACTCATCATTGGCTGTTGCTCCTCTTGCCCACAGGTTGGGAGCAGCCATGGGGCTGCTCTGTCCCGGAGAGGGCACAACCCACAGCCACCACCCCTCCTGGGACCAGGACTCTTCCCTTGGGACTTCACTGCTCTCCCAGCCTCCTGCAAACAGGAGAGGGTTTGGCCCCCCCTTCCTCCAAACCAGCTTCACTTCAGTGGTCCAGGAGCACTAACTCCTCCTGGAGAGGCCCCAGGGCCATCAGCTCATTTCCTGAGCAGACAAAGAGAGAAGAAATGCAGCCGGGAGCTCAAATAAGAAGGTTATTTACCTCCAGCTCCCCATCAGCTCAGTGACGTCAAAGCCGAGCTCTGAGAACGTTCAGCACACGCTGACCTCGGGGCTTTGCATCTTCCTTGCTCTGCAGAGCTTTGCTGCAGGCAGCGAGGAGCTGAAATGCTGCTGTTCCCAGCACAGAGGGACAAACTCCTCACAGAGAACGGGAGAACCATGGAATGGTTAGGGTTGGAAGGGACCTCAAAGCCCACCCAGTCCCACCCCCCACGATGGGCAGGGACACCTCCTGCTAGATCAGGGGGCTCCAAGCCCCATCCAACCTGCCCTTCAACACCTCCAGGGATGGGGCAGCCACCACTGCTCAGGGCAACCTGGGACAGAGCCTCCCCATCCTCACAGGAGAACATTTCTCCCCAGGATCTCACCTCAATCTCCCCTCTTGCACCCCAAAACCCTTCCCTTCCTCCTCTCCCTGCACTCCCTGATCCAGAGCCCCTCCCCAGCTTTCCTGGAGCCTCTTTCCCTACTGGAAGCTGCTCTGAGGTCTCCCCACAGCCTTCTCCTCTTCAGGCTGGACAATCCCAACTCTCCCACCTTGTCCTCATAGGAGGAAACTATTTGGGGGTCAAGGGAGTCAAATGTCTGGGAAGCCAAGGAGATGACATCCCTCCCTTTGGAATGTGGGGAAAGCAGGAGGTACAAGTGCCTGGGAAACTTGCATCTAATTCCATATTGCTGGAAGGTTTAACCCTTCCCTGCCTCTGTTTCTGGTAAAACAAGGAGAATTGACAGCACTTCCACCTTCTGACAAGGGCTGGAGGATCACAGAATCATGGGATCATTTGGTTGGAAAAGACCTTGGAGATCAAGTCCAACTGTCCCTGTCCAGCACAGAACCACCCCTGAACACCTCATCTACCCGACTTTGGAAACCCTCCAGGGATCACAGTATCACAGTATCACAGTATCACAAGGTTGGAAAGGACCTCCGAGATCATCAAGTCCAACCTATATCCCAACACTAAGACCAACATTAACACCATCATCTAAACCATGGCACTCGGTGCCTCATCCACTCTCCCCTTAAACACCTCCAGGGTCAGCGACTCCACCACCTCCCTGGGCAGCGCATTCCAATGGCCAATCACCCTTTCAGTGAAGAACTTTTTCCTAACATCAAGTCTAAACTTTCCCTGACGAAGCTTGAGTCCACGGCCTCTAATTCTGTCACTGGTCACCTGAGAGAAGAGAACAACCCCTGCCCGTCTACAACCTCCTTTTAGGTAGTTGTAGAGAGCAATGAGGTCTCCCCTGAGCCTCCTCTTCTTCAGACTAAACAGCCCCAACTCCCTCAGTCGCTCCTCGTAGGGCTTGTGCTCCAGCCCCTTCACCATCTTCGTTGCCCTCCTCTGGACACTCTCCAGCATCCTGACATCTTTCCCAAACTGGGGGGCCCAGAACTGCACACAGTATTCAAGGTGAGGCCTGACCAGTGCCGAGTACAGGGGGACGATAACTTCTCTGGTCCTGCTCGCCACATTATTCCTGATGCAGGCCAGAATGCCATTGGCCTTCTTGGCCACCTGGGCACACTGCTGGCTCATGTTGAGCTTCCTGTCAACCAGCACTCCCAGGTCCCTTTCTGCCTGACTACTCTCCAGCCACTCTGTCCCCAGTCTGTAGCTCTGCATGGGATTGTTGTGTCCAAAATGAAGTACCTGACATTTGGACTTATTAAACATCATCCCATTAGAATCGGCCCATGTCTCCAGTCTGTCCAGGTCCCTCTGTAGGGCCATCCTACCCTCTAACAGATCAACCCTTCCTCCCAGCTTGCTATCGTCCGCAAACTTGCTGATGATGGACTCAATCCCCTCATCCAGATCATCAATAAAGATATTAAACAGGACCGGACCCAACACCGAACCCTGGGGGACACCACTGGTGACCGGCCGCCAACTGGATGAGACACCATTCACCAACACTCTCTGGGCTCGGCCATCCAGCCAATTCCTAACCCAGCACAGAGTGCTCCCATCTAAGCCATGGGCTGCCAGCTTCTCTAGGAGTCTACTGTGGGAGACAGTGTCAAAGGCCTTGCTCAAGTACAGGTACACCACATCCACAGCCTTCCTCTGCTCCAGCCACCACTGCTCTGGGAAACCTGGGCCAGGGCCTCCCCACACTCATCTTGAAGAATTTCTTCCAAACGTCCAATCTCAATCCTCCCCCTTCCAATTTAAAGCTGTTTCCCCCTCATCCCATCACTCCAGACCCATGTAAAAGCCCCTCCCCAGCCTTCCTGGAGCCCCTTCACGTGCTGGAAGATCTTCCTTCCTGACTCAGAGACCAGGTTCCTCCAATCCAAGACTCGTTGTCCTGCTCCAAGTTGGGGCCGGGAAGTTCTGGTGCTCAGGGCACCACCTGGAGCCTCCCAGGCAGAGGATTCTTTGTCCACCTCCACTGCCACCACTTGGCTGTGCCCTCCAGTGCCTTCCCAGTCTCACCCAGCCTTCCCCTGGACACCCAGCCAGGGTCTTCTCCTCTCCCTCAGGGAGCAGAGTGCTGCTTTCAGCTGCGCCGCCACAGTCCTCGGCCACCCTCTTGCTTCGGGGGCTTCAGCCGCAACCCAGGCTTGGCAGGAGACAAAAGGTGTCCCAGTCAGGGCCAAGGGGCTGCAACTGGGGAATTCTGTGTTCTCTCCACTGGTGGCTTTGAGGATGTAAAGCGGAAGCGTGGGATGGACCCCCCCCTCTCCCCTGACTTTCACCCTCTGGAAGGAGAGAGGGAGCCGGGAGCTCCACCTCATGGTCACAGAGACCCTGAGAGGAGACCCAGACCCCATTCACATCTGGAAAGGTTCAGCATCCTGGAAAGTTCCAACATCCTGGAAAGGTCCATCATCCTGGAAAGGTCCATCATCCTTCAAAGGTCCATCATCCTTCAAAGGTCCATCATCCTTCAAAGGTCCAGCATCTTGGAAAGGTCCAACACCCCAGAAAGGTCCATCATCCTTCAAAGGTCCAACATCTTGGAAAGGTCCAACATCTTGGAAAGGTCCAATATCCTGGAAGGATTCAGCATCCTGAGGAGAAGGAGCCAATGATGCCAAGTCAGGGGCCATGAGGGCTGTGGGGTCAAAGGATGAGGACGAGGTCTCTGGGAAGGCTACGAGCGCATCAAGGGACCAGCAACAACGCCTTCTTAATTAGTGTAACCTTAATGAGGGGCTGAGAGAGCTGTGACTCCTGCCTGGAGCTGGGAGCCCAGGGGAGGCTCCAGGGGAGGCTCTAGGGGATCCTCTTGGTGAGGCCAGAAAAGCTTCGGCTGCCCAGAGCTGAGAGGTGGGAGCTGCCGGAGTTGCAGCTGGAGGAACCAGGGCCGGGAAGAATCGCCTGCGCTGGGCCAGGTGAGTGCGGAGAGAAGGAGTACAGGTGGGGGAACAACCACCGTGGGGACAGGTGGAGAGGAGCAGCCCGAGAGCATCATCTGCTGCTGCCCTGGTGAACTTAGAAATGCCTGTAGTGGAAAAGTTGCAAAAAAGATGGAAAATGATAAAAAAGATGAAAAAAGGTGAAAAAAAGATGGAAAAAGATGGGAAAAGGTGAAAAAAAGATGAAAAGAGGTGGAAAAAAGATGAAAAGAGGTGAAAAAAGATAAAAAAGGCAAAAAAAGATGGAAAAATGAAAAAAGATGGAAAAAGGTGAAAAAAGAGGAAAAAATGTGAAAAAAGAGGAAAAAAGGTGAAAAAAGATGGAAAAAAGGTGAAAAAATACAAAAAAGATTAAAAAAGAAAAAAGGCAAAAAAGATGAAAAATTATGAAAAACGATGAATAATGACAAAAAACAAGAGAAAAAAAATTTAAAAAAAGATGAAAAAGTAAAAAAAAAAAAAACAGGGGTTTTTTTTTTTTGGCAGGGGGTGGGACTGGGTGGGCTTTGAGGTCCCTTCCCAGCCAACCCAGTCCATGGTTCTGTGATTCAATTAACTTTTCTCTGCCCTGTTTGCCAAGTGAACTCCAGGTCCTCTGATGACAGCAGAAAAGGTCAGACCCCCAAGGAAAGGAAGGGATTCTTTCACAGAAGGTGGTGTTGGTTCGTGAAATTCCTTCCTAAAAGACGTGTGGGTGGTAAAATGTTGTCCAGGAAGGGCTAAATGGGGTTGGGGGGGGGGGGGGCGGGGGTGTGTGTAATTAAAATGGAAAGAACACATCCAGTTAGGGGAGTCATGGAATCCTGGAGTCATTGAGGTCAGAAAAGCCCTCCAAGCTCATCCAGTCCAACATCTGCCCAACCCTCCCTGTGGCTACTGAACCCTGTCCCTAAGTGCCACATCCACACAGATTTTGAACCCCCCCAGGGATGGGGACTCCCCCCTGCCCTGGGAGCCTCTGACAGGGCTTCCCCACTCCTCCCAGGAAGGAATTTCTCCCAAGATCCAATCCAAACCTCCCCTGGTCCAACTTGAGACCGTTCCCTCTCATCCCACCCCTTGTCCCTTGGGAACAGAGCCCAGCACCCACCTCCCCACAACCTCCTCTCCAGGAGCTGCAGAGAGCCAGGAGGTCTCCCCTCAGCCTCCTCTTCTCCAGACCAACCCGCCCCCCACAGGGCCCTCAACCCCTCCCACAGCCCCTCTTCTCCAGACCCTTCCCCAGCTCCGCTCCCTTCTCCAGACCTTGCTCCAGACATTCCAGGGCTTTCTTGGAGTGAGGGGCCCAACCCTGAGCCCAGGATTCCAGGTGCTGAGTGCAGGGGGACGATCCCTGCCCTGCTCCAGCTGCCACCCCAGGGCTGAGCCAAGTCACGCTGCTGGGGGCCTTCTTGTCCCCCTGGGCCATTGCTGCCTCGTGTTCAACCAGCGACTCTGGGTCCCTGAGCTTTAAGTTGGTGGAAACCGGGAGAGGATTCAGGAGAAGGTTCAAGGTGTGTTTCCTTTCTCATCTTCTTCCCTAAGGATCTACCTTTGATGCTGGACGTGGGATCTGAGTCTGGATGGATCTGTGCTCTGACCCAGGGCATGGCTGTCCCCTCGTGCCCAGGCTTCCCTCCCTCAGGCTCTTGTGGTGACCACAATGCCTCCCCAGCCGTGTCCCACCAACCTCTCGCTCTCGGAGCTGCACCTGACGGGTATCCCGGGGCTGCAGCACCTGCACCGCTGGATATCCATCCCCTTCTGCCTCCTCTACCTGGTGATGCTGGCGGGGAACAGCGTCCTCCTGTGCGTCGTGAAGGCCGACCCCAGCCTGCGTCTGCCCGTGTTCCTCTTCCTGTCCATGCTGGCCGCCGTTGACCTGGTGATGTCCACCTCCATCACCCCCAAAATGCTGGACATCTTCTGGTTCCGCTCCACTGCCATCAGCCTGGAGGGTTGTCTCACCCAGATGTTCCTCGTCCACGCTTCCACCGCGATGGAGTCAGGGGTGCTGGTGGCCATGGCCCTGGACCGCTACGTGGCCATTTGCGACCCCCTGAGGTACCTTTCCATCCTGACCAGCCCCGTTGTGGCTGCCCTTGGCTTGGCCAACTTGCTCAGGGCCGTGGTCTTCATGAGCCCCCTCACCTTCTGGGTTCTGCACCTGCCCCTTTGCAGCCCGGCCGTGGTCAACCACTCGTACTGCGAGCACATGGCCGTGCTCAAGGTGTCCCGCACGGACACCACCTCCAGCCACACCTACAGCCTCTCGGTGTCCACCTACGTGGGCGCCGTGGACTCACTGCTCATCGCCCTCTCCTACGCACTCATCCTCCGCGCCGTGCTCAGCCTCTCCTCGTCGCAGGCCCGCAGGAAAGCCTTCGGCACCTGCAGCACTCACCTCTGCGTCATGGCCCTCTTCTACGTCCCCGGGCTGCTCTCCATCTACCTGCAGAGGTACCATCGGGAGCTCCCGCCCCATGTCCAGGTCCTCTTGGCTGACCTCTACCTCCTCATACCTCCGGCGTTCAACCCCCTGGTCTATGGCATCAGGATGAAGCAGATCTGCGATGCAGTGCACAGGGCCATCTCCAAGAGGAGATCCTTGGCTGATAGGATCAGGATTGGCCTTCAGGGCTCAGGGCTGGGGCTTGTGAAGACCAAGTCCATTCCCTAGAACGGTATAAACCTCTGGTGGACCTTGGTGTGGCTCTCAGTGTGCATTCAGAGATGCAGGTGGTGCTCACTGGACTGGGATCAGCACTAAGGACTTCAGCTGGTCCTTCTCCTCCCTGACCCCATCCCATGGCAGTGATGTTGGCCCAATACCTCTGGGTGGTTCACACCACTCAGACCTTCCAAAATAAAACTGATTGCAGTCTCTGTGTGTCCTTCTTCTGTCCAAATGATCGAGGGGGGCAGAACTAGAGAAAAGAGCTCCTTCCTTGGTGAGTTTATTTATGGGCAGTGGAGCCACCAAAGTAATCACAGAATTGCCTGGTTGGAAAAGACCTTGGAGATCATTGAGTCCAACTGTACCTGTCCAGCACTAATCAGGAAACGGTTTGGGTTGGAAAGGACCTCCAAGCCCACCCGGTCTCACCCCCTGCCATGGGCAGGGACACCTTCCACTGGATCAGGAGGCTCCAAGCCCCATCCAACCTGCCCTTCAGCACCTCCAGGGATGGGGCAGCCACCACTGCTTGGGGCACCCTGGTCCAGGGCCTCCCCACTGGAACACAGGAACGCTCCCCCCAGCATTTTTCAAGGCAAAATTTGTGCTGATTTGGGGAAAACTGATGAAAGCCCCTGCAACAACCTCTGGCCGTGCTGTAGAAACGGAAGCTTTTTGTGACGATGGTTCTGACGGCTTCGTTTCGAGGTCTCGTGGTCACCCAGTTCTTCGTGCCCTTGGCTGATGCTCCACAGATGTCGAGTGGTGCCTCCTCCTCACCTGAAATCTGTGGGGCAAGGACCTTCCCCTTGGATAACCCCATGTGCTGCGCAGAAACACAAACTGATGAACTCGGCTCAGCAGAAATCCAGACCAGGTTTGTTCCATGGGAATCGCTTCCCGCGAAGCCGCTCCAATGGTCAAGATTTGATCTGATTTGATCCCAACCCTTCCATTCATTGTGGGCCAAAGCTCTCATTCAATGTCTGGGGGTTCCTGCTGAGCTTTGACATCATCGGCACCATCCTGCTTTGCTCCTGAAGGGGTGGCCTGAGGGGGCATCTGCAGCCACCACAGCCTGCCAGGACTCATCAAAGTGAACCTCTGAAAGGGGAGGTTGGAGCGAGGTGGGCGATGGTCTCGTAGAATCACCTGGTTAGACAGGAGTTCAACCATCCCTGTCCACTACTAAACCAGATCCCTGAGAAAATAATCTACCTGTGCTTTAAACACCTCCGGGAATGGGGACTCAACCACCCCAGCTCCCAAGGAACAAGGGGTGGGATGAGAGGAAATGGCCTCAAGTTGCACCAGGGGTGTTTAGATTGGATATTGGGAAAGGTTTCCTTACCAAAAGGGTGGTGAAGGCCTGGCTGAGGGCCCTGGGGGAGGGGAATTTGGTCTGGAGGAGAGGAGGCTGAGGGGAGACATCCTGGCTCTCTGCAGCTTCTGGAGAGGAGGTTGTGGGGAGGTGAGTTTTGGACTCTGCTCCCAAGGAACAAGGGGTGGGATGAGAGGAAACAGCCTCAAGTTGGACCAGGGGAGGTTTGGATTGGATCTTGGGAGAAATTCCTTCCTGGGAGGAGTGGGGAAGCCCTGTCAGAGGCTCCCAGGGCAGGGGGGGAGTCCCCATTCCTGGAGGGGCTCAAACGCCATGTGGATGGGGCACCTGGGGACAGGGTTCAGTCATCATGGGGTAGTTCACTGGATGAGCTTGGAGGTCTTTTCCAACCTTAATGATTCCATGGTTCTGTTCTATGATTCCAAGTTGAGGAGAACAGGACAGCTCAGAGTTCCCTTTCCCTTTGTGCAAATCCCCCTGAGCCACCGCTGTGTTGGTTTTCTGTCCTTGGCAGGAGCTGTTTAAGGTCATTCTCAGCTTAATTAAGTCATATTAAAACACGAAGTTCGTGGATCGTTTTTCTCTCAGGTGGTCACAGATTCCCAGGTGCTCTTCTCAAAGCCTCTCTTCTCCCTGCAGGGGTCAGGTTTCAATGTCTGTTTTTATCTGATTTCTCTACTTATCAGCTCCTAAGTTCCATCAGACCCTGACCCGCTCCCTCATTTCACCTTGCCGTGGAATCATGGAAACGTTTGGTTGGAAAAGACATGGGAGATCATTGAGTCCAAACGTCCCCATCCACCACAAAAACCACCCCTGAGCAGCTCATCTGCCCGGCTTTGGAACCCCTCCAGGATTGGGGACTCCACCTCTGCCATGCTCTGGGGTTTCCTTGCCCATGGATGCTTTAGCTTTTAGTGCTCCACTCCAAGGTCCCTTCCAACCCAACCCATTCCGTGATTCCATGATAAGACATTTCTGAAAGGTTTTCCCCAAATAAAGACAAACTTGTTCAGTGCTTGAGAGCTGCAGATTTGTGATGGAAGTGACGGCAGCGAAATTCCAACCCTTTCTGTCACCGCTGCAGGGAACCAAAGGTGGAAACAAAGGCACAGTTGGACTCGTTGGGTATGGTTGGACTCATTGAGTATGCTTGGACTCGATGAGGACGGTTGGACTCATTGGGTACAGTTGGACTCATTAGGTACAGTTGGACTTGATGAGGACAGTTGGACTCGTTGGGTACGGTTGGACTCGATGAGGATAGTTGGACTCATTGGGTACAGTTGGACTCAATGATCTCAGAGGTCTTTCCCAACCAGATGATTCTAAGAACAAGGATGATGTTTGGCCACTTCTGCCATGGTAATGACCAACCCATCCAAAAGCAGCTCCTCTTTCTTCCTTGGGGGAATCCCTGGCCTGGAAGGCTCTCCACATCTGGATTTCCATCTCATTCTGCCTCACGTATATCATGGCCTTGCTGAGAAACAGCATGGTCTTCCTTGCTGTGGGGCTGGACAACGGTCTCCATGAGCTCATGTGCTGCTTCATTTCCATGTTGGCTGCCATTGACCTCGTCTTCTCAATGGCCATAGTTCCCAAAATGCTGGGTGTGTTCTGGCTGGACTGGAGGGAGATCTGCTTTGGGGATTGCTACATCCAGAGGTTCCTCATCCACACCTTCACCACGATGGGGGCATGTCCTTTGACCGCTACGTGGCCATCTGCAACCCCCTGGGATATAGCACCATCCTGACGGGCTCCAGGATCATCTGGATGGGGCTGCTGTCTCTGGCCAGGGGAGCTGCTGTTGTGGCACCTCTGATGTGACGAATGGAGGCCGATCACGAGTGGTGTTCCCAGGGCTCAGTGCTGGGTCCAGTCCTGTTCAATATCTTCATTCATGACCTGGACGAAGGGATCAAGTGCATCCTGAGCAAGTTTGCAGATGACACCAAGATCAAACAGTGCTGATCTGCTTCACGGAAGAGAAGCTCTGCAGAGGGATCTGGACAGGCTGGATCCATGGGCTGAGTCCAAAGGGATGAGGGTCAACAAGACCAAATGCCAAGTCCTGCACTTGGAGTACAACAACCCCAGCAGCATTACAGGCTTGGGGAGGAACAGCTGGAGAGCTGCCTGGAGGAGAAGAACCTGGGGGTGTTGGTTGACAGCAGCTGAACATGAGCCAGCAGTGGCCCACGTGGCCAAGAAGGCCAATGGCATCTTGGCCTGTAACAAAAACAGTGTGGCCAGCAGGACCAGGGAGGCGATTGTGCCCCTGTACTCAGCACTGGTGAGGCCAAACCTCGAGTACTGGGGTCAGTTCTGGGCCCTTCAGTACAAGAAGGACATTGAGGGGTTGGAGCGCGTCCAGAGAAGGGAACAAGGCTGGGGAAGGGGCTGGAGAACAAGTCCTACGAGGAACGGCTGATGGAACTGGGGTTGTTTAGTTTGGAGAAGAGGAGGCTGAGGAGAGACCTCATCACTGTCTACAACTGCCTGAAAGGAGGCTGTGGCAGAGCGAGTGTTGATCTCTTCTCTCAAGTGACAGGACAAGGGGAAATGGCCATAAGTTGCGCCAAGGTTCAGACTGGATATTGGGAAGAATTTCTTCACTGAAAGGGTGGTTGGACACTGGAACAGCTGCCCAGGGAGGGGGTGAAGCCACCATCCCTGGAGGGGTTTAAGAAATGGAGAGATGAGTTTTTATGGACATGGTTTAGCAGAGGATGGGTGCAGTTGGACTTGATCATCTCAAAGCTCTTTTCCAACCGGAAGACTCTATGATTCCATGATTCTCTGTGCCTCCTCCCCAGATTCCCCTGTGGCAAACCCCAGGTCATCCCTCACTCTCACTGTGAACTCGTGGCCTTGGTGGCGCTGGCCTGCGCCGACCCCTCTCCCAGAGACATCTATGGCCTCCTCGTGGCAATGCTGCTGGTGGGCTCAGACTCTGCCCTCATCACCTTCTCCTACGGGATGATCCTCAGGTCTGCGACGAGGTTGCCATCCTCAGAGGCTCAGCTCAAGGCCCTGAGGACCTGTGGGTCCCATGTTTTGGTCCTCCTGCTGTTTTACCTCAGGGGCGCTGCTCTCTGTGTACCTGTAGATGCTCTCGCTCGGCTTGGGAACTCACATCCAGGTCCTGGTGGTTGATCTCCACGTGGTGGTTCTCCCCATGCTCAATCCCCTCATTTACAGTGGAAGGATGAAGCAGATCCATGAAGGGACTTTCAAACTGCTGGGGCAGCTGGCAGGATTCGGCGTCTCAGAAGATGGTGAAGATGCTGGGAGAGGAACACTACCAGGAATTATTTGCCCCATCCTGGGAGAGCTGTGAAGTGCACAGAATGATCTCCCAGAAATGTCCATCAGAATCACGGAATCATCAAACCATTTGGTTGGAAAAGACCTCTGAGATCATCGAGTCCAACTGTCCCCATCCACCATTGACCCATCCCTGAGCACCTCATCTGCCTGGCTTTGGAACCCCTCCAGGGATGGGGACTGCCCCCTGCCCTGGGAGCCTCTACCAGGGCTTCCCCACTCTTCCCAGGAAGGAATTTCTCCCCAGATCCAATCCAAACCTCCCCTGGTCCAACTTGAGGCCGTTCCCTCTCATCCCACCCCTTGTCCTTTGGGAGCAGAGCCCAGCACCCACCTCCCCACAACCTCCTCTCCAGGAGCTGCAGAGAGCCAGAAGGCACAGGTTTGGGCCTCCCCCTTCCCCCCCCCCCCCCCCCCCCCGGAGGGTATGGAGCAGGGTCTGGAGCAGGGAGCGGAGCTGGGGAAGGGTCTGGAGAAGAGGGGCTGTGGGAGTGGCTGAGGGCCCTGGGGGGGTTTGGTCTGGAAAAGAGGAGGCTGAGGGGAGACCCCCTGGCTCTCTGCAACTCCTGGAGAGGAGGTTGTGGGGAGGTGGGTGCTGGGCTCTGCTCCCAAGGGCCAAGGGGTGGGATGAGAGGAAACGGCCTCAAGTTGTGCCAGGGGAGGTTTGGATTGGACATGAGGAAACATTTCTTCACTGAAAGGGTTCTTGGGCCCTGTCAGAGGCTCCCAGAGTAGGGAGGAGTCCCCATCCCAGGGGGAGGTCCAAAGCCAGGCAGATGAGGTGCTCAGGGATGGTTCGGTGGTGGATGGGGATGGTTGGACCCAATGATCTCCAAGGTCTTTTCCAACCAAGCCATTCCATGATTCCATGGGTTTCCGTAGCCGGGAGTTCAGAATGTCAGTGTCGCCAGAGCTCAGCCTGTGACATGGAGCTGCTCCCAGTCTGTGGTTCCCCTGATGCTCCTGGCCATGGACCAGAATCCCAGCCCAGGTTTGTCCAACAGGGATCAGAGGAGCCCCAAGGACAGAGGCACCTGCCCTTGTTTACCTGTAGAGCAACTGGTTAATTACCCTCAGGGCACTTCCAGTAATTAATCACAGCTCTCACCTAATTTTCCACCTCTCCTTGGGGTGAAGTGTCCAAAGCTAACAACAGTTTAACCCTCTGAGTGCTGGGAAGGAATGGGTGCCCACCAGGGAAGGGCTGTTGGGAGAGGGGGAGCTGCACTCAGAGCAGTGGGAGCAGAGGGGAGGGAGGGGGTTTTGCCCCTCGGCCCCGCTCTGGGCAGAGCCCACCTGGAGCCAGAGAAGGCCACGGAGATGATCCAAGGGCTGGAGCACCTCCTGTGTGAGGAGAGGGTGGGAGAGTTGGGGGTGTCCATCCTGGAGAGGAGAAGGCTGTGGGGAGACCTCGGAGCAGCTTCCAGTAGGGAAAGGGGCTCCAGGAAAGCTGGGGAGGGGCTCTGGATCAGGGAGTGCAGGGACAGGACAAGGGGAAGGGTTTTGGGGTGCAAGAGGGGAGATTGAGGTGAGATGTTGGGGAGAAATGTTCTACTGTGAGGGTGGGGAGGACCCGGCCCAGGTTTCCCAGAGCAGTGGTGGCTGCCCCATCCCTGGAGGTGTTGAAGGGCAGGTTGGATGGGGCTTGGAGCCCCCTGATCCAGTGGGAGGTGTCCCTGCCCATGGCAGAGGATGGCCCCAGCCCATTCCATGACTCCAGGACCTGGAGACCCCTGATGCCCCTGGTCCCAGGTTTGTGTGGTGGAACCTAGACGAGGGTGGATGTGGCCAAGAAGGCTCCTGGTGCAAAGATCCTCAGAGCCTTCAGCCCAAACTGTCCCCTGCAAGCCCAGCAGGGGCTGAGTGGGGTCCCAGGTGGAGCACAGAGCCCAGGTCCCAGGGTTCTCCTTGCCCTTCTCCTCCTGTCCCACTCCTTCTCACCCCAACCTGCTCTTCATTAATGTGTATTTAAATCCCAATTAAATCAACCTCTTCTTCAGCATTTCCTGCAGTTTTAGCCCTGGCAGAGGCTCCCAGGGCAGAGCTGGGGTCTCCGTCCCTGGAGGGGTCTCAAAACTCTGTGGATGTGGTGCTTGGGGACAGGGTTTGTGGTGGGGTTGGCAGTGCTGGGTTAAGGGTTGGACTCAATGATCTCGAATATCTTTTCTAACCTGAACAATTTGATTCAATTCAATTTGATCTGATTTGATTCCATCCTATCCCCATCCCACAGGAGTTAATTAGGGAGGGGGCTGGAAGGAGGGACCAGGGTCCTGCAGCCAGGTCTGTCCCCAAGGTGTGATGAAGAAGGGGACGTAGGGACGGTCACCCCATCCCATCCCACCCCAGTGACACACGTGCCCCCACACAGGGCTGGGGCTGTTGGGACCCCGGGGACACCATGGGGGGTGGGGGGGGGTGGAAAGGAGTTAATTAGGTAGGTGGAAAGAAGAGGGATGGGGCTCCTGCAGCCAGGTCGGTGACCAAGGGACGCGGTGACCAAGGGACACGGGGACGGGCACCTCCCGCACCCCCCCCCCCCCGGTTGCCTCCGGCTCCAGCCGAGGGAGCGCTGCGGAGAATCCACCAAAGCCTCATAAGGCGCGAAGCCGCTAATTGTCCCCTCGGCACCTCTCCCGGGACTTGGGGCCGCGGACCCCCCCGGCCCTAATTAAGGGCCCAGCTCGTTAGCGCTAATTGGGTCGCGCCCAGCGGGGAGCCCTACAAAGTCCGACGGCTTTGAACTTCGGCTGTTCTGGAAACTCAGGGAGGAAAATGGGTGTGAGGACCTAGGGGACACCGGGGGGGGCACCTTGGGGACAGACTGGGGGGGGACCGTGGGGGGGTGCCTTGGAGTAGAGTTGGGGGGGCTGCTTGGGGGAGTACCTTGGAGTAGACTTGGGGGGCACCGTGGGGAGCACCTTGGAGGGGGGACCGTGGGGGTCCTCGTGGCTCAGGCCAAGGCCACATAGCCCAGGGAGAGCCCAGGGCAAGGCTGGCAGCACAAGTCCTCCTGCAAGGACCAGGTCTGGTCCCTGGGGAGAGGGGTGTGCGGGTGCTCCAAAGCAGGGATGGTTCATCACAAAATAGCGATGCTCCACCATGAAATAGTGATGTTCACCACAAAATATTGGTGCTCCATCACTAAATGCTGATGCTCCATCAGAAAATACTGAAGATCCACCACTAAATAGAGACCATGAAATAGAGACGTTCCACCATGAAATATTGATGCACCATCACAAAATAGTGATGTCCCACCAATAAATCCTGATGGTCCATCACGAAATCCTGATGCTCCAGCACAAAACATTGACACTCCATCACAAAATACTGATGCTCCATCACTAAATGATGATGATCCATCACAAAATATTGATGATCCATTACAAAATACTGACAATCCATCACAAAATGCTGGTGGTCCACCACGAAATATTGATGGTTCACCACAAAGTACTGATGCTCCAGCACAAAATAGTGATGCCCCACCACAAAACACTGATGTCCAGCCACAGATATTGAAGCATCATCACAAAATACTGATGGTCCATCACTGAAATTATGAAGCTCCACCACAAAATGCTGATGCACCATCACAAAATACTGATGGTCCACCAGTAAATATTGATGCTCCATCACAAATCACTGATGCTGGATCACACAAACATCATGAGCAGCTCTGCTGTGGGGAGTGCTGGAGGTTCCCCACCTCAGGAGCTTTTCCTGTCCCACCAAGTCTTCTTGTTGAGCACATCAATGCAAGGGCCCAAGCTGTTCTTCAGCTTCCACTTCCCAAGGCCACCTCAAAATGCTGGGGGGGGGGGCTGACATTTGTCCCCACTGCCTCTGTTTTAGGGGGGGTTTAGAGCTACAGCCATGGTGGTGATGAGCCCTCTGGCCCAGTGGGAGGTGTCCCTGCCCATGGCAGGGGAGTGGGAACCAGATGGGCTTTGAGGTCCCTTCCAACCCAGTCCATGATTCCTTGATGTGCAGCTCGGGGCAGAGCTGGGCTGTGAGGGCCCTCCCACCTCTGGGCTGTCCTGGCCACACAGGACTTGGGCAGTTCCTATGGGTGCGTCTCCAAAAGCCTCTCCCCAGCTCCTGCTCCCCAAAAACCTGGCAAGCCCATGGCCAGCACTGAGCCACGGAATGGGTTGGAAGGGACCTCCAAGCCCATCGAGTCCCACCCTCTGCCATGGGCAGGGACACCTCCCACTGGATCAGGGGGCTCCAAGCCCCATCCAACCTGGCCTGGAACACCTCCAGGGATGGGGCAGCCACCACAACCTTCATGGTGGGCCAGGGCCTCCCCACCCTCATCCTGAAGAATTTATTCCTGATGTCCAATCTCCCCCCTTTCCAATTTAAAGCCGTTCCCCCTCATCCCATCACTCCAGTCTCTTGGAAAAAGCCCCTCCCCAGCTTTCCTGGAGCCCCTTTCCTTACTGGAGGGGCAGAGGGGGTGGAACTGGATGGACTTTGAGGTCCCTCGCAGAAGCTGGTGGCATCTCTGCAGAGTTGGACATTGCTCTACTGCCCAGGGACCCCCGAGACCAGGAGGTCACCCCAGCCCTGCTGCTGCTGGCAGTGGTTGGAGGTGACACCGGGGTGGATGGGGTCAAGGCTCTGCTCTGGGTGAGCAGTGAGGCCAGGGATATCCTTGGGGACACCGAGGTGGCAACAGTGTGGAGGGATGGAGAGGCACTTCCTGGCCAGAGGCAACGCTGCCATCTCCTCCCTGCCACCCCCTGCACTGTCACCTCTTGCACTGCCACCTCTTGCACTGCCACCCCCCCTGCATTGTCACCTCTTCCCATCCACCTTCTGCCACCGCCTGCCCTGCCACCTCCTACACCGCCACCGCTGCCACCTCCCCGCACTGCCTGTCTTACATTGCCACCTATTGTCACCTCCCTGCACTGTCACCTCTTCCCTGCATCCTCCCTGTTACCCCTCCATGGACCGTCACCTCCTGCTCTGCCACCTCCTGCCACCTCCCAGCTCTGCCGCCACCTCCCTGCCACCCATCCCCTGCCACCCCCCTGCACTGTCACCCCCGGCACTGTCACCCCTGCAATCTCCCTGCAGTGCCACCTCCTGCACTGTCTGTCTTGCACTGCCACCCGGTGTCACCTCCCTGCAGTGACACCCCCTGCAGTGACACCCCCTGCACTGTCACCTCCTGCTCTGCCACTCACCTCAATCTCCCCTCTTTCACCCCCAAATCCTTCCTCTTGTCCTGTCCCTGCACTCCCTGATCCAGAGCCCCTCCCCAGCTTTCCTGGAGCCCCTTTCCCTACTGGAAGCTGCTCTGAGGTCTCCCCACAGCCTTCTCCTCTCCAGGTTAGACACCCCCAGCTCTCCCACCCCAAGCTCACATCCAGGTGCCACCAAAACCTTTAATGGAAGGGGAGGAAGAAGCTATTGCTGGAAACCTTTGCTGGAAAGAACCTCAAGACATCCCAACCGAGGACACCCCCCGAGCCACCGCACCCCGCGATGCTCTGGGCTTTGACAGCTCTTGCAGCGCTGTCGGAAACGGCGGAGAAACCCAAACCCACGCCGATCCGAGGAGGAACAGATAATCCTGCAGGATAAACCAGCTCCATCCCACCAGGAAGCCTCCTCCTCCTGCTGGGAAACGCAGCTGGAGGCACCAGCCCTGTCTTTAGCCTCGGGATTAACCCCTCCTCGCCCGATGACGATGGGGGAACCCGGGGCTCTGCTGTTGGGTGAGTGGAGGTCACAGGCTGGCAGGGATTTGGGGTGCCCTGAGGGAGCTGGGGAAGGGTCTGGAGAAGAGGGGCTGTGGGAGGGGCTGAGGGCCCTGGGGGGGGTTGGTCTGGAGAAGAGGAGGCTGAGGGGAGATCTCTTGGCTCTCTGCAGCTCCTGGAGAGGAGGTTGTGGGGAGGTGGGTGCTGGGCTCTGTTCAGGGATGCGTTGGTGGTGGGCAGGGATGGTTAGATTCGATCTCCCAGGTCTTTTCCAACCAAGCCATTCCATGATTCCATGGGTTTCTGTAGCCTGGAACTTGGGGTATCAGTGTCACCAGAGCTTGGCCTGTGACACGGAGCTGCTCCCAGCCTGTGGTTCCTCCGATACTCCTGGCCATGGTCTCCCAGGTCTTTTCCAACCAAGCCATTCCATGATTTCTTGCAGGAATCATCTCCCCCGGGGCCGCCGGGGTGGGTGACTCAGAGCTGCCGTGCTGGGTCAAGGCTGTTGGAAAGCATCGGCACCGCTCGGAGCTCCTTTCCATGAAGAGCTCAAGGATCCGACACCACCTGAGTCAAATCTCCACACCTGGGTTCCCTCGGGACGTCTGGCTGTGACAAACATCTTCCAGAGCTGGAAGTGACACTGACTGTGGCCTGGGAATGTCTTGCTGATGCCAAGCTCCTGTCCCAGCGAGCACCTGTCCGTGTAGGACAACCTCTGCCAGGCAACCAAGTGACCCTAGGCTAAGGGACAACCTCAGGGAGAAAAATCCCTCCTCCCTCATCCCCAGCCTGGATCCACTCACGCTGGGCATCAGCACAGAGTCCTTCCCTCTGGGACAGCACAGGCAGAGCTTAGTGGGCTCGGAGCTCAGAAACCAACCATGTCCTGGGTCAAACAAAGCCATGGGAGCAGAGGGGAGGGAGGGGGTTCTGCCCCTCAGCTCTGCTCTGGGCAGAGCCCACCCGGAGCCCTGGGTCCAGCTCTGGAGTCCTGAGCACAGGAAGGAGCTGGAGCTGTTGGAGCGAGACCAGAGGAGGCCATGGAGACGATGGGAGGGCTGGAGCAGCTCCTGTGCGAGGACAGGGTGGGAGAGTTGGGGGTGTTCATCGTGGAGAGGAGAAGGCTGTGGGGAGACCTTGGGGCAGCTTCCAGTAGGGAAAGGGGCTCCAGGAAAGCTGGGGAGGGGTTCTTGGTCAGGGAGTGCAGGGACAGGAGGAGAGGGAGCAATTTTAAGCTGAAAGAAGATTGAGGTGAGATGTTGGGGAGAAATGTTCTGCTGTGAGGGTGGGGAGGCCCTGGCCCAAGTTTCCCAGAGCAGTGGTGGCTGCCCCATCCCTGGAGGTGTTGGATGGGGCTTGGAGCCCCCTGACCCAGTGGGAGGTGTCCCTGCCCATGGCAGGGGGTGGAAAAAGAGCTGGAGCTCAGCTCGCTGTAGGAGAACAGGGCTTTGTGGGTTTCATGAAGAACAAGCTGCGTGGGGAAGATCTGCCAAGGTGAACCCTCCAAACTTGCAACACTTCCGCCCACTCTGAATCCCTTTAATCAATCCTTTAATTCTTTAATCTCCGTTCTGAGCCGGTTTCTGCTGATCTCTGAGCTCAGGGAGTCTCTGATGATGCTCAGACATAAAACCTTTCCCACTAAACTCGCAGCAGGGGCTCCCGGTCCAGCCCAGTTGGACCCCAGCAGTGTCCTCACCCACAGCCCTGGTGGAGGGGGGTTTGCAGGGGTGGAATCATCATGGAATGGCTTGGTTGGAAAAGACCTTGGAGATCATTGGGTCCAACCGTCCCCATCCACCACTGAACCATCCCTGAGCACCTCATCTGCCCGGCTTTGGAACCCCTCCAGGGATGGGGACTCCCCATTCTTCCCAGGAAGGAATTTCTCCCCAGAGCCAATCCAAACCTCCCCTGGTCCAACTTGAGGCCGTTTCCTCTCATCCCACCCCTTGGCCCTTGGGAGCAGAGCCCAGCACCCACCTCCCCACAACCTCCTCTCCAGGAGTTGCAGAGAGCCAGGAGGTCTCCCCTCAGCCTCCTCTTCTCCAGAACAAACCCCTCCAGGGCTCTCAGACGCTCCCACAACCCCCAGGGCTCCCTTCCATCCCAAACCACTCCACGATTCCATGATCCTGGTGGACCTGGAACACAGACCTGGTGTCACTCCAGCCCTTTGTCCAGGTCACCATGAACTGCTGGGAGTGACACAAGGGAACAAACACCCCGCAGCATCCAGCACTGCCACCCCTGCAGCCACAGGGCCTCCTCACACACCTCGTTTCACCCCAGAAGATCCACCCAGGGCTCTGCAAGGACCAGGAGCTGTGGGGTCACAAGCAGGACCCCAGGTGCCCCAACCCACCTGTAATAAAGAAGCTTTCCCAAGGAACCTCCGCTCGTTCCACCTTTTATTGCGTTCGGGGCATTGCAAAGGGCATTGCTTGGGACGCGGCTCCAAAGAACACGGATGGGCCAGATGATGGAGCCAAATCACCTTGGGGCGGGGGGTGAAGCACTTGGAGAAGTCCAGATGTTGGATCAGATGATACTGAGCTGGGGTGGATTAAACACAGCTCTCAGAGAACAAGTGAGGGGTCCATTCCAGAAGGTTCTCCAGTCAGGAACAGCATGGAAGCTGCTTATAAAAGTGGTTGATTACTCCGAGCTAGGTTTGGAAGCCTCTCACCAAAGTGATGGATGACTCAGTTGGGTATGGAAGCCCCTCACCCAACACCACAGCAGGGGTTTCCATCCAGGAAATGTCCTGGAGCAGCTCCGCCAGCTCCTGCTCGGCCGAACAGGGGGATTTACCCAGCGAGGATGGAGACACCAGAGTCTCCGGGCAGGAACACCCCAGCCCCCCCCCCTCCGAAGGGCTGTTTGGAAAGGGAAGAGAGCGGACACGGAGCCGGTGGCCACAGGGTTCCACCGGGGGCCATGCAGACCCTGCAGCGTTCCCACAGCTCCTCCGACATCCGAGCGCTGCCTGGCCATCCCGTCGGAGCAAGGGGGTTCAGCCAGGGCTGCTCCGTTCTCCGAGGCAGGAGGCACTGTCCGAGGCAAATGAGAGCTGCATAAAAGGGCCCCGATGGGTCTTCAAGAGAAGAGGAGTCAGGACCTTCCCTTCAGGAAACACCCACAGAGTCCAACGTGAGAGCACGTCCAGTTTTCCGGAATCCCAGCCAGGAAAGGAACAGCCAAACTTCTCACTCCCGACCTGGCCCTGCGCCCCGCCCCCAGCTGCTGGGGGAAGCTACAACACTACTGGGACCACCCCTCCTGCCTGGGCTCCAGCAGCCCCCCACATCCTGGAGGTACCATCCATGGCTCCCGTCCCAGGAGGGATCCTCTCCGGCGGGGTGGGAGGGCCCCAGGGCGCATCCCTTAGGAGCCACACATCAGACACTCATCCCGGTTCTCCAGGGAGCAGACCATGGCAGCTTTGTTCCTCTCCTTCTCCTCCTCTTCCTTGGACGTCTTCTCCCGCCCCCGCAGCTTCTCCTTGTTGAGGGTGAACTGGATGGGGTTGGCCGCAGGCTTGGTCCTCAGGTAGTACATCCCGGTCTTCAGGCCCTGCGGAGCGACAGCAGCGTTCCAGGGGCCAGGAAGGCACCCGGACCGCGGAGGGAGACCACCCCCAGCCCCAAAGAGGGCACCGGAGGACAGGGAGCAGTGAGGAACAGCGGGAGCAACCACTGGAGGGGGTCCTGAGCAGCCTGGTCTGCTGGGAGGTGTCCTGAGGGATGGAACCGGATGGGCTTGGAGGGCCCTTCCAACCCAAACCATTCCAGGATTCTGTGAACCATGGCTTTATGGGTCAAGGGAGGTGTTCCACCAGAAACCATGGATATGTCAACATTCCTGGAGGGAACAGGGCTCCAGGGACGCTGGGGAAGGGCTCTTGGTCAGGGAGTGCAGGGACAGGACAAGGGGAAGGGTTTGGAGCTGAAAGAGTGGGGATTTAGATCAACACTCCCACCCAACGGTGCTGTGAAGAGCCCTCCTGCCCTTGGCCCGTGGATCCAGGTTCTCCAGACCCCTCTGCAGACCCTTCCTGCCCTTGGCCCAGGGATCCAGGTTCTCCAGGTCCCTCTGCAGACCCTTCCTGCTCTTGGCCCAGGGATCCAACTTCTCCAGGTCCCTCTGCAGACCCTTCCTGCCCTTGGCCCATGGATCCAGCCTGGCCAGGTCCCTCTGCAGACCCTTCCTGCTCTTGGCCCAGGGATCCAACTTCTCCAGGTCCCTCTGCAGACCCTTCCTGCCCTTGGCCCATGGATCCAGCCTGGCCAGGTCCCTCTGCAGACCATTCCTGCCCTTGGCCCATGAATCCAAGTTTTCCAGGTCCCTCTGCAAATCCCACTGGCCTTGGCCCATGGATCCAGATTCTCCAGGTCCCTCTGCAGACCCTTCCTGCCCTTGGCCCATGGATCCAGGTTCTCCAGGTCCCTCTGCACACCCTTCCTGCCCTTGGCCCATGGATCTAGGTTTTCCAGGTCCCTCTGCAAATCCCACTGGCCTTGGCCCATGGATCCAGGTTCTCCAGGTCCCTCTGCAGACCCTTCCTGCCCTTGGCCCATGGATCCAGGTTCTCCAGGTCCCTCTGCAGATCCTTCCTGCCCTCCAGCAGATCCAGTCTCCCTCCCAATGGTTCTCTGTGTTTCCCCAAACCCAGATCCTTCTTCACAGTTGTTTTCTGGTTTCCTTCCATTTTTCTCCTCCCAAGCCAGAGAGCGCCCCAACCCCAGACTCTGAGGGAGCCGAGCTCTGCTTTCAGCCTGGATATCCCAGCAGGAGGGCTTGTGTTCCACTTAAACCCAGGCAGGTACTGGGGACACAGTGTGAGCTGGGTCTGGGGGCTCTGACCTCGCTGACAGCGGAAACCTGAGTGTCCTGGAGTGTCTCGGGTGTCCTGGAGATGGGAATCTGCCCTGTGAGGAGAGGCTGGTAGAGTTGGGGGTGTCCATCCTGGAGAGGAGAAGGCTGTGGGGAGACCTCAGAGCAGCTTCCAGTAGGCAAAGGAGCTCCAAGAATGCTGGGGAGGGGCTCTGGATCAGGAAGTGCAGAGACAGGAGGAGGGGAAGGGTTTTGGGGTGAAAGAGGGGAGACTGAGGTGAGATGTTGGCAAGTGAGGGTGGGAGACCCTGGCCCGGGTTGCCCAGAGCAGTGGTGGCTGCTCCATCCCTGGAGGTGTTGAAGGGCAGGTTGGATGGGGCTTGGAGCCCCCTGATCCGGTGGGAGGTGTCCCTGCCCATGGCAGGGGGTGGGCTTTGAGGTCCCTTCCAATCCAAATCATTCCATGGCTCCATGATTCCTGGGAGGAAGTACCTGCTTCCACCCGTAGAAGTGCATGCTCGTCAGTTTGCCGTAGTTGGGCTCCGCAATGTGGATGTTGAGGGATTGGCTCTGGTCAATGAAGGCCCCTCTGTCGGCTGCCATCTTCAGGATGGTCTTCTGGGAGATCTCCCAAACGGTCTTGTACAGCTGCTTCAGGTCATCAGGAATCTCGGGAATGTTCTGAAATCGAACAGGAGGAGATTTGTGATGCAGGGATTGCCCAGATGTTCATGGAATCATGGGGGGAATTGGGTTGTGTTGGAAAGGGACCTCAAAGCCAACCCAGTTCCCACCCCCTGCCAGGGTTAGGGACACCTATCACTGGATTTCTTCCCCATCCCTCTGTGGCAAAGCAGCCCAGATCCTGCAGGAATCCCTGTGCCTCCTCTCCCTGGCTTTCACTCATACCTGGATGGAGCCATTGTGGGCAATGATCTGGTTCTTCATCTCCTCGTTCCAAAGGCCCCTCTCTGTGAGGTCTTTCAGCAAGTGGGGGTTCACGACCTGCAAAGGGCAAAGGTCAAAGAACAAGAGCAGTGAATGTTCCATAAATACATCCTGTGGAACTCATAGGAGAGTACAGGAAGGACCTGGATCCTGAGGAGGCCACAGAGATGATGGGAGGGCTGGAGCAGCTCCTGTGCGAGGAGAGGGTGGGAGAGTTGGGGGTGTTCAGCCTAGAGAGAAGGCTGTGGGGAGACCTTGGAGCAGCTTCCAGTAGGGAAAGGGGCTCCAGGAAAACTGTGGAGGGGCTCTGGGTCAGGAAGTGCAGGGACAGGATGAGGGGAAGGGTTTTGGGGTGAAAGAGGGGAGATTGAGGTGAGATCTTGCAGAGAAATGTTCTCCTGTGAAGAGGTGGTGTGAGGTTCAACCACAACAACCCCACCCACAGTCCAGGGCTGGGGCAGAGCATCTAGAAAGGTCCCTGGAGGAGAAGGCCCTGGGGAGCCACTCGAGAGGGGCTGGACACGAGGCAGCAGTGGCCCAGGGGGCCAAGAAGGCCCCCAGCAGCCTGGCTTGGCTCAGCCCTGGGGTGGCAGCAGGAGCAGGGCAGGGATCTGTACTCAGCACCTGGAATCCTGGGCTCAGGGTTGTGCCCCTCACTCCAAGAAAGCCCTGGAGGGTGTGGAGCAGGGTCTGGAGAAGGGAGGGGAGCTGGGGAAGGCTCTGGAGAAGAGGGGCTGTGGGAGGGGCTGAGGGCCCTGGAGGGGTTTGTTCTGGAGGAGGCTGAGGGGAGACCTCCTGGCTCTCTGCAGCTCCTGGAGAGGAGGTTGTGGGGAGGTGGGTGCTGGGCTCTGCTCCCAAGGGGACAAGGGGTGGGATGAGAGGAAACGGCCTCAAGTTGGACCAGGGGAAGTTTGGATTGCATCTTGGGAGAAATTCCTTCCTGGGAAGAGTGGGGAAGCCCTGTCAGAGGCTTCCAGGGCAGGGGGGAGTCCCCATCCCTGGGGGGGGTCAGAAACCACATGAATTTGTCACTTTGGGACAAGGTTGGGTGGTCACAGTGGGGTTGGGCTGATGTTGGACTGGATGACCTTGGAGGTCTTCTCCAACCTCACTGATTCCACGGTTCTCTGAGCTCCTGGGCACAAGAGACGTGAAAGGGGAGCGTTAGGAGCACGAGGAATACCAGAAGGTGTGAGAGGGCAAGATCTTCACTTACCGGGGCCTCTGAGCACAACCTGAATCAGGAAACTGGAGTGTAAACAACCCCCAGAACTGGGGCTTGGAAGGGGAAAGGACAAAACAGGCCCCGGGGTGTTTATCTTGGGGGGTAAAACCAGGGACGTCTGTCCTGGAGGGCAGCTCTAACAAACCTGTTCCGACCTCACCCTGAGGTGATGCCAGAGTTAATCTTGGAGGCAGGAGGACCTGGAATGCTGTCAATGAGGGGAGGGAGGACAGAGCAGAGCTTCGCAACACTCAGATATTCCCGTTGTCTCACAGAACTCTTTGTCAGACCTGGAATTGCCTCCTGCTCCTCCCTACACTCCAGATCCCCCTGGATCCATGAAGCCCTCACAGATGTGCCGGGTGCTCCTCACGCTGCTCTTCCCGCAGGACGCTGGGAGGCTTCCCAGAACACTCTCACCCCTTGGGTGACGTCACTGCTCACCAATCCCTCCAGCCCATCCTGGGGCCTCCCAGGGGGTTGTCCCACCCAAAAGTGCCCCACGGGCTTGCACAGCCCGGGCCAGGCGTCCCCTTGGCGCTCATGGCCTTCAACACAACCACCTGAGTCAAAACCCAACGGAGTCACCGAGCGCGGCTCCGTCCTTCCTGCAGCCAAGTCACCGACCCTACGGAAGCAGAAAAGCCCTTCACCTGGAACTCCCCAGAGAGGACGCGACGGGTGTAAATGTTGCTGGTGTAGGGCTCGATGGACTCGTTGTTGCCCAGGATCTGGGCAGTAGAAGCAGTCGGCATCGGGGAGACGAGAAGGCTGTTCCGGACACCGTATCTGGGAAGGGCAGGCAGGAAGGAAGGGTCAGCCGAGGGAGACAGGGGAGGAAAGACCCAAAGCTGCAGAGTTTATGGATGGTTTGTGAAGACAGAAGAGGATTGGGATGAGGAACGTGGTTCCTGTGCTCAGAACCATGGAATCACCAAGGTGGGAACGGTCCTCCAAGCTCCTCCAGCCCAACCGAGTGAGACAGGAGAGAAGAGACCTTTCAAAACAGCACAGTTTATGGATGGTTTGTGAAGACTGAACAGGGCTGGGATGAGGAACATGGCTCATGCACTCGGAATCATGGAATCATCAAGGTTGGAAAAGCCCCCCAAGCTCCTCCAGCCCAACAGAGGGAGACATGAGAGGAAAGACCCAAGGACAGCGGAGTTCACATAGGATTTGTGAACAGGGCTGGGATGAGGAATGTGGTTCCTGTGCTCAGAATCATGGAATCACCAAGGTTGGAAAGGCCCTCCAAGCTCCTCAAGCCCCACCAGCAGCCCAACCCCACCACCTGGAATCTCACCTGCCCAGGGCACCCTGCAAACCCTTCGTCACCTGTGGTTAGAAAGGGGGCTCCTCTAAACCCACCGTGTGGGTCAACGTGGGGGCAAAACTCAATCTTTGCTGGTTTTGTCTTCAATCAGAGGCTTTCCCAGACTATTTAGTGATGAGAAAGGGTGCCCGGGGAAAGAAATCTCCCTCAGGTGTTCCACAACCCCACAGAACTCGCGTGAAACCAAATCGAGCAGCGCTTGAAGAGCCTGAGATGTCTCCACACGCGAGAGAGGAGAAGGATTCACTCAATTTGACACTGAGACCCACACAAATGGAGCAAATTCCTGACAGGAACGTCATGCTTTGATGATTTGGGGAATCATGGAACGGGTTGGGTTGGAAGGGACCTCAAAACCCATCCAGTCCCACCCCCTGCCATGTGCAGGGACACCTCCCACTAGATCCGGGTGCTCCAAGCCCTCAAGTTGCCCCAGGGGAGGTTTAGATTGGATATTGGGAACAATTCCTTCCTGGAAAGAGTAGTGAAGCCCTGGCAGAGGCTCCCAGGGCGGAAAGGGGGGGAAGGAGGGGGGGGGAGTCCCCAGACGTGGAGGGGTTCAAAACCCATGTGGATGTGGAGCATCTGGACATGGTTCGGTTGGCACTGGATGAACTCGGAGGCCTCACCCAACCTCATTGATTCCACGATCACGGAATCACAGAATCATAGAATTATCTGGGTTGGAAAAGACCTCCAAGATCATCAAGTCCAACCCTTAATCCAACACTATCACCCACTCAGAACCCCGCAGGGGTCTCAGAGGTGACACAAACCGCACGGCACCACTCACTTCGCGATCTTCTCCTTTAGAGCCTTCCAGTCCCAGAGGTCGGAGGGGCTAACGTTCCACATGTCGTACTGGAGAATCTGAGGAACACGGGGGGAAGCCCAAGTGAGTGGGGACACTCTGACCTCTCCTCTGATTCTGCCCCTTGGCTCCTCTCTGGGGAGACCCCACCTGGAGCCCTGGGTCCAGCTCTGGAGTCCTGAGCACAGGAAGGAGCTGGAGCTGTTGGAGCGAGGCCAGAGGAGGTCACGGAGATGATGGGAGGGCTGGAACAGCTCCTGTGCGAGGACAGGGTGGGAGAGTTGGGGGTGTCCTTCCTGGAGAGGAGAAGGCTGTGGGGAGACCTCGGAGCAGCTTCCAGTAGGGAAAGGGGCTCCAGGAAAACTGTGGAGGGGTTCTTGGTCAGGGAGTGCAGGGACAGGAGGAGGGGAAGGGTTTTGAGGTGCAAGAGGGGAGATTGAGGTGAGATCCTGGGGAGAAATGTTCTGCTGTGAGGGTGGGGAGGCCCTGGCCCAGGTTGCCCCGAGCAGTGGTGGCTGCGCCATCCCTGGAGATGTCCAAGGCCAGGCTGGATGGGGTTTGGAGCCCCCTGACCCAGTGGGAGGTGTCCCTGCCCATGGCAGGGGGTGGGACTGGGTGGGCTTTGGGGTCCCTTCCCACCCAAACCATTCCATGATTCCATGAAAACCAGGTCTGTGTAACTGGGTGAAAGGAGGAGGAACAGAAGAGCTGTGAGGCTCCAGGAGCTGCCCACAGCTGCTGTCACCATCCCTCCCTCCTGGTTCCAGCTCCGATTTGGATGCTGTTAAGGTCTGGAGGCAAGTGCTGAGGTGATGAGGGTGAAGGCAGAGGATCTGGGCACCCTCTGGGGTGTCCAGGCCGGAGGAACAGAATATCTGGATGTTCCTCAGCTCAGCAAACATGAGGGGTGGAGCTGGCGGCTCCTGCTGCGTGCAGAGAGCTGGAAGGCTCAGCCAGGTCACAGTGCCCTCCAGGGCTTTGTGATCATGAGCTCCGAACTCGGCTGGGCAGCTCCAACAAAGCACCTGCAAAGCTCCGAGCTGTTCCGGAGCGAGGGACGGCTGGAGGAACGCCCGAGGAGCTCCCAACCCAAACCAGTCCATGATTCCATCATCTCCCTGTTCCAAGAGTGACCTATGAATCCTGTCAGTGTTTCACCACCGGACAGCGACAGCAGCACCGGCCGAGCCCCGAGTTGTGTCCTCCAACACTTACTGCACTGAAGAACCAAAGTGATGGATCACAGAAACCTGGGATGGGTTGGGTTGGAAGGGACCTCAAAGATCATGGGACAATGGAATGGTTTGGGTGGGAACAGACCCCAAAGCCCATCCAGTTCCAACCTCCCCAGCACGTGGACCAGCCCTTGGAATCATGGAATGGGTTGTTTGAAAAGGGCATCAAAGCCCACCCAGTCCCACCCCTGCCATGTGGAGGGACACCTCCCACTGGATCAGGGGGCTCCAAGACCCATCCAACCTGCCCTTCAACACCTCCAGGGATGGGGCAGCCACCACTGCTCTGGGAAACCTGGGCCAGGGCCTCCCCACCCTCACAGCAGAACATTTCTCCCCAGGATCTCACCTCAATCTCCCTTCTTTCACCCCAAAACCCTTCCCCTCCTCCTCTCCCTGCACTCCCTGACCAAAAGCCCCTCCACAGCTTTCCTGGAGCCACTTTGCCTACTGGAAGCTGCTCTGAGGTCGCCCCACAGCCTTCTCCTCTCCAGGATGGACACCCCCAACTCTCCCACCCTGTCCTCGCACAGGAGGTGCTCCAGCCCTCCCATCATCTCCGTGGCCTCCTCTGGCCTCGCTCCAACAGCTCCAGCTCCTTCCTGTGCTCAGGACTCCAGAGCTGGACACTGGGCTCCAGGTGGGGGCTGCCCAGAGCTGAGGTGCAGAACTCCCTCCCTTCCCTCTGCTCCCCCAAGACCCCGGTGCATTCTGGGCCGGGAGCGCCCATTCCCAGCTTCTGCTGAGCTTCTCCTCCCCCAGCACCCCAAGCCCTTCCTGTGCCGAGGACTCCTCAGGTCTCCAGGTGATGGACTAAAGCTCCAGCACCACAGCAGAACCATCAGGGTTTTGGTCCTTGCGGAAGGATGAGGAACCAGAGCCACCTCCTCTCTCGCAGCCCCCCACCCCGGCGCAGCTGCGCCCCCCGCCCTCACCCCGCGGCTCACGGGGGAGCCCTCGTAGGTCTCGTAGGGGCCCTGCTCCCGGGCCAGCTCGCAGCTCGCCTCCAGCGCGCCGTAGTAGATGGTCTCAAAGATTTGCTGGTTGAGGCACTGCGCGGCAGCGCTTTCGAAGGGCAAGCGCATCAGGATGAAGGCATCGGCCAGGCCCTGCACCCCGATGCCGATGGGACGGTGGCGCCTGTTGGAGCGCTCGGCCTGCGGGGAGTCCAAGCACAGAGAACCACCTTCAGCGAGGCTGCGTGGAGCCGCCCGGCTGGAAAAGACCCTCCACGAGGCAACCACAGCTTCCGGGGCTACGGGGAATATCTGATTGGAAAAGACCTCAGAGAAGGCAGATGAGTTCTTCAAGGACACGGTTTAGCAGAGGATGGGTGTGGATGGACTCAATCTCAAAGGACTTTTCCAACCGGAAGATTCTATGATCATTAAGTCCAACAGGACCTGTCCCCTCACTAAACCAGATCCCTAAGAAACCCACCTGCCCATCTTTTGAACCCCTCCAGGGATAGCAACTCAACCACCTCCCTGAGAGCCTTTGCCAGGGCCAGAGAACCCTTCCAGTGAAGAAATTTGGAGCGTGGAACAAACATGGTTGGAAAGGACCTGCGAGAGGAATCTTCATCCAAACCATCGCCTCTTACAGAATCATGTGATCGTTTGGGTTGGAAGGGACCTTAAAGATCATGGAACCATGGAATGGACTGGGTTGGAAAGGACCTCAAAGCCCATCCAGTCCCACCCTGTGCCACGGACAGGGACACCTCCCACTGGATCAGGGGGCTCCCAGCCCCATCCAACCTGCCCTTCAACACCTCCAGGGATGGGGCAGCCAACACTACTCTGGGAAACCTGGACCAGGGCCTCCCCACCCTCACAGCAGAATATTTCTCCCCAACATCTCACCTCAATCTCCCCTCTTACACCCCAAAACCCTTCCCCTCCTCCTCTCCCTGCACTCCCTGACCCAGAGACCACAGCTTTCCTGGAGCCCCTTTACGTACTGGAAGCTGCTCCAAGCTCTCCCCACAGCCTTCTCCTCTCCAGGAAGGACAACCCCAACTCTCCCACCCTCTCCTCGCATAGGAGCTGCTCCAGCCCTCCCATCATCTCCGTGGCCTCCTCTGGCCTCACTCCAACAGCTCCAGCTCCTTCCTGTGCTCAGGACTCCAGAGCTGGACACAGGGCTCCAGGTGGGCTCTGCCCAGAGCAGGGCCGACGGGCAGAACCCCCTCCCTCCCCTCTGCTCCCACTGCTCCGGGGGCAGCCCAGGACCCCGGTGGATTCTGGGCTGGGAGCGCTCATTTCTGGCTGTTCTGGACTTTACAGAAACCCACACACCAGGAAGTCCCATCAGCAGAACCATCTCCAGGGAAGGTTTTTAAGGATTGCTTCCCTAAGGAACCACTCTGGGTAAGGAGCCACCAACAAGTGGTGACATCTGCAAGCAGGCGGTGAACAGAGCTCCCCCCTATTGGCCAGGAGAGGGTTACAAACCCTTTGCTGATCCCTTCTGCCCAACACAAGTCGGATCCAAACATCTCAGAGGTCTTTTCCAACCAGATGATTCTATGCTCCTAAGGCCGAGCTGGGAATTCCAGAGACCCAGTGTACGCAGGCTCTTGGCCCCCAGCTCAGGACCCACCTCTGGCACAGGGTAGTAGTTGATATCGATGATTTTGTTGAGGTTTCGCACGATGACCTTGGTGACCTCAGCCAGCTTCTGGAAGTCGTAGGTGTGCTCAGCCGTCACGTACATGTTGAGGGCGATGGAGGCCAGGTTACAGACGGCCACCTGGGGACAAAGCACAGGGACAACGGGCGTGGCCACAACCCCTCAGAAAAACCACTCCACGTCAGCTCTGGAGCAACCGAACCGCATGGAAAGGGGGAATCATGGCTGGAAAAGGACTCTCCTAGGCCCTGTCCTGCCCTTGGAGCTGCAGGAAGGGCAACAACTCAAGGAGGGTGTGGAGGGATCAAACCACCAGGGAATTCAGGGCCCTGGCTTGGGCAGAGCTGGGAGATGCCCTTCCAGAAACGAAGTCAAAGCATTCCTGGTGTTGCTGGAGCTGGCACCAAGATCCAGGCTTTCAGGGCATTTTATGGACAATCGTTATCCCCCATTTCATCTCCAAGCCCAGGAGAATCAAACCAAGCTCAAACCCCTTGGGTGGTGCAGCAGGCGAGGTGGCATCTCCATCACTTCCAGACTCCTCAGGATTTCAGGGATACACGAGGAGGGTGAGGGAAAGGACGAGCAGAGGCTGAGGCGGCTCAAACTGATTTATTGCTCTGGGACCCCCCCCGTGCTGCAACGGCACCGACTGATCCCCACGTCCTTCCCTTGCCCCCACCTCACCCCCACGTCCTTTCCTCACCCTCATCAGCAGAGAGGTGAAAATCATGGAATTACGGAATCACTTGGTTAGTGAACACCTTGAAGATCATCGAGTCCAACCGTCCCCATCCACCACTGAACCATCCCCGAGAACCTCATCTGCCCAGCTTTGGAACCCCCCCCAGGGATGGGGACTCCACCCTGCCCTGGAAGCCTCTGACAGGGCTTCCCCACTCTTCCCAGGAAGGAATTTCTCCCAATATGCAATCCAAACCTCCCCTGGCACAACCTAAGGTCGTTTTCTCTCATCCCAGCCCTTGTCCCTTGGGAGCAGAGCCCAGTACCCACCTCCCCACAACCTCCTCTCCAGGAGCTGCAGAGAGCCAGGAGGTCTCCCCTCAGCCTCCCATTGGCCCATGGATCCAGGTTCTCCAGGTCCCTCTGCAGACCCTTCCTGCCCTTGGTCCATGGATCCAGGTTCTCCAGACCCCTCTGCAGACCCTTCCTGTCCTTGGCCCATGGATCCAGGTTCTCCAGACCCCTCTGCAGACCCTTCCTGTCCTTGGCCCATGGATCCAGTCTGCCCAGGCCTGAGCCTGTCCTCATATGGGACTCCCACTTTTCCCAAGTGCTGAATCATAGAACCCTGGGATGGTTTAGGTTGGAAGGGACCTCAAAGCCCATTCAGTCAAACACCCTGCCATGGACAGGGACAGCTCCCACTGGACCAGGGGGTTCCATGTCCCATCCAACCTGCCCTTCAGCACCTCCAGGGATGGGGCAACCACCACAACCTCCCCGGGCAAACTAGGCAAGGTCCTTCCCAACCTTCACCACGAAGAATTTCTTCCTAAGAAGGAGGAGGAGTCTCTCCCTGAGGCTCCCTCTCCCCAACCCACCTCATCTTTGCTGGTGAACTCCACCACTTCCGTGCACAAGTTGCTGCATTTGATGGTGCCCAGGTTCTGCTGGTTGCTCTTGCGGTTGCAGGAGTCCTTGTAGAGCATGTAGGGGGTGCCAGTCTCTGTCTGGGACTCGATGATCGCGTACCAGAGCTGCTGGGCCTTCACCACCCTGCGCACGCGGCCTTGCTTCTCGTAACTGCAAGGGGGCACAGGGCCTTCAGGACTCCCAGGCTCTCCAACAGCACCCGGGAGGGGACAATCGTTCCCAACACAACATCAGGTTCTCGGGTGGGCAACATCACATTGAGCAGCTGGAACCTCCGAACCTCATGGCAAATCGTCCTCATTCAAAGGGAAATGAAACCTTCCACAGACTCAAAACCATCACAGAATCATGAAATGGGTTGGGTGGGAAGAGACCTCAAAGCCCATCTGGTCCCACCCCCTGCCATGGGCAGGGACACCTCCCACTGGATCAGGAGGCTCCAAGCCCCATCCAATCTGTCCTTCAACACCTCCAGGGATGGGGCAGCCAACACTGCTCGGGGAAACCTGGACCAGGGCCTCCCCACCCTCACAGCAGAACATTTCTCCCCAGGATCTCACCTCAATCTCTCCTCTTTCACCCCAAAACCCTTCCCCTCCTCCTGTCTCTGCACTCCCTGACCAAGAACCCCTCCACAGCTTTCCTGGAGCCCCTTTCCCTACTGGAAGCTGCTCTGAGGTCTCCCCACAGCCTTCTCCTCTCCAGGATGGAAACCCCCAACTCTCCCATCCTGTCCTCGCACAGGAGGTGCTCCAGCCCTCCCATCATCTCCGTGGCCTCCTCTGGCCTCGCTCCAACAGCTCCAGCTCCTTCCTGTGCTCAGGACTCCAGAGCTGGACACAGGGCTCCAGGTGGGCTCTGCCCAGAGAGGAGTCGAGGGGCAGAACCCTCTCCCTCCCCTCTGCTCCCACTGCTCCGGGGGCAGCCCAGGACCCCAGTGGATTCTGGGCTGGGAGCGCTCCTTGGGGCTCATGGGGAGCTTCTCCTCCCCCAGCACCCCAAGTCCTTCTCCTCAGGGCTCTCCCCACCCATTCTCCACCCACCCTGGATCTGTGCTTGGGATTGTCCCAGCCCAGCTGCAGGACCTTGCCCTTGGCCTTAAGGAAGCTCTTAAAGGAAAGCATCAACTTCAATATCTGGGACAATTCCTCAAGAACGTCAAAGCCTTCTGAATCCCCATTGGGACAAGATTGGATCCCTGCTTGAGTTTTCCATCCCGTTGACCCCACACAGCTCATTCTCAACAAACCATTGACCTCTTTAACTTGGAATCTTCCAGAATTTCCCTTCAGCAACCCACCATGACCGTTCCTACAGGTTCTGTCCCGAGTTGGTCACAGTTTGAAGCTCCCACTAGGTGGACATTCCCCACCTTTGTCCGTTTTCAAGCTGGCAGTGGAACCCCTCAGCACAGAATCATGGAATTACCCGAGTTGGAAGGGATCCAAAAGGATCACTGAGCCCAACTCCCTGACCGGTTTCGAGCCGACAACCACATTCCCGAGCTCTGTTCCCAGCTCTGGGAACAGCTGGAGCTCCAATTCCCTTTCCTTACCTCTCATAGAGCTTCTCAAACTCCTCTCCCCACACCTCGTCCAGGCCAGGACACTCGTTCGGACACATCAACGACCAATCCTGCAGGAAGGAGAAAACAGACCAAGGAAATCTGGGAATAAGAGGTGTTTGGGTTCCTCAGCAGATCCTGCTGTGAACAGGAACGTGGGAACCACGATTCCCATCCTGCGAAGCTGGGATTAAGCTCAGTTGAGAGAGAGGGGGACAGAGGTACCAGAGCGGTAGGATTTATTTGAAATGTAATTATATAGATATTTATGGCCAAATGGAAGCTTTTAGTCCCAAAACGGCTGTTTTTCTCTCAAGACAAAACCCATTTTAACACAAACATGGACTGTCACGAAGATCCCTTTCCTGAAAGAATTTTGGTGCTTTGAGGAAACACCAGAGAAAATATCCAACAGGATCATTAGGAAAACCTGGGCTGCAGGAGAAGCAAAGCATCCCCAGCTCCACCCTCGACCTCCACAGCACAGTGCCCAGGTGAGGTGGAGCAGCTCTTTCAGAAGGTCCTTTCCTGCAGGAAGGCAGCTCTGCAGCCCATCATGACCTCTGACCCCGGGGCTGCTCACCCATTCCACCATGAACAAAGCCACTGCAGCTCCTCACCTGGTTGGTTTCCACCCTCTTCATGAAGAGATCGGGAATCCAGAGGGCGAAGAAGAGGTCCCTCGCTCGCTGCTCTTCCTTCCCCGTGTTCTTCTTCAGGTCGAGGAATTCAAAGATGTCCAGGTGCCACGGCTCCAGGTAGATGGCAAAAGCCCCAGGTCTCTGAGTCATCAAACACCAGATCAGAAATTTCCCCCGTTATGAAAACCTCCTGCTCTGCTCCTGGGTGCCCTCAGAGCCCTGAACTGCCCCAGAGCTTCGTTTGGTTGTCTCGTTAGTGCGGTTCCAGCACGGTTTTCTGTGTCCCTGTTGCTCTCACCTGCTGGAACTGGGCCATGTGACTCATCCCAGGGCATCACAGAACATCCTGAGCTGGAAGGGACCCACAAGGCCCATCGAGTCGAACCCCTGTCCCTGCACAGGATGCTCCCACAGCCCCTCTTCTCCAGACCCTTCCCCAGCTCTGCTCCCTTCTCCAGACCCTGCTCCACACCCTCCAGGGCTTTCTTGGAGTGAGGGGCCCAACCCTGAGCCCAGGATTCCAGGTGCTGAGTGCAGGGGGAAGATCCCTGCCCTGCTCCTGCTGCCACCCCAGGGCTGAGCCCAGCCTGGGTGCCATTGCCATGCTCCTCCCTCTCCAGCAGCCCTGTTCCTGCCTCCACGAGCCGATGGAGTTGGTGTAGGATCGGGACTGACGAAGGGGGAGAGAATGTCGGCCTTGGTGATTACAAACACTCAGAGCCACAAAGTGACGTGAGTTGGAAGGGACCGACAAGACCCATTGAGTCCAACCCCTGTCCCACAGGACAACCCCAACCTTCACCCCGTGGGGCTGAGGGCCTTGGCCAAACCCTTCTGGAATACTGTCCAGCTGTGACTGCTTCCTTGGGAGCTGTTCCAGGGCTCCACTACCCTCTGGGGGAAGAACCTCCTCCTGGTGTCCAACCCAAGCCTCCCCTGGCATCTTCCTGCCATTCCCTTGGGAGAGAAGAGCTCAGGGCCTGCTCCTGCTCTTCCCCGTGTGAGGAACGTGCAGAGCACAATGCGGTCCCTCAGTCTCCTCCAGGCTGAACAGACCCGGGGACTTCAGCTGCTCCTCACACTCTGCCCCCCTAAACCCCTCAGGTGCTCTCCAGGAGCTTTAGATCCGTTTTATCCTCTGGCACCCAAAATTCCCCCAGGACTCAAGGTGGGAACGCCAGGATGACAACAAGGATTGGGGGAAACACTCTGTTTTAATTACGTGTCACCTACAACCACTTTGTCAGCTCACAGATGTTCCTGGGACCACCCTTCACGGATGTGTAGCCTCTCCCTCTGCTCTGAGGTTCCCTTCTGGACACCAATTTCATGCAAAGCCTGTACCTTGTTGCCACCTTGGTCCACGTAACGGGCAGTGTTGTTGTAGACCCTCAGCATTGGAACGAGGCCGTTGGAATTCCCATTCGTCTGCAAAACGGGACAGGAAACCCATCAGGACGGAAAAGCAGCTGCTGGAAGAGAGGGGCCTGCACTGCCATGGAACTAGGGAATGGGTTGGGTGGGAGGGGGCCTCAAAGCCTCCCACTGAATCAGGGGGCTCCAAGCCCCATCCAACCTGGCCTTCAACACCTCCAGGGACACCTCCCACTTGGTCAGGGGGCTCCAAGCCCCATCCAACCTGCCCTTCAACACCTCCAGGGATGGGGCAGCCACCACTGCTCTGGGCAACCTGGGCCAGGGCCTCCCCAGCCAAGGATCTTGAGCACCACACAGCTGGTCTTCACCAGCTGGATGTGCAGAAAGGAAGGGGCCAAGGCACGAGTCCCTGAGCGTGTCCGTAGGTTCTAACACATCAAGAAGTTGCCTTCAAGTGGCCTGACAAGGAAAGGAGAGCTGAGCCCAGAGCGGCCGCAGCGTCAAACCGAGCCAGTGGCCACAGGATGGGTTTGGGAAGGGGAATCTCAAGGCTCCCTGGGCCCAGAGGGCTCCTCGGTGCCGGGGGTCCCTCTCCCACGCTCACCCCGGCGATGTAGCTGCCCGTGGCCCGGATGCAGCTCACGGCAAGGCCGATGCCCCCAGCAGACTTGGAGATGAGCGCGCACTGCTTGAGGGTGTCGTAGATGCCCTCGATGCTGTCGTCCTTCATGCAGAGCAGGAAGCAGCTACGGGACACCAGCACGAAGGTTAAACCAAAGGAAGTCGAGAGGGGGGGGTTCCACCAGCACCGCAGGAAAACAAGGGCGGAGACCAAACCTTCACCACCTTGGGCAAAGCAAAACCAGTGGTTGTGAAGGGAAATAGAGGGGAGTTCTCGGAACCAGCAGGAGCGATGGCTGCGTTACCAACACCTGTGCTGGGCAATTGAAACACGGTCACTGCTCTGAGAACATTTCAAAACACCATGACCAGGGTTTGGTTTGTCCTCTACACAACACTATGGATGCAAGAGCTTTGAGATAAAACACAGCTTGGAAACTTCTCATGGAACCATGGAATGGTTTGGGTCAGAAGAGAACTTAAAGCCCATTGAGTTACTTCCCCTGGCCCTTGGAACCATGGAATGGGTTGGGTTGGAAGGGGCCTCCAAGCCCACCCAGTCCCACCCCCTGCCATGTGGAGGGACACCTCCCACGGGATCAGGGGGCTCCAAGCCCCATCCAACCTGCCCTTCAACACCTCCAGGGATGGGGCAGCCACCACTGCTCAGGGAAACCTGGCCCAGGGCTTCCCCACCCTCACAGCAGAACATTTCTCCCCAACATCTCACCTCAATCTCCCCTCTTTCACCCCAAAACCCTTCCCCTCCTCCTCTCCCTGCACTCCCTGATCCACAACCCCTTCCCAGCTTTCCTGGAGCCCCTTTCCCTACTGGAAGCTGCTCCAAGCTCTCCCCACAGCCTTCTCCTCTCCAGGATGGACAACCTCAACTCTCCCACCCTGTCCTCGCACAGGAGATGCTCCAGCCCTTGGATCATCTCTGTGGTCTGCTCTGGCCTCGCTCCAACAGCTCCAGCTCCTTCTTGTGCTGAATCCTACAGAATCCTCTCAGTTTTTCCCCAAATTCTACACTAGAGATCAAGTTTTTGACAGCAGCTTCCCAAAACCCCTCCAAATGACCCCAGAAAGACAGGCGCTCTGATTTGAAGCAGTGAAGATCATTCCCTTTGAACAGACCCCACCTTCAAAATTTCCTGCTGCTTCCCAAAACCTTCCCCAAAGCTGCTTCCCAAAACCTTCCCCAAAGCTGCTTCCCAAAACCTTCCCCAAAGCTGCTTCCCAAAACCTTCCCCAAAGCTGCTTCCCAAAACCTTCCCCAAAGCTGCTTCCCAAAACCTTCCCCAAAGCTGCTTCCCAAAACCTTCCCCAAAGCTGCTTCCCAAAACCTTCCCCAAAGCTGCTTCCCAAAACCTTCCCCAAAGCTGCTTCCCAAAACCTTCCCCAAAGCTGCTTCTCAAAACCTTCCCCAAAGCTGCTTCCTAAAACCTTCCCCAAAGCTGCTTCCCAAAACCTTCCCCAAAGCTGCTTCCCAAAACCTTCCCCAAAGCTGCTTCCCAAAACCTTCCCCTAAGCTGCTTCCCAAAACCTTCCCCAAAGCTGCTTCCCAAAACCTTCCCCAAAGCTGCTTCCCAAAACCTTCCCCAAAGCTGCTTCCCAAAACCTTCCCCAAAGCTGCTTCCCAAAACCTTCCCCAAAGCTGCTTCCCAAAACCTTCCCCAAAGCTGCTTCCCAAAACCTTCCCCAAAGCTGCTTCCCAAAACCTTCCCCAAAGCTGCTTCCCAAAACCTTCCCCAAAGCTGCTTCCCAAAACCTTCCCCAAAGCTGCTTCCCAAAACCTTCCCCAAAGCTGCTTCCCAAAACCTTCCCCAAAGCTGCTTCCCAAAACCTTCCCCAAAGCTGCTTCCCAAAACCTTCCCCAAAGCTGCTTCCCAAAACCTTCCCCAAAGCTGCTTCCCAAAACCTTCCCCAAAGCTGCTTCCCAAAACCTTCCCCAAAGCTGCTTCCCAAAACCTTCCCCAAAGCTGCTTCCCAAAACCTTCCCCAAAGCTGCTTCCCAAAACCTTCCCCAAAGCTGCTTCCCAAAACCTTCCCCAAAGCTGCTTCCCAAAACCTTCCCCAAAGCTGCTTCCCAAAACCTTCCCCAAAGCTGCTTCCCAAAACCTTCCCCAAAGCTGCTTCCCAAAACCTTCCCCAAAGCTGCTTCCCAAAACCTTCCCCAAAGCTGCTTCCCAAAACCTTCCCCAAAGCTGCTTCCCAAAACCTTCCCCAAAGCTGCTTCCCAAAACCTTCCCCAAAGCTGCTTCCCAAAACCTTCCCCAAAGCTGCTTCCCAAAACCTTCCCCAAAGCTGCTTCCCAAAACCTTCCCCAAAGCTGCTTCCCAAAACCTTCCCCAAAGCTGCTTCCCAAAACCTTCCCCAAAGCTGCTTCCCAAAACCTTCCCCAAAGCTGCTTCCCAAAACCTTCCCCAAAGCTGCTTCCCAAAACCTTCCCCAAAGCTGCTTCCCAAAACCTTCCCCAAAGCTGCTTCTCAAAACCTTCCCCAAAGCTGCTTCCTAAAACCTTCCCCAAAGCTGCTTCCCAAAACCTTCCCCAAAGCTGCTTCCCAAAACCTTCCCCAAAGCTGCTTCCCAAAACCTTCCCTTAAGCTGCTTCCCAAAACCTTCCCCAAAGCTGCTTCCCAAAATGACCCCAGAAACACAGCTGCTCTGTTACGAAGCAGTGAAGTCCATTCCCTTAGAACAGACCCCATGTCCTAAAACTTCTCAAAGCCCCTCAAAGCTTCTCAAAGCTTCCCCACACTCTTCAAAAGTCCCTAAAACTTTCCAGAACTCCTCAAAAGTCCTCAGAACTTCCCAAAACCCCACAAAACAACTCAAGAAACAAAGTCTCTCTTTTCAGAAGCAGTGAAGGGCATTCCCTTTGAACAGAACCCACCCCCAAAACTTCCTAGAACTCCTCAAAACTCCCCCAAGGCTCCCCCAAAGCTCCCCCAGTGACGCAGGACGGAAGCCCTGAAGCCAGGGGTACCTGGAGAGCTGTGGGCGGTTGGTGCCGGCGTTGAACAAGGTAGGCGAGGCGTGGGTGAACCAGCGCTCCGACAGCAGATTGTAGGTCTCGATGGCAGCGTCGATGTCGTGGCCATGGATCCCCACCGACACCCTCATCAACATGTGCTGGGGACGCTCGGCCACTGCATCCCGAGCAAGAGGAGAGGGAACGTCAGTGGGATGGGGAGAGAGCCGCCCACGAGGGCCTCAGCGTCACCACGAGGGCATGTGGAGAGAGACCATCTAGTGCGAGGAATGCTCAGGTGTCCCCACACCTGGGAGTGGACACCTGGGACAAGGCACCCCCTGGTCGCCCACAGGAGATGGAATTCACCTGCTGCCTCAGCCAAGCTCGCCCCACCTGCCCTGCTGCCTGAGGCCGAGGAAGAGGAGCACAAGCAGAGGTTCACAGAGGGTCTTCAGGTCACCCAAGGGGACACGAGAGAAAGGTGATATGAGGAAGTAAAGACCCCCAAAAAAGAGGAGGTGCAGGTGCAGGGAAGTTCTGGCAAGAGAAGCGGGAATTTTGGGGCCTGTGCAGTGAAGTCTGAATTGAGAAAGGAAGGTGGAGATTGGCAACAACCCACGGGAGAGGAGGTGTGAGGGGCTGGTGTGTGGATCCAAACTGAACCCCAATGAGATCTCCCCACAAAACGATCATGAGGAGGACCAGCAGGAGGCTGTTCGGGACCTGGGACCATAGGGACACCTTTGGGCCCGTGGTGGGAGCTCTAATCCTCTTTCATGGAATCACAGAATCATCTGGTCGGAAAAGACCTGAGATCACCAAGTCCAACCGTCCCTGTCCCCTCACCAAACCCTGTCCCTAGAAACTCATCCACCTTAGGAATCCCTCCAGGGATGGCGACTCCAGCACCTCCCTGGGAGCCTCAGCCAGTGCCTGAGAACCCTTTGGTGAAGAAATGTTTCCTGATGTCCAATGTGAACCTCCCCTGGTCCAACTTGAGGCCGTTTCCTCTCATCCCACCCCTTGGCCCTTGGGAGCAGAGCCCAGCACTCACCTCCCCACAACCTCCTCTCAAGGAGCTACAGAGAGCCAGGAGGTCTTCCCTCAGCCTCCTCTTCTCCAGAACAACCCCCTCCAGGGCCCTCAGCCCCTCCCACAGCCCCTCTTCTCCAGACCCTTCCCCAGCTCCGGTCCCTTCTCCAGACCCTGCTCCACACCCTCCAGGGCTTTCTTGGAGTGAGGGGCTCAACCCTGAGCCCAGGATTCCAGGTGCTGAGTGCAGGGGGATGATCCCTGCCCTGCTCCTGCTGCCACCCCAGGGCTGAGCCAAGCCAGGCTGCTGGCAGCCTTCTTGGCCCCCTGGGCCACTGCTGTCTCGTGTCCAGCCCCTCTCGAGTGGCTCCTCCAGGGCCTTCTCCTCCAGGGACATTTCCAGACGCTCTGCCCCAGCCCTGGAGCGTGGGTGAGGTCAGTGGGACCCAAGGGCAGGACCTGGCTCTCAGCATGGTTGAACCCCATCCCGTTGGCCTTGGCCCATGGATCCAGGTTCTCCTGGTCCATCTGCACACCCTTCCTGCCCTTGGCCCAGGGATCCAGGTTCTCCAGGTCCCTCTGCAGACCCTTCCTGCCCTTGGCTCATGGATCCAGGTTCTCCAGGTCCCTCTACACACCCTCCCTTCCTTCAAGCAGGTCGACCCTCCCACCCAGCTCAGTGCCATCCCCAAACTTGCCAAGGGCGCACTCAGTGCATTTGTCCAGATCATTGATGAAGATATTGACCAGGACTGGGCCCAGCTCTGAGTCCTGGGGACACCACTCATGACTGGTTTCCAACTGGATTTAACTCCATTCCCCACCATTCTTTGGGCCCTCAATCCAGGCAGGTTTTTACCCAGCAGAGGCTGTTCCTCTCCAGGCCAAGGGCAACCATTTCTCAAACGGTGTCAAAGGCTTTCACAAAGTCCAAGGTCACCACATCCACAGCCTCTCCCTCATCCACTAATGGGTCACCTTGGCACGGAAGGAGATCAGAAACCCTCTCGACTGGGCCTGATCACCCGATCCTCCCTTTTACTTTACTCTTCCTTCCCCTTTTCTCCCTTGGTCCATCTTGTGCCACTTTATGGGCCAAATAATGAAGTTCCACTGTCTGGCTGAGGTACAACCCCTGGCACTGTGGTCGCCTTCATTGTTGCGCTTCGTGGTCACCGAAGCACCACCACGAGGCCACGGGGAGGGCCGTGACAGGAGGGCCCCACGCAGAGGTCACAGCCCACGTCACGGCCGCTACAGAACTGTGGTTTTCATGGAATCACAGAAGAATTCAGGTGGGAACCCCACGAGGTCCCCAGTCCAACCTCCTGCCCAAAGAGGAGGCAGCCAGGAGGGGCTGAAGGAGATGGTTCTTACCTTTTGAGTTGATCTTCAGCAGGTAGGAGCGCTCCAGAGTCTTCAGGAAGAGAGAAAGAGTTTTAGTAGATGAGCAGATTTCAGTGGAAAAAGCAACCCAACCCCAAAGTCCAGCACCTTCTGCTTCCTCTCCCAGAGCTTCCACAGAAGCATCAGCCCCACGGCTCCTCCTCCTGCCATCGGCACAGGATGCAAGGGGATTAACGACTGAAAGCCCCACAAGCCATGGAATCAAGGAATGGTTTGGGTGGAAAAGAACCTTCAGGACCACCCAGTTCAAATCCCCTGACACACGGGCCAACCTTTGGAATCAGGGAATGGGTTGGGTTGGAAAGGACCTTCAAGCTCATCCAGCTCCAGCCCTGTGGCACATGGGCAAGCTCTTGGAGTCATGGGATGGTTTGGGTTGGAAGGGACCCCCAAGCCCACCCAGTCCCACCCCCTGCCATGGGCAAGGACACCTCCCACTGGATCAGGGGGTTCCAAGCCCCACCCAACCTGACCTTCAACACCTCCAGGGATGGGGCAGCCACCACTGCTCGGGGCAACCTGGGCCAGGGCCTCCCCACCCTCACAGCAGAACATTTCTCCCCAACATCTCACCTCAATCTGTCCTCTTTCACCCCCAAACCCTTCCCCTTGTCCTGTCCCTGCACTCCCTGACCAAGAACCCCTCCCCGTCCAGCAAGATTCCATCACTGAGGACTCCAGGCTCTGGATTACGAAGTGGTGGTGGAGCAGGCAGTGCTTGAAGTCCTTACAGAGACACACAAGAACCTTCTACAGTGCTCAGAGCTATGGAACTGCCAACTGCCCTCCTGCCAGCCCGCCCCGAGAGCCCCGTGTGCCATCCCGAAACAATTCCAGAAGGAGCAGGACATTTCGAGGGGATTGGGAGGAGCAGTTGGTGGGGGAGGAGCAGACTGGACAGGCTGTCAGTGCAGAAGACAAAAGCGCATGGGCTGACGTGCCGAGAGCAACAACGGGGGAAGCACAGATCCATGGTTTGGATATTGTGGATCAGAGCATTCCCTTGAGGAAGGGAATGAGATGAGAGGCCTTCAATGACATTCGGTGCTGTCGGCTGTGGAAGAGTTAGAGAACCATGGAATCCTGGAATGGTTTGGGCTGGAAGGGACCTGAAAGATCACGGAATCAAAGGACCCTGAAATGGTTTGGGTTGGAAAAAACCTTAAAGATTATAAAATGATGGAATCATGGAACCAGTGAATGGTTCGGTTTGGAAGGGACCTTACAGTCCATCTAGTTCCAACCCCTTGACATGTGGCCCAACCTTTGGAATCAGTGAAAGGTTTGGGTTGGAAGAGAGCTGAAAGATTACAGAATCATGGAATCAGTGAAAGGTTTGGGTTGGAAGAGAGCTGAAAGATTACAGAATCATGGAATCAGTGAAAGGTTTGGGTTGGAAGAGAGCTGAAAGATTACAGAATCATGGAATCAGTGAATGGTCTGGGTTGGAAAACACCTGAAAGATTATAGAATCATGGAATCAGTGAATGGTTTGGGTTGGAAGGGACCTTAAAGCCCATCTAGTTCCAACCCCTTTGCGTGCGGCCCAACCTTTGGAATCACGGAATGGCTTGGATTTGAAGGGACCTCCAAGCCCATCCAGTCCCAACCCTGCCATGGGCAGGGACACCTCCCACTGGATCAGGGGGCTCCAAGCCCCATCCAACCTGACCCCGAGCACCTCCAGGGATGGAGCAGCCTCGAGCGCTTCCTGCAGGTTCTCCTTCCTCTTCACATTCCCACTCACGTCCTGGCCACTCCAGTGCCCCCCTCAAGGTGATTCTCCAGCCATCCCCACCCTTCCCAAGGAGCTCAGCCCCGGAGCGACACCAACACCACACGAGCCACGGGGTCGTTACCTTAAAGCCAAAGTAGTTGTAGGAGAAGTCTCTGTCATAAATAATGGCGGAATTGAGGCGCTGAGGGAAACAACAGACAGAAGGGGACAGTTACAACCATATTTGTTGTTCCTCACACTAAGGTGGGACAATGTCATCATCACTGGGCCTCAAAGGTGCAGTGGAATTGACCTCAGATCAGAGGAAATGGGTTGGGGAAGAGAATTTTGATTTGAAACAGCCAACGCACACCCCTAAGAGGCTTCTCCAGGTACCGTGAAAAAGTGTTGGCTGCACTTTGATAGAACCGTGGGAAGGGACCTCAAAGCCCACCCAGTCCCAACCCCTGCCAGAGGCAGGGACACCTCCCACTGGATCAGGGGGCTCCAAGCCCCATCCAAACTAATCTTGGATGTTTCCAGGTGTGGAGCATCTTCCACCTCTCTAGGCAACCAGATACAGGACTTCATCACTCTCACAGTAAAGAATTTCTTAGAATCATGGAATCCTGGAATGGTTTGGGTTGGAAAAACCTTCTAAGATTATTGAGTTAAACCATCATGGAATGGTTTGTTTGGAAAGGACCTCAAAGCCCATCCAGTCCCACCCCCTGCCATGGGCAGGGACACCTCCCATTGGATCAGGGGGCTCCAAGCCCCATCCAACCTGCCCTTCAACACCTCCAGGGATGGGGCAGCCACCACTGCTCTGGGCAACCTGGGCCAGGGCCTCCCCATCCTCACAAGAGGACGTTTCTCCCCAACATCTCACCTCAATCTCCCCTCCTTCACCTCAAAACCCTTCCCCTCATCCTGTTCCTGCACTCTCTGACCCAGAGCCACTCTCCAGCTTTCCTGGAGTCCCTTTCCCTACTGGAAGCTGCTCTGAGGTTCCCCCAGAACCTGTTCTTCTCTCATCCAAAAGTGGCTGTTCTCCAATTAATTTGTGGTGCTGGTCGTGGTTTTGAGGGCACCCAAGAAAACCCATTTGGCTACAGAAGCATGCTTAGCAGAAGAAAATCCCTGTTCCTTCTCCTTTAAACTCCCTACACAGAGCAGTCACCACCTGCGCTGGTTTCCACACCAACTCTTGGTCCCAAACCATTCCTGGCTGCTTAAAGATAAATTGGCTGTAAAAAAGAAAGGCATTGACGCACATCTTTGTTGGCCAAAACGATGTCCAGGGTTTCCTTGGAGATCATCGGGGAGTGCTTCCCGTTGTGAGGGTTCACGTAGTTGTAGAGATCATCCATCACATCTGGAAGAGAAAGGGGTTTCAGAAGGAGGACATCGACAGGGCTGGAGGTGCCGATTGTTATGGGGATGAAGGGATGGAGTGAACCCCCAGGAAGATCGCGGATGAGACTAAGCTGGGTGGAAGGTCCCTCTGCAAATGCTTCCTGCCCTTGGCCCATGGATCCAGCTTCTCCAGCTCCCTCTGCGGACCCTTCCAGCCCTTGGCCCATGGATCCAGCCTGGCCAGGTCCCACATATCCCCTTAGTTTGGTGTCACCTCCCTTTGACTGAGGGAGCTCTCGCTGTTTTCCATCTCCACCACATTTCCAGTTACCCTGGGTACATCAGAACTTCTCTTTAAAAAGGAGATGCCCAAGTTGCCACGCCCAGACCTCCCACCCCCTGTCCCACCGCTCACCGCTGAACACCTTCTTGGTCTCCTTGTGCAGGTTGGACACGGCAATGCGGGCGGCCAGGATGGCGTAGTCAGGGTGCTTGGTGGTGAGGGTGGCGGCTGTCTCGGCGGCGAGCGTGTCCAGCTCCACTGTGGTGACGCCGCTATAGAGCCCCTGGATCACCTTCATGGTGATCTGAGCCTGGGGAAAGGAAATGTCACAAGCGGTTGGGGAAAACACCCAGGCGTTTTAGCCCTTCCAGACAGGAGAAATGTGTGGGGAATTTGAATCACAGAATCATTAGGTTGGAAAAGACCTCTGAGATCACCAAGTCCAACCATCCCTGTCCCCTTACTAAACCCTGTCCCTCAGAAACTCATCTGCCTGCCTTTTGAACCCCTCCAGGGATGAGGACTCCAACATCTCCCTGGGCAGTTGTTCCAAGGTCTGACCACCCTTTCAGTGAATAAATGTTTCCTGATGTCCAATGTGAACCTCGCGGCCCAACCTGAGGCCATTTCCTCTCATCCCACCCCTTGGCCCTTGGGAGCAGAGCTCAGCACCCACCTCCCCACAACCTCCTCTCCAGGAGCTGCAGAGAGCCAGGAGGTCTTCCCTCAGCCTCCTCTTCTCCAGAACAAACCCTCCCAGGGCCCTCAACCCCTCCCACAGCCGCCCTTCTCCAGACCCTTCCCCAGCTCCGCTTCCTTCTCCAGACCCTCCTCCACACCCTCCAGGGCTTTCTTGGAGTGAGGGGCACAACCCTGAGCCCAGGATTCCAGGTGCTGAGTGCAGGGGGACGATCCCTGTCCTGCTCCTGCTGCCACCCCAGGGCTGAGCCAAGCCAGGCTGCTGGGGGCCTTCTTGGCCCCCTGGGCCACTGCTGCCTCGTGTCCAGCCCCTTTCGAGTGGCTCCCCCATGGCCTTCTCCTCCAAGGACCTTTCCAGTCACTCTGTCCCAGCCCTGGAGCGTGGACAGGGTTGTAGTTGGATTTTGCTAAAGATTTGACACCATTTCTCACCGTGTTCTGCTTCAGAAAGGTCTGCCCTTGGCCTGGACAGAACAGCCTCTGCTGGGTAAAAACCTGCCTGGATTGAGGGCCCAAAGAGTGGTGGGGAATGGAGTCAAATCCACTTGGAAACCAGTCATGAGTGGTGCCCTCAGGGTTCAGTACAGGGTCCAGTCCTGGTCAATATGTATCTGGATGAATGCACTGATTGCACCCTTGGCAAGTTTGAGGATGGCACTGAGCTGGGTGGGAGGGTCGATCTGCTTGAAGGAAGGGAGGGTGTACAGAGGGACCTGGAGAACCTGGACCATGGGCCAAGGGCAGGAAGGGTCTGCAGAGGGACCTGGAGAAGCTGGATCCATGGGCCAAGGCCAACGGGATGGGGTTCAACCAGGCTCAGAGGCAGGTCCTGTCCTTGGGTGACATCAACAGCGGCCACACATGAACCAGCAGTGGCCCAGGGGGCCAGGAATGCCGATGTATCAGAAAGGTCTGTTTCAGACACAGCGTGGGCAGCAGGAGCAGGGCAGGGATTGTGTCCCTGGACTCAGCACTGGTGAGGCTGCACCTCGAGTACTGGGGTCAGTTCTGGGCCCCTCATTCCAAAAAGGACATTGTGGGGCTGGAGCGCATGCGGAGAAGGGAACGGAGCTGGGGAAGGGTCTGGAGAAGAGGGGCTGTGGGTGCGTCTGAGGGCCCTGGGGGGGGGGTCTGGAGAAAGAGGAGGCTGAGGGGAGACCTCCTGGCTCTCTGCAGCTCCTGGAGAGGAGGTTGTGGGGAGGTGGGTGCTGGGCTCTGCTCCCAAGGGACAAGGGGTGGGATGAGAGGGAATAGCCTCAAGTTGGACCGGGGGAGTTTTGGATTGGATCTTGGGAGAAATTCCTTCCTGGTAAGAATGGGAAGCCCTGTCAGAGGCTCCCAGGGCAGGGGGGAGTCCCCATACTTGGAGGGGTTCCAAAGCCAGGCAGATGAGGTGCTCAGGGAAGGTTCAGGGGTGGATGGGGACAGTTGGACTCAATGATCTCAAAAGTCTTTTCCAACCAAACAATGCTATGGAAGTTATAACTCCAGGGGGGTTCTGTGAGATGAAAAAGGCCCTTCGCTGTATGGAGAGAGGATCAGGATGTTCTCTCCATGCAGGATTGCCCAGGCTTTGGGGATGGAACCTGTGAGCAACGCCCCAAATATGAGGTGGAGCAATAGAGAAGTCTTCTTTAAGCACAGGGAGCTCAACAGCTCCAACAAAGGTGAACTGAGCTCCCTCCACAGCCTCAGAGTGGGTCTGGGGAGCAAAAATCCTGGGAACATGAAAAATCATCCAGGGAACACAAAAAGTAGAAGAAACAACTCATGAAGGAGTTTCCCAAGAGCTTCTGCGCAGCCACCACGTGTGGATTTCGCTGTGGAGAGGAACGGGGGACAGTGGGATTCCCACCATGGGCTCCCAGCAGGAAAAAACAGAGGGGGAGGAGGGGAGGAGAGGAGAAGGGGGAAAAGGGCACTCACGGGATCGACAAAGTCGGCGTTGAGGCCATAGCAGAGCTTCTGGATGCGTGAGGTGATCTTGTCAAACATGACCCGCTCCTGGCGCCCATCTGGGACGGAAGGGAGGGGGCACAGAGGTGAGAGAGCACTGGGACCCAGGATCCCCACCCAAAGCAGAGGGATCCCCCCAAACCATAGCCATGAGGGGGACCCCAAAGCAGAGGGGTCCCCCCACCCCAAACCAGGACACCCAAAGGAGAGGGGTCCCCCAAAACCAGAGAGGAGGGGGCACGGACATGAGACCCACTTGGACCCAGGACCCCCAACCCAAAATAGAATGGTCCCCCTTAACCATAGCCATGAGGGGGACCCCAAAGCAAAGGGGTCCTCTCACACCTCCAGCTATGAGAAGGACTCCCTAAGCAGAGATGACACCTCCCCTCACCCCAGGACCCCAAAAGCAAAAGGGGACCCCAAATCTCCAGCCATAGGAGGAACCTTCAAAGCAGAGGGGTCCCGCCAAACCAGAGAGAGGAAGGGGGCACAGACATGAGAGCCCACTCGGACCTGGGACTCCCACCCAAACTAGAGGAGTCCCCCTAAACCATAGACATGAGGGGGATCACAAAGCTGAGGGGTCCCCTCGAAACCCCAGCCAAGAGAGGGACCCCCAAAGCAGAGGGGTCCCCTCGAACCCCCAGCCAAGAGAGGGACCCCCAAAGTAGAGGGGTCCCCCCAAACCACGGCCATGAGCTGAGACCCCAGAAGTAGAGTGGTCCCGCCCAAACGAGGGTCATAAAAGGGACCTTAAAACCATAGAGGTCCCCCAATACTTCCAACCATTAGAGGGATCCCAAAGCAGAGGGGTCCCCCTAAAGCAGGGCCATGAGTGGAACCCCCAAAGCAGAGAGGACCCCCAACGCAGAGGGATCCCCCCTAAACCAGGGCCATGAGAGGGACCCCCAAAGGGGACAGATCCTCTCCCTCCACCTCAGGACTCCCAACGCAGAGAGGTCCCCCAAACCACCAGAGGGACCAACAAAGTAGAGGAGACCCGTCCCCAAACCCCCAGCGAAGAGAGGGACCCCCAGAGCAGAGGGCACCCCTCCGCCCCCCCAGGACCCCCAAAGCAGAGGGGTCCCCCCTTACAAAGGACATGACAGGGACCCCCAAAGCATTGGGGTTCCCCCCTCACCCCGCTTCACGACGTGCATGGCGCCGCTCCCTGCGCCCGCCGCTCCCGCCACGCGCGCTGACCTCTCCGCGCCGCCGTAGCGCCCGTCCCCTGCCTGACGGCGACGGCACCATCTTGCCTCCGGGCACCGCCTCCTTCTCCGCCCATTTCCCTCAGTTCCACATCTCCGTCTCTCTTATTCCACTCTTATCTGAACCGCTTTTTACGTCTCCATCCCCCAATTTCCCTTTCTCCTGCCTGGAAAACCGCTTCTTTACAGGGAAGCCCACGCCGCTTGCCCGGTTCCAAGATGGCGGCGCCGACGCCCGCTGTGCTGGGACGCGCGGGAAACGGCGGCGCGCAGAAGAGAGAGGGCGCCAAGTACGGCGGCCGCGAAGGGGCAAAACGGCTCCGTCCTGCAATAAAGCGCTACACCCGTAACAATGGCAATTGTGATAAAAAAAAGCTTAATTACAGTAATTAACGAAATCTGGCACAGCTCCCCTGCCCCACACAGAGCCACTGCCCTAGGGTGGGGTCCCTATCATTGCCCTGGGGTGAGGGGATGAGACCCCTCAGCTTTGGGGGGGGTCCCGCTCATGGATGGGTCTGTGGGGGGACCCCTCTGATCTGGGGTCCTGAGGGTCGGGGGGGACCCCTCTTCTCTGGGGGGGTCCCTATCTTGGCCTGGAGTGAGGGGTCCCCTCTACTTGGGGGGGGTTCTCTCTTGACTGGGGATGTGAGGGGACCCCTCTGATTTGGGATTCCCTCTCATGGTTTGGGGTGTTGGGGTACCCTCTGCTCTGGGGCTCCTGGGGGTGTGGGGACCCCTCTTCTCTGGGGGTGTGGGGACCCCTCTGCTTTGGGGGTCCCTCTCATGGCCCTGGTCTGGGGGTACCCCTGTGCTCTGGGGGTCCCTGGGGGTGTGGGGACTCCTCTGCCTTGGGGGTCCTTCTCGTGGCCCTGGTGTGGGGGAACCTCAGAAATCCCACGATCACCATTCTTTTGGGACTGAGAGAACTCATAAAATCATGAAAACATGACATTATAAAACTCCAAAGAAGTCCACGAAGCTGAAATACTTTCACCAGGAGCTGAACCTCGGATTGTAAATGAGTTTGATTTCACTGCACACCGTAAAACGGAGCCGCATTTCCAGGGAAGTGGAGGTGTTGAAGGCCAGGTTGGATGGGGCTTGGAGCCCCCTGATCCCGTGGGAGGTGTCTCTGCCCATGGCAGAGGATGAGACTGGATGGGCTTGGAGGTCCTGTCCAACCCAAACCATTCCATGGTTCTATGGTTTCGGACAACACAGGTGGGAGGGGCTGAGGGCCCTGGGAGGGTTTGTTCTGGAGAAGAGGAGGCTGAGGGGAGACCTCCTGGCTCTCTGCAGCTCCTGGAGAGGAGGTTGTGGGGAGGTGGGTGCTGGGCTCTGCTCCCAAGGGCCAAGGGGTGGAATGAGAGGGAACGGCCTCAAGTTGGACCAGGGGAGGTTTGGATTGGCTCTGGGGAGAAATTCCTTCCTGGGAAGAGTGGGGAAGCCCTGGCAGAGGCTTCCAGGTTGGTGGTGGGGTCCCCATCCCTGGGGGGGTTCAGACCCGTGTGGATGTGGCACCTGGGGACAGGTTTGGTGGGGAGGTTGGCAGTGCTGGGTTAAGGGTTGGTCTCGATGATGTTAAAGGTCTTTTCCAACTCAAACATTTCTGTGATTCTGTGATTCTCTCCCACCATCCAACCCAAAATCTTGACAATGACTCCACAAACCCTCTTGGAATGGGAAATCAGCACTGAGCAGCAGTTCCAGCTCCTGTGGGTCTGGAACGGTGTTGTAATGCCTCTCGTTTCTGGTTGACAACACCTCCCCACCCCGAGAGGGCCCCCAGGGGATGGTGCTGAGCACCTCAGCCCCACGCGGCCTCGGCTCTGCTGTGGGAAAGGGGAAACGGCGGTGACCGCGTCTCCACAACGGAAACTTCAGGTTTTGCACTCTGAGGGTGCAACCACCCTACGAGCTCCTCACCCTTCCGCTGAGGCGAGTCCTGGGGCCCTTGGAAGGGGTTCTCAGGAGCTCTGGTGGCACAGAGTGGCTGGAGGTTCAGTTATTCATCTCTTCTGCCCCTTCCCAAGTGAGAGTTTTAATTCTGTTCAGATTTAGACCAAAACTGGCCTTTATTTATCCTGCAGCACCAAGGTTTGCTTTGAAGGTGCCCAGTAGGGCAATGAGATCCCCCTTAGTGAGACAAGCAGGAGCGCTGCATGGAGACCGGTGGCCCAAGGAGCTCCTGTCTCAAGGATGTGACACAGGAATTCTTGGAAACGAGGATAAATTTGGGGTTTTCTTTATTTTATTGAAAGAAATTCCTCTATTTTATTGAACAAACTCCTCTCATGGAAAGGTGGCCAAGACTCAACATTTTGCTCCTGAGATCAACCCGATCTGTGCTCCCCACCCTCAAGGTCTCCTGCTTTGTGGTCGATTCACCCTTCTGTGAAGCACCAGGAGTAGGAGGAGCAGTTGTTTCGCTTTACGAGGACGTGGCCGTTGGTCTCAGTTGAACGGCTGCAGAGGAAACCCAACCTCCTCCTCCCCTCCAGCACGGCCTGGAGATCAGGGTGGCCAAGATAAACCACGAGGGGAGGGGTTTGGATGGAAATGTAGCAACAAGAAACAAAGGTCCTGTGGCTGCACAACCTTCACCTCCACCCACATCTTGGAGAACCTTGGCTGGAGCCAAGCGTCCGTGCTCACAGGATCCTGGTGTCACAGAAGGGGACCCACAGGGATCATCAGGTCCAACTCCTGTCCCTGCACGGGACAACCCCAACATTCACCCCGTGGGGCTGAGGGCCTTGGCCGATGGAGAAACCATGAGAGCGAGGTGGAGTCCTGAGTCATGGACTGAGCCGCACAGAAGAGCAAAGGCCCCGGCTGCTCCGTGGCTGCAGTGGGAGCTGTGAGCACCTTTGGGCATCTCGGGGGTTCAAGGAGGACCCAGTCTGTGAGGAGAAAACGCGGATGGAAGAGTCTCATCCTGCACCTCCTGGTCCTTCTGTGCCTCACAGCGACCGACACCGATTTCCCAGCTCTGGTCCCTCAGTTGCCCTGGACCAACTCTACAATAAAACTCTACCAAAAAGTTCTACCAGAAAAAAGACCACCAGAAACACCCACAATAAAAACACCTCTTCCACTTCCCCACTTTGGGTGGATTTACCCTTAATTCTTTCACCCAGAAACATCTTTGTTTGAAGACTTTGATGGTCTCTCCTGCAGGGTCCAGGACTTTGCCCAGAGCCAGGACTGCGTAATGGCGTGACATGAAGGCGACCACAGTGACCAAGCAGAGCGATTCTTCCTCCCTTTGGTTTCCCCCCATGAAGAGCTTCCTTCTTGCTCGCGATGTAGGGATGGCTGCAGTCACCCCACAAGGCCCTTACGCAGCCTTTAGGAGGGGTCACCAACTCAGAGGATCACGGGGGCTTCACAGCCCAACCCCACCCTGCCAAGGTTCCGAGCTGATTCTGCTGAACCCTTGTTTGATATCAAGGAACCTTGGACTGGGTTGGATTTGAAGGGACCTCCGAGCCCATCCCGTCCCAGGCCCTGCCATGGGCAGGGACACCTCCCATAGGGTCAAGGGGCTCCAAGCCCCATCCAACCTGACCTTCAACACCCCCAGGGATGGGGCAGCCACCACTGCTCTGGGAAAACTGGCCCAGGGCCTCCCCACCCTCACACGAGAACATTTCTCTCCAACATCGCATCTCAATCTCCCCTCATGCACCCCCAAACTCTTCTCCTTGTCCTGTCCCTGCACTCCCTGATCCAGAGCCCCTCCCCAGCTTTCCTGGAGCCCCTTTCTCTACTGGAAGCTGCTCTTAAGTCTCCCCACAGCCTTCTCCTCTCCAGGATGGACACCCCCAACTCTCCCCCCCTGTCCTCGCACAGGAGCTGCTCCAGCCCTCCCATCATCTCCGTGGCCTCCTCTGGCCTCACTCCAACAGCTCCAGCTCCTTCCTGTGCTCAGGACTCCAGAGCTGGACACAGGGCTCCAGGTGGGCTCTGCCCAGAGAGGAGCCAAGGGGCAGAACACCCTCCCTCCCCTCTGCTCCCACTGCTCTGGGGACAGCCCAGGACCCCGGTGGATTCTGGGCCGGGAGCACTCGTTGGGGCTCATCGGGAGCTTCTCCTCCCCCAGCACTCCAAGCCCTTCTCCTCATCCATTCTCCTCCCACCTTGGAGCTGGGATTGTCCTGACCCAGGTGCAGGACCAGAGGAACTGCTGGCTCAGGGGGCAGTGGACGGGCAATGGCCAAAGAGAGGCAAGGCTGGAGCTTCACCCCAAGAAAGCCCTGGAGGGTCTGGAGTAGGGTCTGGAGAAGGGAGCAGAGCTGGGGAAGAGTCTGGAGAAGAGGGGCTGTGGGAGGGGCTGAGGACCCTGGGGGAGTTTGTTCCGGAGAAGAGGAGGCTGAGGGGAGACCTCCTGGCTCTCTGCAGCTCCTGGAGAGGAGGTTGTGGGGAGGTGGGTGCTGGGCTCTGCTCCCGAGGGACAAGGGGTGGGATGAGAGGAAACGGCCTCAAGTTGGACCAGGGGAGGTTTGGATTGGATCTTGGGAGAAATTCCTTCCTGGTAAGAGTGGGGAAGCCCTGGTAGAGGCTCCCAGGGCAGGGGGAGTCCCAATCCCTGGAGGGGCTCCAAAGCCGGGCAGATTAGGTGCTCAGCTTGGGTTCAGTGGTGGATGGGGACGGTTGGACTCGATGATCTCCAAGGTCTTTACCAAGCGATTCTGTGATTCAGCCCTGAACACCACTCACACCACTCTGTGACACCACCAGAAGTGCAGCGAAGGATCAGGGTCTCACCCGGGGTCCCCAGAAGATGCAGAGGAAAGGAGGTGGAAACCCTGACCAGAACCAAGGATGACTCAGGGGCTGGAACGGTGGAGCTGCAGAAGGAACATTGGCTCCCTCATGGATGGAGAACAGCTTTGAGCTGAGCTCTTCCAGCTGCTACTGGTGACGTAGGTGAGAGAAGGAGAACAAGGAGAAGGAGACAAAGAAGACAAAGACGAAGAAGAAGAAGGAGAAGACGAAGAAGGAGAAGAAGAAGTTGAAGAAGGAGAAGAAGAAGAAGGAGCAGGAGAAGAAGGAGAAGGAGGAGGAGGAGGAGAAGAAGAAGGGGAAGAAGGATAAGGATAAGGATAAGGATAAGGATAAGGATAAGGACAAGGACAAGGACAAGGACAAGGACAAGGACAAGGACAAGGACAAGAAGAAGAAGGAGGAGAAGAAGAAGAAGGAGGAGAAGAAGGAGAAGGAGAAGGGGAAGAAGGGAGCGGCAGGCGCGGTCTCGTAAAATAGACTACATGCTTTATTGGATTTAAAAGTTTTATGAAATGACCCCCAAAAATGAACCGAAATGAACCAGGAGTTGGCAGCCACGTCCATGGCTGCCGGTGGGTGGATCCCAGCCCCTCCTCCAGAAACATTCCCAGGGCTCCGCCACCACGAGGGGAAATGTAGGCACTTGGTCGGGTTTGGAGGGGTCCCCCACTTCTCCCAAGGCAACAGCGTGGGACAGCCCCACCCCCAGCCCCGCGCCGACGCCTTTCCTAGGGTGAATCCCGCATCGTTGGTGTCCTCCCCCCACCCCCCCACCCCCCCCCCGCAGGTGGGACACTGGGGTGGCCTCCAGGAGCAGCTTCCCTGCCCGGAACATTCCAGAAAGTACTGGATTGACAGCGCTGCGGATGTTGGGATGGAGGAGGTGGTTGGGACCCCAGGGATGGGGGAAGCTCTGGGGTTGCATCTGCCAAGGAGCAGCCGAGGGCTCCTCCAGCGCTGGCACCGGGGGCTGCGGCGGCGCCGGGATCTCAGAGGATTGTCCTGGGAATGGGCTCATCCCTAGGGATGGAGAAGGGCTCATCCTGGAATGGATCAGGTCTCATCCCTGGGGAAAGGTTCATCCCAGAGGAAGGACTCATTCCTAGGGATGGAACAGGGCTCATGTCTAGGAAGGGACTCACCTCTGGGATGGAGCAGGGCTTGTCCCAGCACGGAGCAGCCCTCATCCTTGGAGCAGAGGTCATTCCAGAATGGAGCAGGACTCATCCCTGGGGAATGGCTCATTATGGGATGGAGCAGGTCTCATCCCACTCCGGAGCAGGACTCATCCCAGTCCAGAGCAGGACTCATCCCCAGGCATGCACTTGCCCCTTGACTCATCCCTGGATGGAGCAGGGCTCATCCTTGGGGATGGAGCAAGGCTCATCCCAGGACGGAAGAGGACGCATTCCTGGGGAATGGCTCATTCTGGGATGGAGCAGAGCTCATCCCTGGGGACAGAGCAGGGCTCATCCCAGACAGCCGCCACCCCGGACTGAGGGCTCTGGGCAGCAGGATGTGACCCCCAAAGGAGGGAGCCCCACTGTGCCGCTCCCTCCCTCCAGCACTGCCAAACCCAGACCCGGGAATGGACCCCAGGACCCCCCCTGCATGCAGCCATGTCCATCCCTTCCCTCCAGCCTGGCTCCTCGCCCTGCGGAGCTGCAGCCCCCAGTGCGGAGGAGCTGCCTCCAGCTCTGATCCAATCCCGCTGTGCGGATCCAGGGGTGCTGGGAGCAAAGGTGGGAGCCTCCGTGGGCTCCTCCTCCCCAACACCAACCCCAGCACCACGGCCGGATCCTGGTGATGCTCCAGCAGCTCCAGCACCACCACGTGGCTCCGGGTTGGAGGGTAGGGGGGAAGCTTCGTCCTGGCACAGCTCTTTCCGACGCTGGAGCGAGCGGGAAGCGGGATGAGGGCGGAAGCTCCTGGAAGCGCGAGCACCGGCCAGGGCAGGGCTGAGGCTCTCCTGCACATCGGGAGCAGCCGCGCGGCCGCTGCCCTTCCCCATCCTGGCGGGAATGAGGAGGGAATGAGCCCCAGCGTCGCCCTGAGGGGTGAGCACGGAGCACCCGGCCCCGCTCCGCGCGCTCCCTCCTCCTCATGTGGAGATTGGGAAGAGGCAGAAAAACCGGGAGAGAAAACCAAAACCAAAACCAAAACCAAACAAAAAAAAACCCACCAAAAAATAAGAATAATAATAAAAAAGAAAATTAAAAAAGAAAGCCCTGAAGGCAGTTGGAAGCGAGGGCCGAGCCGTGGCGGAACCGGGGCCGCGGTAACTGGAAGCCATGCAGAGCGAAGCCGGGGACGCGTGGTGGGGAGCGGCGAGTGGGCGCCATTCTCGCGGGGGCAGCGCTCGGCGCCCTCGGCCTTGGGGTTTGGTTTGGTTTTTGTTTTTTTTTTCCTTTTGAGCTCGGGAAATAAATAAGTTTAAATATTTCTCCTCCCACTGCCACTCGGAGGGGGCGGAGGGGGCAGCAGCATTCCCGGCTGTGCGGCCACTCCGGGCTGGGTTTCCTCGTCCCGCCGCCTGCCCCGGCTCCTTCTCTCCCTACTTCTTGGGCTTCTTGAAGATCTTTAGGGGGAACTTTTTCTTGCTCTGCCCGGGCTCCACCTCGTCGCCCGTCAGGCTGCCGTCCTCGTCCCCCGCGCCCTTCTTGGCCGCCAGCTGCGGGATGCGCGTGCTCTTGGCGCGGCCGTCGGCCACCGGGGAGGGGGTCTCGGGGTCGGTGGAGCTGGGGCTGTGCGAGCGCGACGACTCTGAGTGGCCGTGCCTCGCGTGGCCGATCTCGCCCAGGCTGGAGGACTTCTCCATGCCGTGGTTCGTCATTGTCATCGTCATCATCTTCTTAGTCACTGCGGGGCTCTCGGCGGTGGCGCCGGCGATGGCGGTGGTGATGGCGGCACTGGGTTCTGCCGCCCGGCTGCCGCCGTTGGGTGTCACCGTGGCTGCGTCCTCGGCCGAGCGCATCAGCAGGGCTGGGCGTTGGGGCAGCAGCTTGGGTGCCGAGCTGGGTGCGCGCTGGGGGTCGCCCAGGTGAACGATGGAGGGGTCGGAGTCGCAGCGGGTCAGGTCTCTGTGTGGACAGAGAGAGAGAGAGAGAGAGAGAGGGGGAGAGAGAGAGAGAGAGAGAGAGAGGGCGTCAGTGGCACTGACCCCCCCTGCAAGCCCCAGGGATGCGCGAACCCAGCCGGGGTGGCAACCACGGGGACGTGGGGGGCAACTATGGGGACGCACTGGGTGACACTGGAGAAGGGGTGGGCAACCACAGGGTTGTGATGGGCAACCCCGGGGATGCGTTGGGTAACCCCAAGGATGGGGGGGGGCAACCCTGGAGATGTCTTGGGCAACCCCAGGGATGGGGTGGGCAACCCTGAAGAAGGGCTGGGCAACTGTGGGGTTGTGACGGGCAACCCCACGGAATGCAGTGGGCAACCTCAAGGATGTTGGAGACAACCACAGGGATGCAGGGAAGAAGCCTGGGGATCCATTGGGCAACCCCAAGGAAGTCGGGGCAACTCTGGGATGCACTGGGCAACCTTGGAGAAGGGGTGGACAACCTTGGGGATGCGTTGGGCAACCCCAGGGACGTGGTAGCCCCCAGCGCCGCGGGCAGAGGCAGGGCCAGAAGGATCGGATCCTGATCCGTGCAGCAGCAGCAGCAAGCACTCGGCACGGAGCTTGCGGCTCCATAGGCACCGGTGGCCACTGATGGCCCTGGGCCAGGTGGCCACGTCGGGCTCCACTTGCCTCCAGCAGCACCCTCCCACCCCCCAGAACCACCAAGCCACGCGCCACATCCCCGCGGATCCTGGTGGGATCGGGTCCAGGAGCATCGCCTGGAGCATCGGAGGAGATGCCCTTCCCGGTGGTGGGACCGGAGCAGCATCACCAGGGGGTTCCTCTGCTTGGCTCCCACCAGTGGCCGCAGTCCCGGGATGGAAAGTGCCGGAATGAGCCCTTCCAGCCCTTCCCTGATCCAGCCAGAGCAAAGTTCTCATCCCCAAGGGAGGAATGAGACGCCTGGTACCCCCGTGTGAAGCCAAGCGCATGGCCACGGTTGGTGCCACCAGCCTGGAGCCAGCTGGACCTTCCTGAACTGGAGAGTGGGAGGAATGGGAAGAATGGGAGGAACAGGAGGTCACAGCTTTCTCCTACCCACCAGGATCACCCAATGGATGCAACTGTGCACCCAAGACCCGTGCTGGAGCAGCTGGGCAAGGAGTTTCACTGCAGTTCCTCAACAACTCATGGAGTCATGGAATGGGTTGGGTGGGAAGGGACCTCAAAGACCATCCAGTCCCATCCCCTGCCACAGGCAGGGACACCTCCCACTGGATCAGGGGGTTCCAAGCCCCATCCAACCTGACCTTCAACACCTCCAGGGATGGGGCAGCCACCACTGCTCGGGGAAACCTGGGCCAGGGTCTCCCCACCCTCACAGCAGAACATTTCTCCCCAACATCTCACCTCAATCTCTCCTCTTTCACCCCAAAACCCTTCCCCTCCTCCTGTCCCTGCACTCCCTGACCAAGAGCCCCTCCACAGCTTTCCTGGAGCCCCTTTTCCTACTGGAAGCTGCTCTGAGGTCTCCCCACAGCCTTCTCCTCTCCAGGATGGACACCAACTCTCCCACCCTCTCCTCACACAGGAGGTGCTCCAGCCCTCCCATCATCTCCGTGGCCTCCTCTGGCCTCACTCCAGCAGCTCCAGGTCCTTCTCCTGCCTCAACGCTGCCCTGGACACTCGGATCCCACCCATCCATCCCTTCGTCCTGGCAGGGAGGGAGGGGAAGGGCCATGGTGAAGGAGCTTCACTGCTCTCCCTCACCAACTGCTGCTTCAACGTTGGCCTGGAGACATGGACACTGCTTTTCCACCCCCTCCATCCTGGACAATCCCTGCTACTCACAACCCTACGGGATGGGAAAGGCCAATGGAGAGAGAGGAGCAAGGCCCAGGAGAAGTGGAAGGGTGTAAGAAGAGGTGGGAGATGTTCCCGGTTCCTGTGCTCTTGGCTCCTGGATGAGCCCTGGAACGTGGTGGCTGCTCCTCACTCAGCACCTGGACACCCCGAGGTCCTCTCCAACCAGACCGGAGTCTGTAATGTCAGAGTCTGGAGCGGGAGGAGAGGCAAGAGGAGAGAATATGCTCTCCCTACCAAAGAAGAATTCCAGGTGGGATTGGGGAGGTGCTTGGGAAAAGTGACCATGGTAACAGAGCACCTGGTGACTGCACGAGGAGAGGGATGGTGTCCAAGGCATGGAAGCCTCCTCAGATCACAGCCGGGCATAGCGGGAAGGAGGGAATTCTTTAACAAAACCTATGGAACCAACATAGTCATTGAAACGACTCCATGGGAATTGGTGGAGGAACGGGTCTTAAAACCTTCAAGGATGGAGAGGAAGTGACCCAGCTTATGGATGGGGGGAAGGCTGTGGATGCTGAGGGGCTGGAGCGTGTCCGGAGAAGGGAACGGAGCTGGGGAAGGGTCTGGAGAAGAGGGGCTGTGTGAGAGGCTGAGGGACCTAGGGGAGTTTGGTCTGGAGAAGAGGAGGCTGAGGGGAGACCTCCTGGCTCTCTGCAGCTCCTGGAGAGGAGGTTGTGGGGAGGTGGGTGCTGGGCTCTGCTCCCAAGGGCTAAGAGGTGGGATGAGAGGAAACGGCCCCAGGTGGGACCAGGGGAGGTTCAGATTGGCCAGAAAGGGCCAACCTTCATCCCGCGGGTTCTGATGGGGTTTGGTGCTCCTGGAGCTGGGCAGGAGGTTGGATCATCCACACTTCCATGTGGGTCTTAGCCTGGTGGATGGTGCTGAAGGAAGGAGCCCTCAGAGCAAGCGATTCAGCGCCGGTGGGACCACTGAGCGCTTGTCCCTCTCCAGAACCTCAGACCAGGGGTCTGAGGACGGAACTAGAGACCTGGGGGCCTCGCTGAGGACGCCACGTTCCTTAAACGCGGCTCCTCCACAGCCTTCACCGAAGCTACGGAGAACAAACCGACAGCACCAATCTGGGACAACCGCAGTGGATGAGAAGGTGAGAAGAATGGGTGGAGTTTGCAAAGAAAAGGGGTGGAGAGCAAAGCATGGGCTGAAGAGAGGTCAGTGATGGACAATGATGACTCGTTTTGCCTCAGTTCTGGATGGTTCCTCCTGCTGGGCTCCTGCTTCTGTGCACATTGGGCAGTGGGGAAGCTCAGGAGGGGCTCAAGGATGGTGGACACCCAAGCAGGGCTTGGTTTCTGCCTCGTATGGACCTCCCTGTCTCCACCACTCCCTGCCCTGGACCAGGAGCTCCCAGAACTCCCAGGGCCTATGGATTCTATGGAACCAGGACAGCAAAGCTCCACCTCAGTCCCACCTCAGCTCCATCTCAGCCCCACCTCAGTCTCACCAGGTCCTCTGGAGCCCAAGGGCAAAAGAGAAGCAGAAGGAGAGGAGGGGAGGGACGCGACCCCCGGCCACACCTGGGGACAAGGACCCTGCCAGGTCAAACCCTGAGGAGAGGAGCAATCCAGGGCCTCCTTTGAGATGGATCCTCTGATGAGGCCAAACAAGCATTGTGGTCTGGGGGCTATGGAGAGGCTTCAGGCCCAGGCTTGGAGATCTTTAGGCCCAGGTTTGGATCCCTTTAGGTCCAGGCTTGGAGCTCTTCAGGTCCAGGTTTGGATCCCTTTACGCCCAGGCTTGGAGCTCTTCAGGTCCAGCAGCCCAAACCCAATGCTCTCCTCCTACCGAGGTGTATTCTCCTCAGCACTACGGGAACAGGGGGGAAGGAGCCCCCGCTTGTGCCGCGACCACCGAGGGTCGGACAAGCTCCATGGGGAATAAGGTGAAGACCCTGGTTGTGTTCTCCTAACGACTGCTCCTCCCTCATCACCGCCTCTACCAGCTGGGACCCCAAAGCCACCCCACGTTCTCCTCGGCCCTTCCCAGGAACCGAGACTGAATCCAATTGAGAATTTTGGGTTTCGCAGCCTCAGCTGGAAAAAAAATCACGTTTCTGCCAATATTTTTGGTTCCATCCATCACCCTTTGAGGTCCCAGGAGGAGACCTCCTGGTTATGGACACGGGGAGGTTGGTGGGACACGGGGACTGTGATGGCACCAGGAGCTTCCCCAGCTCTCACTAGTCAAAATGGCAGCAATTAATCTAAATTCTGATCAACCACTGATGAATCAACCAAGGTTTAACTGTCCTTGGTGGAGCAGGACATCCCACCACGATGGCCCAGAATCCTGCTGGGGGCTTCCTGGGTGCTGCTGGGTCCCAGGGGTTTTCTGGTCCTACAAGATATGGATGAGACACCCAGAACAGAGAATACAAAGGGCACCAGGAGAAAGAGAGGTTCCCACAGATCAGGATTCGTGGAGCAGCCTGGTGGGACAAGGGGCGCTGTGGTGACCCAGAAGGTCGTCCTAACTGGATGAATGGACGTGAAAGGGCATCACCCCTGTGGACCTCCTCGCCGTGAGACCTCAAGCCGCTCCCCAGGAGCCCCACGGAATGGTTTGGGTCGGAAGGGACCTTAAAGTCCATCCAGTTCCAACCCAAGGCTCCAAAAGGGTATCCAAACAGGGGACAATTTCACCCAGGAGAAAGCGTGGAAGGGAGCGATGAGGCGGCAGGGCAGGAGCTCAGGGGTCCCTGAGGGTCCCTCACGGCCCTTCCACCCTCCAGCGCCCGCCAACGACCCTGAACTGGAGACCACGCTGAGCCCACCCCCCCCACCCCTCAGACCAGGGTTTGAATGGACCAAGACCCCAGGAGTTCTCCAGAGCTGCTCCATCCACACCACACGTGGGCAAAGACCTCCAATGGCTGCTGCCCAAGGACCTTGAGAGGCACAAAGCCACCCGGGGCCACCCAATCCTCCACTTGGCCCACCCAACATTCCTGAGATGGGATTGGTGCTGGAGAACCCAGCGCAGCACCAGGTGGACCCCACCCAGCTCTTTGCCTCCCTGATGCCGACGCGGTGGCTCGGGAGTCGCCAGGGATTTAGAATTGGGAAGACAACCAGTCTCTTGGGTCCTGTTGTCCATGGGTCTCCGAAGAGCCACCTCTCGTTGGCCATTCCTACTGAAAGGGACCAAATCAAAGCCAGGGATGCAACAACACGAAGCTCCAGCTCCATCCTCTCGTTATCCCTCAGCCCAAGCACCGGGTGCCTCATCCTCCACCCAAACAGAGGTGGAGAACCTTCCGAAACACAGAATTCCCAAATCCTGCTTTCTCCACCTCTCAAAGCCAGTCGGGATCTCGACCTTCCCCCTGGCAGCACCAATGCCTGTCCCGTCGCTCCATCCCATCGCATTCCCCTCGCAATTTGCTCGCGAAGACCCCGGAGAGGTCAAGGCTTCAATTAAGGTCAACGCTGGTTTGACCAGTGGTGCCACCTTCGCTCCTGCCAGTGAAAACCCAGCTCTTACTGAAACTCATGGAATGGTTTGGGTTGGAAGGGACCTCAAAGCCCATCCAGTTGCACCCCCTGCCATGGGCAGGGACACTTTAGACTGGATCAGGGGGCTCCAAGTCCCATCCAACCTGGCCCTGGGGCCTTGGACACCTCCAGGGATGGGGCAGCCACCACTTTCTCACAGAAATGTGACAACTAAGAATTGTAGAATCAGGGAACCATGGAAGGGTTTGGGTTGGAAGGGACCTCAAAGCCCATCAAGTCCCACTCCCTGACATGGGCAGGGACACCTCTCACTGGATGAGGGGGCTCCAAGCCCCATCCAAACTGGCCCTGGATGTTTACGGGTGTGGAGCATCTCCCATTGGGGGTTCTCGTTGGCTAAACAACAGCAGCCCCTGGGAACGGACCACGGGGCCCTCTCCACCATCACGGGTGAGGAGACAGAAGGTGTGGACAAACAAGGAAAGAGAAGGCCGCGATGGAGGGGGATCCAGGAGGAAGCAGCACCCGAGCCAGCTCAGAGGCCCCAGCAGGCAGCGAGGAGCTGGAAAAGAAAGGGGAAATGTACCCAAAGCTCTCAGTGCGACAGCGAACTCCAGAGGTGACATCAGGAGGGGGCAGGTCAGGGATGGAGTCCATCTGGAGGAAATAAGAGGAGGTGGTGTGATGGTAACAGGTGGGATGGACATGGCAAGCAGGAGCAGCTGCGGAGGAGGAGCAAGAGGTGGAGGTGGAGGCAGGTGACGGACTGGAGCTGGGAAGGTCGGAACTGAAAGAGTGTCCGGAGGAGAGGCTGCGCATTCGACGGAGGGAGACTCTGCCCGCCCGCGGGGGCGCGGCTGGACCCGGCTCGCTCGGTGCTGGCGCGTGACCCTCTACCAACCTCTGAGATCCATGGGCGTGCGGGGGGTCCACCAGGCGCTGGCGAACGGTGCTGGGCAAGGCAGGAGCTGCGAGGAGAGAGAGGAGAGGGTGCTGAGGGGCAGCCGGGGCGGCACTGGCAGCTCCCACGCCGCCGCTGGTTGGGGCCGCCCCGGGGCCACCTCAGACACCACATCACGTGCTGGCCGAGGGCAGGAGAAGCACGAAGCCGGAGGGACCAGCTGGCAGTTGAAGCCCAGCCCGTGGCGAGCGGCGCGCGGTGCTCCCGCCCTCGGCACTCCCTGAACACCTTATGGGACCATCTCGGGGACGCAGAACCCAGCTGTGATGCTTCATCCCACCCCAGGACCCCGCAGAGCAAACAGGAAGGGCTTCCAGGGCAGGGGTTGTTTCATTCGCCCACACCATGGGATCACGGAAAGGGATGGCTTGGGAGGGACCTCAAAGCCCATGGAATTATGGAATGGTTTTGGTTGAAAGGGACCTTAAAACTCATCCAGTTCCAGCCCTGCACCATGTGGGACCAGCCTTTGGAATCATGGAATGGGTTGGGTTGGAAGAGACTTCAAAGCCCACCTAGTTCCACCACCTGCCATGGACAGTGACACCTCCCACTGGATCAGGGGGCTCCAAGACCCACCCAACCTGGTCTTGGCCACCTCCAGGGAGGGGACTCCTGCAGATGCTCCATGCCCTGGCAGCTCTGTTTCCTTGCATGGCCTCAATAAGGACGTGACCAGCTCAGATGATCACCTCCAAGTGACCATCTCAGCTGCAGGAACCTCCAGCCGGCGAGGTGAGCTCCATCCCATCCACCTCCTGCTCCACCATGGCCGGAGCAAGGGCCGGAATGACCAGCTCTGGGGCAGGAATGACCATCTCAGATGGAGCCACCTAACGCCGGCGAGGTGGAAGGGACCTTAAAGATCATCAAGTTCCAACCCAAGTCTTCAAAAACGGAGTCATCATCAAAACTATCTCCATCCCATCTGGCCGGAGCAGGACCCAAGGTGGGGCTGTGAAGCTTCGTGCTCAAGAGCAGGGAAGCTTCTAGAAGGATACAGAAACCTCCCACCCAGAATGGGTGGGACACGGGGCAGCCACAACCAGGCAGGACCTGGGTGGGCAAGGGCTTCGGCACCGCCCCACGCCTGGGATTCCAGCTCTGGTCCAGAGGAGGCATCACCGTCACTAGTCTGGTGACAATGACCCCACTGACGAGAGACCCTCAACTGGAGAAATGGGCTCCTCTAATGGCAAATCCACCTTGGCTTGGAGAAACCAAGGTTGGGCTGCGTCCTTCATCGCCACCGGCAGCTTCTGAAGCTCACGGGGATCCTCAAGCTCCACGGCTGCGCTACTTGGTCCCTCCAAACCCACCACCCACCTCTGCTCCACACCTTCCCACCAGGCTGGAGCCAGGGAGGTCCCCGCGCCTCCACGGGGGGTTCCACACCCTCATTTCCATCAGGAAGAGCATGGAAACCTAAGGATGAACCAGGGTCCATCACCACCCTGCAGACACCTGGGTTCGACCCTTGAGCTGGGACCTCCCAGACAAGCCCTTCCAGCTCTGGCAGGAGATAAGGTGTTCAGGGCCGGTCAGGGCTTCCCGTGAGCGTGAGAAATGAATGGAAAAAGGGGTTAAAAATGGGTGAAGAGAGAGAAAAGCAAAGAAATGGAGGGGAAGGAGAGCTCCTTCGGGAATGGAAGAACCAGCAGCTTGCTGTTACCAACCCACACGGCCAGGAGACTCCTGCTCCTCGGCCACGAGCTGCTCCATGGGGGCCACCACCACGGGCACATGGGACAAGGGACAAGGAAGAATAGTTCAGGGGCCTTGGCTGCTTCCACACCTCGAGGTCCAGAACAGGTCATGGAACCAGGGAATGGCTTGGAAAAGATCTCTAACATCATTGAGTTCAACCACCATGGGATGGGTTGGGTTGGAAGGGACGTCAAAGTCCACCCAGCCCCACCTCCTGCCATGGGCAGGGACACCTCCCACTGGATAAGGGGGCTCCAAGCCCCACCCAACATGACCCTGAGCACCTTCAGGGGTGGGGCAGCCACCACTGCTCTGGGCACCCTGGCCCAGGGCCTCCCCACCCTCACAGCAGAACATCTCTCCCCAACATCTCACCTCAATTTCCCCTCTTTCACCCCAAAACCCTTCCCCTAGTCCTGTCCCTGCACTCCCTGACCAAGAGCCCCTCCACAGCTTTCCTGGAGCCCCTTTTCCTACTGGAAGCTGCTCTGAGGTCTCCCCACAGCCCTCTCCCTTCCAGGCTGGACAACCCCAACTCCCCTGGGGCTGAAGAACCCAACATTGGGTCAGGTTGCTCCAAGCCCCATCCAACCTGGCCTTGAACAACTCCCACCACTTGGGTGCCCAACTGGGAACCCCCAGCAGAAGCTCTGGACACCACCCACCCCCCACTGCAAGGCTTTGTTTCTCTCATAGAGCTCTAACACTGAGTTCAGTGAAATTGAATAACGTGGAGCCAAGGTGGGAACGAACCCCTTGCCCTGGTGGGGATGAGGACATGAGGGGAACCACATCCCTGGGCACAAGTGGCCAGGAAGATTCTTATCCCTAATTCCTGGCTCCTGGAGGGGATGAAGTTTATGAGGTTCAGCCTGGAGAGGTAATGGGAACCATTGGGTCACGGAATGGCTTGGTTGGAAAGACCCTGCAGATCATTGAGTCCAACCGTCCTCATCCAGCACTGAAGGATCCCTGAGCACCTCCTCTTCCCGGCTTCAGAACCCCCCCAGGGATGGGAACTCCCCCCTGCCCTGGGAGCCTCTGACAGGGCTTCCCCACTCTTACCAGGAAGGAATTTCTCCCCAGAGCCAATCCAAACCTCCCCGGTCCAACTTGAGGCCGTTCCCTCTCATCCCACCCCTTGGCCCTTGGGAGCAGAGCCCAGCACCCACCTCCCCACAACCTCTTCTCCAGGAGCTGCAGAGAGCCAGGAGGTCTCCCCTCAGCCCCCTCTTCTCCAGAACAAATCCCCCCAGGGCCCTCAGCCCCTCCTACAGCCCTTCTTCTCCAGACCCTTCCCCAGCTCCACTCCCTTCTCCAGACCCTGCTCCACACCCTCCAGGGCTTTCTTGGAGTGAGGGGCACAACCCTGAGCCCAGGATTCCAGGTGCTGAGTGCAGGGGGACAATCCCTGCTCTGCTCCTGCTGCCACCCCAGGGCTGAGCCAAGCCAGGCTGCTGGAGGCTTTCTTGGCCCCCTGGGCCACTGCTGCCTCATGTCCAGCCCCTCTCGAGTGGCTCCCCCAGGGTCTTCTCCTCCAGGGACCTTTCCAGCTGCTCTGCCCCAGCCCTGGAGCGTGGGTGGTGTCGGTGGGACCCAAGGGCAGGACCTGGCTCTCAGCATGGCTGAATCCCATCTCCACCTCAGGGGCAAATCAAGCCCACACGTCCCTCCTGGTGGTTTCAAGGTGGGATCTATAGCGCCCTGCGATTGTTCCTCTCCCAGGGGGCTCTCCCCGGCGTTAGCAGCGGTGCCCAGGGGCAGCAGAGGGGCAGCGTTAGTCCTCCCCACGCCAGGAACTGGAAAAAGTGTGGGGGGGAGGGTGGTGGTGGGTTTAGTCCAGAAAAAAACAAAGGGTCAGAAAGAGGAACAAAAAACAATGGAAGAAACCAAACCGGGGCATTTCCAGAGGGCCGGGTCCTCCGAGGACAGGGACGAGCGGTCACTGAACCTGCGCCCGAAAAGCCAAGCGGCATCTGGGATGGGCGGGAGCAGAGGGAGAGAGAAACGTGGTCACCAGGAGAGCCTTCGGGGCCACCTGGAGCTCCTGGGGAGGAGAAGCTCCTCACGTCCCTCCTGAAGCACCTTTGGACTCAGACAAAGGAGAATCCTCCAGGGAAAGGGAAATATTCCCTCGCTTTGGGACCTCCAGTGGTGCCACAGGAGGTTCTCCCTGGGCTGAGGGGACCTGCGAGTGCTCAGGGCAGAACCCCGTGGCTTCAAGTATTGGTTGGAGGCTCATGGAGCTCCCATCTCCTGGAGAACATCCTCGAGGTGCTCCTCGGGCGTTCCTCCAGGCGTTCCTCGCTCCGGAACAGCTCGGAGCTTTGCAGGTGCTTTGTTGGAGCCGCCCAGTCGGGTTCGGAGCTCATGATCACAAAGCCCTGGAGGGCACTGTGACCTGGCTGAGCCTTCCAGCTCTCTGCACGCAGCAGGAGCCGCCAGCTCCACCCCTCGTGTTTGCTGAGCTGAGGAACATCCAGATATCCCGTTCCTCTGGCCTGGACACCCCAGAGGGTGCCCAGATCCTCTGCCTTCACCCCCATCACCTCAGCACTCGCCTCCAGACCTTAACAGCATCCAAACTGGAGCTGGAACCAGGAGGGAGGGATGGTGACAGCAGCTGTGGGCAGCTCCTGGAGCCCCAAAGCTCTTCTGTTCCTCCTCCTTTCACCCAGTTACACAGACCTGGTTTTCATGGAATCATGGAACGGTTTGGGTGGGAAGGGACCCCAAAGCCCACCCAGTCCCACCCCCTGCCATGGGCAGGGACACTTCCCACTGGATCAGGGGGCTCCAAACCCCATCCAGCCTGGCCTTGGACATCTCCAGGGATGGCGCAGCCACCACTGCTCGGGGCAACCTGGGCCAGGGCCTCCTCACCCTCACAGCAGAACATTTCTCCCCAGGATCTCACCTCAATCTCCCCTCTTTCACCCCAAAACCCTTCCCCTCCTCCTGTCCCTGCACTCCCTGACCAAGAGCCCCTCCCCAGCTTTCCTGGAGGCCCTTTCCCTACTGGATGCTGCTCCAAGGTCTCCCCACAGCCTTCTCCTCTCCAGGATGGACACCCCCAACTCTCCCACCCTGTCCTCGCACAGGAGCTGCTCCAGCCCTCCCATCATCTCCGTGGCCTCCTCTGGTCTCGCTCCAACAGCTCCAGCTCCTTCCTGTGCTCAGGACTCCAGAGCTGGACCCAGGGCTCCAGGTGGGCTCTGCCCAGAGCGGGGCCGAAGGGCAGAACCCCCTCCGTCCCCTCTGCTCCCACTGCTCCAGGCGCAGCTCAGGACATGGTTGGATTTCACCCAAATTGGCCCCAACCCCAATGGTTGCTGCAGCCAACGCTCCCAGCACGGGCTCATGATCCCAGTTGGAGCTTTCCAAGCTCCAGCCACATCCTGCCCACTGCACCACCGAGACCGAGGTCACAGCACGGCTGGAATTGCTCCTCAGGCTTCCCAGTCTCTCATGCGAGAGATGGAGATGTGAAAATGTGCTCGGAAAATGCATTTTTGAGAGGAATGAGGTGAATCTGGGGCAGCTGAACTGGGGAACGAGGTCAGGACCGAATCACAAAGCTGTAGAGAAGGACACAGCCCTGGCAGGGGGTTGGAACTGGATGATCCCCAAGGTCCCTTCCAACCCAACCCATTCCATGATTCTATGATTTTTCTCCTAATCCAGGAGCTCCACAATTGAGGGGTGACAGGCACGTGGTGCCCCAAGTACAGCCCCTTCCTACAAGAGATGAGGGTTGGTGAGAGCTGGATCCTCCACATGGAATTGCTGAGGTTGGAAAAGACCTCTGAGACCTTCCAGTCCAACCCCACTGTGAGAACTGATCCATGTCGTCACCTGCCACGTCTACAGGTGCTTGAGCCCCTCCAGGGACGGGGACTCCCCCTGCCCTGGGAGCCTCTGACAGGGCTTCCCCACTCTTACCAAGAAGGAATTTCTCCCCAGAGCCAATCCAAACCTTCCCTGGTCCAACTTGAGGCCGTTCCCTCTCATCCCATCCCTTGGCCCTTGGGAGCAGAGCCCAGCACCCACTTCCCCACAACCTCCTCTCCAGGAGCTGCAGAGATCCAGAAGGTCTCCCCTCAGCCTCCTCTTCTCCAGAACAAATCCCCCCAGGGCCCTCAGCCCCTCCCACAGCCCCTCTTCTCCAGACCCTTCCCCAGCTCTGCTCCCTTCTCCAGACCCTGCTCCACACCCTCCAGGGCTTTCTTGGAGTGAGGGGCCCAACCCTGAGCCCAGGATTCCAGGTGCTGAGTGCAGGGGGAAGATCCCTGCCCTGCTCCTGCTGCCACCCCAGGGCTGAGCCCAGCCTGGGTGCCATTGCCATGCTCCTCCCTCTCCAGCAGCCCTGTTCCTGCCTCCACGAGCCGATGGAGTTGGTGTAGGAACGGGTCTGACGAAGGGGGAGAGAATGTCGGCCTTGGTGATTACAAACACTCAGAGCCACAAAGTGATGTGAGTTGGAAGGGACCGACAAGACCAATTGAGTCCAACTCCTGTCCCACAGGACAACCCCAACCTTCACCCCGTGGGGCTGAGGGCCTTGGCCAAACCCTTCTGGAATATTGTCAGGCTGTGACTGCTGTCCTGGGAGCTGCTCCAGGGCTCCACCACCCTCTGGGGGAATAACCTCCTCCTGGAGTCCAACCCAATCCTCCTCTGACACCTTCCTGCCCTTCCCTGGGGAGAGAAGAGCTCAGGGCCTGCTCCTGCTCCTCCCCCTGTGAGGAGGCCACTGACTGAGGTCCCCCCTCAGTCTCCTCTTCTCCAGGCTTGAAGACCAAGTGCCTTCAGCCTCATGTGACACAGCTCCCCTCAGACCCCTCACGAGCCCTTGGTGCCCACTGGTGCTGACCACGTACATTGGATGGACAGGGGCGACACGATCTCCTCGTCCAGGTCGTCCACATCATCGGTCATGATGAAGTGGGAGGGGTTGGGCCGGGGGGTGCCCATCCATCCGGGGTCGATGTTGAGGGCCGAGGCGAGGCTGTGGATCCCGGGGTTGTTGACAATCTGGAAGCCGCAGAGCAGCTCGATCTGCTGCCAGCGGTGCAGGCGTTCGCGCAGCGCCGCTGTCACCTCGCTCAGTGCCTGCCTGCGAGGGGAGAGGCAGGGAACGCTGTGAAACGCCTCCCGAAGCGCCTGGTGGTCCTGCTTTGGACCCCAGCACTTGGGACACCTTGAATCCCATGGTCAGGAACAGAGGGATTCATGGAATCATGGAAGGGTTTGGGTTGGAACTGGATGATCTTTAAAGTCCCTTCCAACCCAACCCATTCCATGATTCCATTCAAAGACCACCCAAATCCCACCCAGTGCCACCCCCTGCCACAGGCAGGGACACCTCCCACTGAGTCAGGGGGCTACAAGCCCCATCCAACCTGCCCTTCAACACCTCCAGGGATGGGGCAGCCACCACTGCTTGGGGCAACCTGGGCCTGGGCCTCCCCACCCTCACAGCAGAACATTTCTCCCCAGGATCTCACCTCAATCTCCCCCCTTTCACCCAAAACCCTTCCCCTCCTCCTCTCCCTGTACTCCCTGACCAAGAGCCCCTCCCCAGCTTTCATGGAGCCCCTTTCCCTACTGGAAGCTGCTCCAAGCTCTCCCCACAGCCTTCTCCTCTCCAGGATGGACACCTCCAACTCTCCCACCCTCTCCTCGCACAGGAGGTGCTCCAGCCCTCTCATCATCTCCGTGGCCTCCTCTGGCTTCACTCCAACAGCTCCAGCTCCTTCCTGTGCTCAGGACTCCAGAGCTGGACCCAGGGCTCCAGGTGGGCTCTGCCCAGAGTGCAGCCGAGGGGCAGAACCCCCTCTCTCCCCTCTGCTCCCACTGCTCCGGGGGCAGCCCAGGAGCCCGGTGGATTCTGGGCTGGGAGCGCTCCTTGGGACTCATGAGGAGCTTCTCCTCCTCCAGCACCCCAAGTCCTTCTCCTCAGGGCTCTCCCCACCCATTCTCCACCCACTTTGGATCTGTGCTTGGGATTGTCCCAAACCTGGTGCAGGACCTTGCCCCTGGCCTTAAGGAAGCTCTTAAAGTAAAGCATCAACTGCAATATCTGGGACAATTCCTCAAGAAGGCTGAAGCCTCCTGAATTCCCGTTGGGATGAGACCTTCCTTTGCCCTGCGTTACCACGATACCTCATCTCACAAGGATTAAATGAGAGGGCTTTTGGTTAAAAGGTGCAAACCCAACCCTGCAGCCAACAGAACTTCACCAGACTGAGCCCGGAAGCCCCGGCAGGAGCCACGGTTGCTCCCGTCTGTGGTCCAGAGGAGTGAGAAGGACGGGCAGACACCAGACACCGCGTGAACACTCACTTTGCCGTCAGGATTTTGTGATCGACGTCATCCAGAGAGGAGCTGTGAGCGACATGGAAGGTCCCAAACAAGGTGTTTCGCTTCTTCTTGATTTTCTCAGCCTGGAACATCAACAAGAAAAAAAAGGTCACAGGAAGAAGAAGAAGACAACGACCTCAAGTTTCCTCCAGGACAAGAACGCTCCAGCTGGGCTGAGGCAGAAATTGTCGCTGCAGCAGATTGCAGACGCGGAAAACTGCGGGAATCGGGGCTTGGGGAGGGATCTTGTCCTTCCTCACGTGGTGGGGGAGGAATTTGACAGCAAGGAGGGAGAAGACCAGGGGTTCCGTGCTCCCCCATGGGGTCTCCTCCTGGTTCCTCAAGAGCCAGAGGGAAGAGAACCATCGACTTCTTCCAGTGAGAGGCTCTCGTAGAGCCTGGCTTTGGCTTTCCATGAGGAAACGACCCCAGAAAGGCTGCTCATGGTCCATGGTGGTGGATTTGGGGAGGTTTCTTGGTTTGGGAGTTTTCTTGGTTTCAGAAGATTTCTTCGTTTGGGGAGGTTTTTGGTTTGGGAGGTTTTTGGTTTTGGGAGGTTTCTTGGTTTTGGGAAGTTTCTGGTTTGGGGAGCTTTTTTGGTTTGGGGAGGTTTTGGGTTTGGGGAGGTTTTTTGTTTCGGGAGGTTCTTAGTTTCTGGAGGTTTTGGGGTTTGGGAGGTTCTTGGTTTGGGGAGGTTTTTTTGCTTAGGAGATGGGTTTTTTCCCTCCCCAGTGGCACTGTGAAGGTGTGGGAATTGAAGCCTCCGCAGGCAGCTCTGGTTCTCAGATCCAGGAGCATCAACTGGGGACAAAAGGTCAAACAGGGACAGAATGGGAGACCTGAGAGCGGAAGGAGAACCATGGAAATGTTCCAATGTCCAGAATAAAAACACATTAAGGCAGAGGATTTCACAGAACCATGGAATGGTTTGGGGTGGAAGGGACCCCAAAGCCCACCCAGTCCCACCCCCTGCCATGGGCAGGGACACCTCCCACTGGATCAGGGGGCTCCAAGCCCCATCCAACCTGGCCGTGAGCATCTCCAGGGATGGGGCAGCCACCACTGCTCTGGGAAACCTGGGCTGGGAAACCTGGGCCAGGGCCTCCCCACCCTCATCCTGAAGAACTTCTTCCTGATGTCCAATCTAAATCTTTCCCTCTTCCAATTTAAAGCCTTTCCCCCTCATCCCATCTTTAAACGCCCTTGGAAAAAAGCCCCTCCCCAGCTTTCCTGGAGCCCCTTTCCCTACTCGAAGCTGCTCTAAGGTCCTCCCAAATCCTTCTCCTCTCCAGGCTGGACAACCCCAACTCTCCCACCCTGTCCTCAGACAGGAGGAGCTCCAGCCCTTGGATCATCTCCGTGGCCTCCTCTGGACCTGTTCTAATGGTTGCAGGTCCTGCCTGCTCTGCACATCCATGGACACAAATGCACCTTAAGAAGGGTCCCCACAGCTCTCAGAGCTTCTCAGTTGGCACAGGAACTCCCAACCTGCTCAGAATTCCGCAATGATTCATCGCTGGGGACTGGGGGCTGCTTAGGAATTCTGTTCCCTCTACAGGAAAATCACCCAGAGCAGGGGTTACGCAAAACAGGTGGAAAACCTTGAATCATGTAATGGTTTGAGTTGGGAAAGACCTCTATGGTCATCAGGTTCAACCATCATGAATGGGTTGGGTTGGAAGGGACCTCAAAGATCACGGAATCATGGAATCACAGAATGGTTTGGGTTGGAAGGGACCTCAAAGCCCATGCAGTTCCCAAGGGCAGGGACACCTCCCACTGGATGAGGGGCTCCAAGCACCATCCAACCTGGCCCTGAAGGGCTGGGGACTCCAGAACTGAACTGGTCACCACTGTTCTCAACCCCTGCTTCCACCGCTCCACAGGTTTCTGCTGCGTTCCTCAAAAATGCACATTTAAGGTTTTAAAGAAGGACCTCGAGAAGGGGCAAAGGCCCCAAATCCCGCACGATTCACCCCCCTGACCCTTCCCAAACCACGGCCATGACGGCGCAAGAGGTGGGAAGAGCTCACCCCTTCCTTGGCCACCAGGAGCTGCTTCTCCGCGTTCTGCTTCTTGACGTTGTAGTACTGGACCTCCACTTCGTGGGTCAACTGGAGCCACTTCTGGAGGGCCTCGGGTGCGGCCCAGCTGCAGTGGGACTCCAGCTCCTTCTCGGCATTCTTCAGCGCCATCCGCACCTGCGGGGGAACCGGAGTGCGCTGGAGCCACAGGGGGACACCTGGGCCACCACAGGGGCACCCCCAGCGCCGGTGGCTGCCCTGGAGATCCTGGGGCACTGGGAAGGAGGAAAGGGAAGGCTCCAGGCAGCTCAGTCCTGGTCCTGGCAGAAGGAGAGGAGAACAGGAGGAGCGGTGGCACAATGAAATTATGGAATTGTGGGATGGTTTGGGTGGTGACTCCACAGAATCATGCAATAACGGAATGGCCTGGTGGTGACTCCATGGAATCATGGAATGGTTTGGGTGGTGATTCCATGGAATGGCCTGGCGGGTGACTCCATGGAATCATGGAAAGGTTTGGGTTGGAAGGGACCTCAAAGCCCATCCAGTCCCACCCCCTGCCATGGGCAAGGACACCTCCCACTTGACCCGGGGGCTCCAAGCCCCATCCAACTTGATCTTGGATGTTTCCATGTGTGGAGCATCTCCCACCTCACCGGGCAACCGGATCCAGGGTGTCATCACCCTCACAGTGAAGAATTTCTCAGAATTATGGAATTATGGAATGGTTTGGGTTGGAAAAGACCTCTAAGATCATCAGGTTCAACCCAAGATCTCATCTCAATCTCCCCTCTTCCAGCTCAAACCCTTCCACTTGTCCCATCCCTGCACTCCCTGACCAAGAGCCCCTCCCTAGATTTCATTTCATCCCAAAGGTGAGTTCCTGGCTTTAGGTGAGGATGGTCAAGGTGCTCCTCACAGGACCAGGGGAACAGCTTTAAATTGGAAGGGGGGAGATTGAGATTGGACATCAGGAAGAAATTCTTCAGGATGAGGGTGGGCAGGCCCTGGTCCAGTTTGCCCAGAGCAGTGGTGGCTGCCCCACCCAACCCATCCCATGGTTCAATGATTGTCACCCCCTCTCTTCTACCTCTGTCCCACCTCCCGCGGGTTCCGTCTCCGTGTGGAGGAGAGCGGAGCTGCTGGGGAAGCAGAGCCCCCTCAACCAGCCCTTCCAGATGTGTTGTTTCTGTTCCTGAAGGAGCAGCACCTGTGTTCTGTCTAAATATTTTCCCATCCCTGGCGGAAGCCGTGACCTGATGAGTTCCCGCTGCTCGGGCGCAGGAGAGCGGCTCTGCCAACAGCTTCACCTCGGGGGGAGAAGCCGTGGGCCCTGCAGGGCGAGCAGAGAACCCTGGATCAGGCTGGGTTGGAAAGGGACCTCCAAGATCATCAAGTCCAACCATCATGGAATAGGTTGGGTGGGAAGGGACCTCAAAGCCCACCCAGCCCCACCTCCTGCCATGGGCAGGGACACCTCCCACTGGATCAGGGGGCTCCAAGCCCCATCCAAGCTGACCTTCAACACCTCCAGGGATGGGGCAGCCACCACTGCTCTGGGAAACCTAGACCAGGACGTCCCCACCCTCACAGCAGAACACTTCTCCCCAGCATCTCACCTCAATCTCTCCTCTTTCAACCCAAAACCCTTCCCCTCGTCCTGTCCCTGCACTCCCTGAACAAGAACCCCTCCCCAGCTTTCCTGGAGCCCCTTTCTCTACTGGAAGGTCTCCCCACAGCCTTCTCCTCTCCAGGATGGACAACTCCAACTCTCCCACCCTCTCCTCGCACAGGAGGTGCTCCAGCCCTCCCATCATCTCCGTGGCCTCCTCTGGCCTCACTCCAATAGCTCCAGCTCCTTCCTGTGTTCAGGACTCCAGAGCTGGACACAGGGCTCCAGGTGGGCTCTGCCCAGAGCGGAGTCGAGGGGCAGAACCCCCTCCCTCCCCTCTGCTCCCACTGCTCCGGAGGCAGCCCAGGACCCGAGTGGATTCTGGGCCGGGAGCGCTCGCTGGGGCTCATGGGGAGCTTCTCCTCCCCCAGCACCCCAAGCCCTTCTCCTCAGGGCTGATCTCAATCCCTTCATCCCCATCCTGGACTGACTCCAGAGGTTGTCCCAACCCAGGTGCAGGACTTTGCCCTTGGCCTGGCTGAACCTCACGAGGCTCCCCCCAGCCCCACCTCTCCAGATCCCTCTGGGTGACCTCCCAACCCTCTGGTGTGGCCGTAACTTCTGGTGAACCCAAAGCACTCGGTTCCACACAGACAACTGAAACCCCACATTTCATCCCAGAGGATACGGGCAGAGCCCAGCCCAATGGAGCCAGCGGGCACCGCACGGACAAGGTCACCCACTTCCACCACTCACGGGTGGTTTTCTCTCCTCGTTGAGCGCAAATCTCCCCAAAACCCACCAATTCTGACCCAGAGCCCTCAGGAAGGGTTGGGTTTTCCCCTCGGGCCCCAGAGGCAGCAGGAGCTGCTCCCACCCCAGGCTTAACTCCGACCACGATCTGGAAGCGCCTGGGATTGAGGAACAGGGAGAAGGAGCAGGAGACCTTCCATCAGGTGTGTGGAGAGGAGGAGTGCAGAGGACATCTACAGGAAGGAGGGTTTTAGGGGAAGGTGGAGAAGGGAAGCGGTGCAGGACAATGGCCAAGGACGAGGGGCTGGGATGAAGCGTCACACCCGGTGCCCAACACACGAACCCTCTTGGTCCTGCAGGGCAACCACCACAAAGAGGGGTCACTGAGCATCCACAGCCTCCAAGGGGGCTTCCAAGAGCCCATTCTGGCCACAAAGAGGAACAAATTGCCAAGTGAGGAATGTCCTCCAGCTGGGGGAGGACGACCTGGCGAGGAGAGACGGGGGTGTGGGACATCCCAGTATGGGAGAGCCACCCCAGAAACACGTGGCTGCCCCATCTCAGACACCCCAAGTCCAGCAGGACCTCCCCAGCCCTCCAGGACCTTTCCAAAGAACGGGCCAAAGGAGGTCTTGATGTTCCCTCAGGACCCAAGAATATCTTGAAACAGGACGAGTTTTGGGGTCAAGTGGAAGTGAGGGGTTAACGTCACCAGTGGTCCACGGCTCTGGGGGTGGTGGTGGGGTTATGGCCACACGTGGGGGTCAGGAGGGCAAAGCCAACACTCACCTGGCACCGCGGCCCTCACGAAGGCGTCTGAGGAACAACAGAGCAGTTCAGTCACCTTCAGTCCCTCGGGTTGCTCATCAAACGCAAAGTGGAGGAGACGGGGGATGGGAGGAGATCCCAACAGCTCCCAGAGCTGGGAGAGGGTCAGGACGAGGGCCCTGGGCTTTGAGGGAAGGCTCCACGGCCCAAGGGGACGAATGACCCGTGGCCCCGTGCGGCCTGGGTTCCACAGAATCAGGGATCTCTGAGATCCCTCTCTCCAACCCTGTCCAGACAGGGTCACCCAGGGTCGTGTCATGGACTGACGGAGTCATGGGATGGGTTGGGTGGGAAGGGACCTCAAAGCCCATCCAGTTCCAACCTCCAGGGACACCTCCCACTGGATCAGGGGGCTCCAAGACCCATCCAACCTGGCCTTGAGCACCTCCAGGAATGGGGCAGCCACGACCTCTCTGGGTACCCTGGGCCAGCATATGATTTAATCTCATCCTAAATGTCCTGGAAAGGACCTTTCCCTCCTACACTGCTCTGATCCACAAGAACATCCAGCAAGGACAACCAAACCCATCACAGATCCCTCCTAAACCCAGGAGTAGATACAAAAGGCAAGAAAGAAGGAGCTTTTGGCTTGGGGTGGGAGGTTGGAGGCACCAGAGGGGTGGAGCCATACGTGAGGGTCAACACCTCTCCTTGGCAGGGTGGCCTGGGAGGACGCATGGTTGCACCACACCACCCTTCAGACAGCGCCCAGCCGGGTCACGCACTGAGCATTGGGGTAGGCTCTGGGGTCCTTCCCTCCACTGAGGGGAGCAGAAAGCAAAGGCCAGCAGTCGAGCACCACAGACGTCTCAGAGGATGAAGGAGGGTGAGGAACCACCCGCTGCTCCCGCTGGACCATCCCGCAGGGAACCGGGTCCACCTGGGGGAGCCCTCACCTGCTCCAGTTCCTGCTCCGCATACTTCTGGCGGCTGAGCTCATTCTCGGTGCCCTCGCGCAGCTCCCGCAGCCGATGCGCCTCCTGCTTGGCAATGCTGATCTCGTCCTGCAGCTTCTTCTCCAGGTGCACCTTCTCCACCTCCACCGAGCGATGCTCCTCCTGAGCCTTCTGCAGTCTGAAACACAGGGAGCGAGAGCCCGATGCAGCAGCCGGAGGAGCTGCGGGGCGAGGGCTGGACACGACTCGGGCCAACCCTGCTCGTGCAAGCACTGCCGTGAGCTCAACGCGGATCTGCTTGGGGAACGGCATGGAGAACGCTCACCGTGCGGGGAAGAAACGGAATTGGATGGGGCTGTTTGGTCTGGAGAAGAGGAGGCTGAGGGGAGGCCTCATTACTGCCTACACCTGCCCAGAAGGAGGTTGTGGTGAGGTGGGGGTTGGACTCTGCTCCCTGGTAGCCGGGGACAGGACAAGGAACGGCCTCAAGGTGCACCAGGGGAGATCTGGGTTGCATATTGGGAGGAATTTCTTCACTGAAAGTGCTGTCAAGCATTGGATGAGGCTGCTCAGGGTGGTGGTGGAGTCACCATCCTTGGAGGGGGTTAAAAGATGAGTAAATGTTGTACTGGGGACAACATCAATGGTTGGACTCGATGGTCTTGGATGGGGACTCAGTGATCTTGGATGAGGTCTCGATGACCCTTGGATGGGGTCTTGAGACCCCTGATCCAGGGAGAGGTGTCCCGGTCCATGGCAGGGGGTTGGAAGTGGATGGGCTTTGATGACCCTTCCAACTCAAACCATTCCATGATTCTATGATCCTAAAGGTCTTCTACAACCAAAGCCACTCTCATTTGTCACCTCCGCAGCCTCCTCTCCATTTCATTCATGGAACTCTCAGTGTTTTCATCCCACATTGGATGTCTCTGTCTTCCCCTTGGAATCACAGAACGTCCTGAGCTGGAAGGGACCCACACAGATCGAGTCCAACCCCTGTCCCTGCACAGCACAACCCAACCTTCACCCCGTGAGGCTGAGGGCCTTGGCCAAACACTTCTGGAATATTGTCCGGCTCTGACTGCTTCCCTGGGAGCTGTTCCAGGGCTCCACCACCCTCTGGGGGAAGAACGTCCTCCTGGTGTCCAACCCAAGCCTCCCCTGGCATCTTCCTGCCCTTCCCTGGGGAGAGAAGAGCTCAGGGCCAGAACCGAGAGGCACGAATCCCTCACAGCACATCCAAGTCCTGTTCCAGGACCTTTGAGATCATCCAGTCCAACCCTTAACCCAGTGCTGAAACCCTGTCCCCAGGAGCCACATCCACACGGGGTTTGAACCCTCCCCCCAGGGATGGGACTCCCCCCTGCCCTGGGAGCCTCTGCCACGGCTTCCCCACTCTTCCCAGGAAGGAATTTCTCCCCAGATCCAGTCCAAACCTCCCCTGGTCCAACTTGAGGCCGTTCCCTCTCATCCCTTGTCCCTTGGGAGCAGAGCCCAGCACCCACCTCCCAACAACCTCCTCTCCAGGAGCTACAGAGAGCCAGGAGGTCTCCCCTCAGCCTCCTCTTTCTCCAGAAACTCCCCCAGGGCCCTCAGCCCCTCCCACAGCCCCTCTTCTCCAGACCCAAAGAGCACCAGGGTCACCAGTGCACAGGAGGGACCGGGAGCATCACAGGCCCCCAACGTCATGGATCATGGAACCTCGGAATGGTTTGGGTGGGAAGGGACCTTCAAGCTTATCCAGTCCCACCTCCTACCATGGGCAGGGGGCTACCATGAGCCAGGGGGCTCCGAGCTCCATCCAACCTGGCCTTAGGCACCTCCAGGGATGGGGCAGCCACCACTGCTCTGGGAAACCTGGGCCAGGGCCTCCCCACCCTCATCCTGAAAAATTTCTTTCCAGTGTCCAATCTCAATGTCCTCCCTCACAATTTAAAGCTGTTCCCCCTTGTCCCATCTCTCCAGGTCCTTGGAAAAAGCCCCTCCCCAGCTTTCCTGGGGCCCCTTCCCCTACTGGAAGCTGCTCTAAGGTCTCCCCACAGCCTTCTCCTCTCCAGGATGGACACCCCCAACCCTTCTATCCTGTCCTCGCACAGGAGATTCTCCAGCCCTCCCATCATTTTCGTGGCCTCCTCTGGACCCATTCACCCAGCTCCAGGTCCCTATCTCAGGGCTTCCAGAACAGGACACAGGACTGAAGGTAAAATCTATGTGAGGAATAAATAACCTTGCAGGAAAGGTCATCAGTTGGATGCCCCATGTGTGCGGCCCCATCAAACCTACCGCTCTTGAAGGTCGTGGAGAGACTGCTCGGCCCTGTGGAGCCCCTCGAGGTCTTTCATCATCTTCTTCATGTGCTCCTTGGAGTAGCGGTTCTGGATGTAGGCGAACCAGCAGCCGCCCACACCGATGACGATGGACACCACCAGCATGAAGTCCTTCAGGTGGTTGTGACGAGTGACTGGAAGAGAACCAGAGACACAACTGACTTCAGGCAAACGTCACCGTTCACCCAACAAGGCTCTGCCCGCAGAGGACTCGGACACGAGGATTCCGATGGCGCCCGAAGGAATCTGGGCCAGGTTTCTCAAAAGGAAATGCTGAGCGACAGCGATATTTGAGGGAAAACAAGAGAAGATGGACAACATTTATTCAATTTGAGGTGTTCCAGGCCAGGCTGGATGGGGCTTGGAGCCCCCTGATTGAGTGGGAGGTGCCCCTACCCATTGCACGGGGGTTGGAGCTGGATGGGCTTTGAGGACCCTTCTAACCCAACCCATTCCATGACCCCAAGAAGTGTGCAACCATTCCTGGAGAACATTCGCTCCTGAATTCAACACCACAGAAATCAATACGAGCAGTGTTGGCCCCATTTCCCACCCCGGATGGATCAGCACAACACCCTCCTTCCACGGAGCAGATCCCAGCTCGGCGCCGCAGATCGGTCCTTCCCAATCCCTTTTCTTTTGCATTGTTTGAGATTCACGAAGCCAACGCCTTCAGAGGGTTCCTTTCCCATTTGTCCTTTCCTCTCCTTCCCTCTCCACTCCACTGCACGCTGAGCCAACCCCACCACCTCCCCATCCAGGTGCCCTCACGTCCCAAGTCAAGGACACTCCAGGAGTTGCCCATCGAGATCCCTGCCAGCCCCACCTCGAGTGCATCCACACCTTGATCCCAACGTCAACTGCTCTCTGCTGGGCCACAAGAGCACAGGACAAACTCACAGACCTCTTGGGCAGGGAAGGAAACCACAAGGAGAACCCAACTTGGATGGAAACACAGCTTAATCGCATTCTTGAAGGGTCTGCACAGGCACCAGGAGGACCAGGATCCATGGGCCAAGGGCAGGAGGGGTCTGCAGAAGGGTCAGGCCAGGCTGGATCCATGGGCCAAGGCCAACGGGATGGGGTTCAAGTAGGCTGAGAGCCAGGTCCTGCCCCTGGGTCCCACCGACCCCACCCATGCTCCAGGGCTCGGGCAGAGCAGCTGGAAAGGTCCCTGGAGGAGAAGGCCCTGGGGGAGCCACTTGAGAGGGGCTGGACACGAGGCAGTAGTGGCCCAGGGGGCCAAGAAGGCCCCCAGCAGCCTGGCTTGGCTCAGCCCTGGGGTGGCAGCAGGAGCAGGGCAGGGATCATCCCCCTGCACTCAGCACCTGGTATCCTGGGCTCAGGGTTGTGCCCCTCACTCCAAGAAAGCCCTGGAGGGTGTGGAGCAGGGTCTGGAGAAGGGAGCAGAGCTGGGGAAGGGTTTGGAGAAGAGGGGCTGTGGGAGGGGCTGAGGGCCCTGGGGGGGTTTGGTCTGGAGGAGGCTGCCAGCCTCAGGCTCCCTGAAGAATCATGGAATGGGTTGGGTGGGAAGGTACCTCAAAGCCCATCCAGTCCCACCCCCTGCCATGGGCAGGGACACCTCCCACTGGATCAGGGGTTCCAAGCCACATCCAACCTGACCTTCAACACCTCCAGGGATGGAGCAGCCACCACTGCTCTGGGAAACCTGCGCCAGGGCCTCCTCACCCTCACACGAGAACATTTCTCCCCAACATCTCACCTCAATCTCCCCTCTTTCACCCCAAAACCCTTCCCCTCCTCCTGTCCCTGCACTCCCTGACCAAGAGCCCCTCCACAGCTTTCCTGGAGCCCCTTTCCCTACTGGAAGCTGCTCCAAGCTCTCCCCACAGCCTTCTCCTCTCCAGGATGGACACCCCCAACTCTCCCACCCTGTCCTCGCACAGGAGGTGCTCCAGCCCTCCCATCATCTCCGTGGCCTCCTCTGGCCTCGCTCCAACAGCTCCAGCTCCTTCCTGTGCTCAGGACTCCAGAGCTGGACACAGGGCTCCAGGTGGGCTCTGCCCAGAGAGGAGCCAAGGGGCAGAACCCCCTCCCTCCCCTCTGCTCCCCCTGCTCCGGGGGCAGCCCAGAAGGCCCAGAGGACGCTGAGCTCTCCTGTGGTCTCTGCCCATCTCCCCACGTCAATCGGATATGGTTGGTGTTTCTCATCCCTCGGGTCCCTCCGTCAGCGCTGCCTCAGCCAGGAGGGGCCGGACCTGTCTCTCCCATCCCAGTTGGCACCAGTTCCTTCCTCCGAGCTCCTGCCAAGGCTTCTGCTCCACCAGCATTGGGGCAGCCTCTCGGGGTGTTGCATTGCCAAGGCAACACAAGACAATCATGGAATCACTTGTTTGGAAAAGACCTTGGAGACCATCAAGTCCAACCGACCCCATCCACCACTGAACCACCCCTGAGCACCTCTTCTGCCTGGCTTTGGAACCCCCACAGGGATGGGGACTCCCCTCCTGCCCTGGGAGCCTCTTCCAAGGCCTGGGAATCCTTTGGGTGAAGAAATGTTTCTTCTCTCACTTTTTTTCCTGCTTTTTCTCATGCCGTGACCAGAACTTGGAGTGATTTTGGCTCTTCACCATCTGTCCCGTGAGAGAGGAACCGCAAGGGCTCTGGGGCCGAGGTCTGACAGCTCAGATTGTTCACATCTTAAATGACCCTTGCAGCTTAAATGACCCTGCCTGGGGTGGAATGGCCGGTTCTGCTCCGCTTGGATGCTCCCGCTTGGATATTGCAGGGCTGGAGCTCCTTCTGTCCCAGGACAAGCTGGGAGAGGTGGGGTTGTCCAGCCTAGAGAAGGCTCCGGGGAGACCTAAGAGCAGCTTCCAGTAGGGAAAGGGGCTCCAGGAAAGCTGGGGAGGGGTTTTTTCCAAGAGTCTGGAGTGATGGGATGAGGGGGAACAGCTTTAAACGGGAACTGGGAGATTGAGATTGGACACTGGAAAAAATTCTTCAGGATGAGGGTGGGGAGGCCCTGGCCCAGGTTGCCCAGAGCAGTGGTGGCTGCCCCATCCCTGGAGGTGCTCACGGCCAGGTTGGATGGGGCTTGGAGCCCCATGATCCAGCGGGAGGTGTCCCTGCCCATGGCAGGGGGTGGGACTGGATGGGCTTGGAGGTCCCTTCCCAACCCATTCCACGGTTCCACAAAAGAGGAGCTGAAATCGCCTGCGGGCGACTGATTCTGCCTTAAAATCCCGGCTCACCCTGCCTGTGCCAGGCAGAACAAGGACCTGATGGAACCCGGTTTCTGGTCACCTCCCAGAAGCATCACGAGGCAAAGGTGAGTGAGGGGCAGAGAAGGGAGAGCCCTGAGCCAAGGGGGACGAACGCAGAGGGAGCCCCAGAACATAAAGATCCAAGGTGATTGAGACTGTGCCAGGATGCGCTCGAAATCGTCATCGAGGGAACCTGGTGCCTCCTTCCCATCCATCCCAAACACATTCCCACCCGGTCCAGAGGTGGGGGATCCTCAGGCTGAGCCCCAAATGGTCTGGTTTCACCTCAAGCAAACCCAGTTTTCTAACTTTTCAGCTCAGTCTCGTCTAAGGAACTTCATTTTCTGAGCGCTAATTCTGTGTTCTCGGGTGGTTTCTGTCTCCAGAGGTGAAAACGCTCAGGATTTGTCGCCGTCACCACCATAAAGGGCGCTGGGGTGCAGAAAGGCCACTGCCTGGGCTCATTCCTACAGGAAGCAAGGCCACCCTGGAGCTGGTGGAATCACGGAATGGTTTGGTTGGAAAAGACCTTGGAGATCACCGGGTCCAACCATCCCCATCCACCATTGAACCACCCCTGAGCACCTCCTCTGCCCAGCTTTGGAACCCCTCCAGGGACAGGGACTCCTCCCTGCCCTGGGAGCCTCTGACAGGGCTTCCCCACTCTTCCCAGGAAGGAATTTCTCCCCAGATCCAATCCTAAACCTCCCCTGGTCCAACTTGAGGCCATTCCCTCTCATCCCACCCCTTGGCCCTTGGGAGCAGAGCCCAGCACCCACTTCCCCACAACCTCCTCTCCAGGAGCTGCAGAGAGCCAGGAGGTCTCCCCTCAGCCTCCTCTTCTCCAGAACAAACCCCTCCAGGGCCCTCAGACGCTCCCACAGCCTCTCTTCTCCAGACCCTTCCCCAGCTCCGGTCCCTTCTCCAGACCCTGCTCCAGACCCTCCAGGACCTTCTTGGAGTGAGGGGCCCAACTCTGAGCCCAGGATTCCATCAGGGAAAGCAGTGTCAGGGCTGATCCTGCACTGAGCGGGGGTCGGAGCAGGGACCCAGCCCGGAGCAGCAGAGGTTCCATCCCAGAACAGCCGTCACAGGGGGCACAAAGCTGAGGGAGCACCAGGGTCAGGCTGTCTTGTTCCATGGCCGGTGGCCACTGAGGACCTCGTCCGTCCCTCTGTCCCTGATCCCAATCCCTGTCCATTCTTCAGTCCCTGATCCCGATCCCTGTCCGTCCTTCTGTCCCTGATCCTGAAATGTCCCCACCCTTCCACTGGTCCAGGCACCACCCCAGGTTCTCCACAGTCCACAGGAAGGATGGGAGCATTTTCCCCTCCGGCCACAGTAGATCCCAGCAGGACTCTCCGTGTCTCTCTGAGGTGGAACCCCAAGCCCAGTAGGTCAGACACCTCCTTGACCAACCCTGCTCCCAACCACTAGGGATCAACTCAAGGTGGGATCCCCCCAGGTGAGACCCAGGTGGTTCCATCTTTGTCAAATCGACCCGACTCCTCCTGAGGAATTCCCGAAGGATTCGCCCCCTGGTACTTACGTAGGGGGGGGCCAAAGAGCACCGTGTCCAGGGCCTTCAGCTGCAGCTTCTGCCGGTGGCTGCGATCGGTCATCTTCAGCACCGACCCCATCATGGTGACGTTGTTCACCGCCAGCCTGGAAAACCGAGTGCAGAAATGAGGAACCGGTGCGGTCACATCCGCCTGGATTAGTTATAGACCCCAGGGAGACCACGGGATGGGAAAGACTTGGCCTACACCTGGGTGGGGGGGATGCCAGCACAGATACAGGGTGGGTGAAGAAGGGACGGGGAGAGCTCCGAGAAGGACTTGGGGTGCTGCGGGAGGAGAAGCTCCCCATGAGCCCCAAGGAGCGCTCCTGGCCCAGAATCCACCGGGGTCCTGGGCTGCCCCCGGAGCAGTGGGAGCAGAGGAGGGGGGGAGGGTTCTACCGCTCGGCTCTTCTCTGCGGAGACCCCACCTGGAGCCCTGTGTCCAGCTCTGGAGTCCTGAGCACAGGAAGGAGCTGGAGCTGTTGGAGCGAGGTCAGAGGTCTGATCCATTCGAGGACACAGAATTGTGGAACCATGGAATGGTTTGGGTTGGAAAGGACCTCAAAGTCCATCCAGTCCCACCCACTGCCACAGCCAGGGACACCTCCCACTGGGTCAGGGGGCTTCAAGCCCCATCCAACCTGGCCTTCAACACCTCCAGGGATGGGGCAGCCACCACTGCTCTGGGCAACCTGGACCAGGGCCTCCTCACCCTCACAGCAGAACATTTCTCCCCAACATCTCAGCTCAATTTTTGCACCCCAAAACCCTTCTCCTCTCCCCAACATCTCAGCTCAATTTTTGCACCCCAAAACCCTTCTCCTCCTCCTGTCCCTGCACTCCCTGATCCAGAGCCCCTCCACAGCTTTCCTGGAGCCCCTTTCCCTACTGGAAGCTGCTCCGAGGTCTCCCCACAGCCTTCTCCTCTCCAGGATGGACACCCCCAACTCTCCCACCCTGTCCTCGCACAGGAGCTGCTCCAGCCCTCCCATCATCTCCGTGGCCTCCTCTGGTCTCGCTCCAACAGCTCCAGCTCCTTCCTGTGCTCAGGACTCCAGAGCTGGACACAGGGCTCCAGGTGGGCTCTGCCCAGAGCGGAGCCGAGGGGCAGAACCTCCTCCCTCCCCTCTGCTCCCACTGCTCCGGGGGCAGCCCAGAACCCCAGTGTATTCTGGGCTGGGAGTGCTCGTTGGGGCTCATCGGGAGCTTCTCCTCCTCCAGCACCCCAAGTCCTTCTCCTCAGGGCTCTTCCCATCACATAGTTCCCATCCTGTATTGAATCCATGGATCCCCCCAACCCAGCTGTAGGCCAGGTCATTCCCCTCCCATCACCAAAACCCTGAGGTCAGGGTTCAGCTCAGGTGTTGTCAGGTGAAGTCTGGCACAAAACCACCAAGGAGACCATCCCTGAGCATCCAACCCACGCCTCAGCCAAGGCAGATCCGGGGTCGCTTTGGCCATGTCGCACCCTGCAGAGAGAACTTCAGCGAAGCCGAAGCCTCCGAACAGAACCAAAGTGGAGCAGGAATCGGACCTGGCTCCGCACACGTGATGTTGGGAGCCACCTCAGATCTGGTTTTCCTCCTCCTCCACCCCAGAGGAGCACGAGGCAACCCCAGGAGCACTGACCTGGGCATGGCGTGTCCGCTGAGCTGCAGCTTCCTGAAGGTCTCCTCGTACTGCGGGAGCTCCACGTAGGTGATGAGCCACTGCACCACCTCGTCCACCGTCCAGTTGTACACTGAGGAGAGGCAGGAAACCAGAGAGCGGCTGAATGACCCCACCAAGCACCTGAAACCACCAAACCGGCAGCAACGGCTCATCCCGAGGCCTTCAGCCCAGGAGAAACACCCGTGGGGCTCCAACACATCGCCAGCAACCACAGAGCGAGGTGAGACAGGGGCAGGGAACCCCATGGACCGTCAGAGAAGAAATGCATCTGGAGCACCCCCTGTACGAGGGTCCCAGGGAGGCCACGGAGATAATGGGAGGGCTGGAGCATCTCCTGTGCCAGGACAGGGTGGGAGAGTTGGGGGTGTCCAGCCTGGAGAAGAGAAGGCTGTGGGAGACCTTAAAGCAGCTTCCAGTAAGGAAAGGGGCTCCAGGAAAGCTGTGGAGGGGCTCTGGGTCAGGGAGTGCAGGGACAGGATGAGGGGAAGGATTTTGGGGTGCAAGAGGGGAGATTGAGGTGAGATGTTGGGGAGAAATGTTCTGCTGTGAGGGTGGGGAGGCCCTGTCCCAGGTTGCCCAAAGGAGTGGTGGCTGCCCCATCCCTGGAGGTGTTGAAGGCCAGGTTGGATGGGGCCTGGAGCCCCCTGACGCAGTGGGAGGTATCCCTGCCCCATTCCTGGAGGTGCTGAAGGGCAGGTTGGATGGGGCTTGGAGCCCCATGACCCAGTGGGAGGTGACCCTGCCCGTGGCAGGGACCAGGTGAGCTTGGAGGTCCCTTCCAGCCCAAACCATTCCATGATTCCACGAGCTCATCCCTCTGAGAAGCTCCAGGAAACCCTGAAGCTCCTCGTCCTTGTTGCTCGTGTGATCGTTTTTCCTGACTCTATTTCACATGGGGTATTTCACATCCTGTGCAGACGCGGTGCTGAGGGTTAGGGTTCGGTGCTGGCGTTGGTGGGGTTGGGTTAAGGATTGGACTTGGTCTTTTCCAACCGAAACAATTCCGGGCTGCTGTGGGCTCAGCGTGAACACGGTGGGAGTTTCCGTTGAGACTGAAGAGGCACCACCACAGCGCGAAACGCCTGGAGGGTCCCAGCAGCAGCCACTGCACAAGGGGGGTTGTTGGGTTCTCCCTGTGCTTCCAACTCGTGGAAGGCAACGAGAGGAGGGAGCAGCCGCCCGCGGCACCGGCGCCGCCTCCCTGGCCGCGTTCCACGGCGTCACCAGGAGGGCCTGAGGCTGAGATCCTTGGAGAGGCAACACCCAAAGTCACCTCCTGCTCTGCCACCTAAGTGCCGCTGCCGTCTCCAAACGCCCAGCAGGGCCCGTTAGTTCTCACCACATCCGTGGGGAAAGGACGGGAGGAGAGACAAGAGCTGAGCAAGGGAGAGCAGGACTTGGGGAGAAGATGTGTGACCTCGGTGGGTGTCTCCACGAAGAGTCACAGAGGGACAGCGGCAACGCAGAGCCTGGACCTGCCCTCACTTCAGGAACCACGGAAGTAGTTGGGTGGGAAGGGATCTCAGGGATCATCCAGTGCCAGGGACACCTCCCACTGGATCAGGGGGCTCCAAGCCACATCCAACGTGGCCTTCAACACCTCCAGGTGTTGATGGGGCAGCCACCACTGCTCTGGGAGACCCTATGGAAGCTCCATACGGTGAACGGCTGCTGGACCCTAAACCATGGGGACCTGGGGGGGTTTGGTCTGGAGAAGAGGAGGCTGAGGGGAGACCTCCTGGCTCTCTGCATCTCCTGGAGAAGAGGTTGTGGAGAGGTGGGTGCTGGGCTCTGCTCCCAAGGGACAAGGGGTGGGATGAGAGGAAACAGCCTCAAGTTGGACCAGAGGAGGTTTGGACTGGATCTGGGGAGAAATTCCCTCCTGGTAAGAGTGGGGAAGCCCTGGGAGAGGCTCCCAGGGCAGGGGGGAGTCCACATCCCTGGGGGGGGTTCCAAACCCATGTGGATGTGGCACCTGGGGACAGGGTTGGGTGGTCACGGAGGGGTTGGGCTGACACTGGACTGTTAGATCTGAGAGGTCTTTTCCAACCCCTACATTTCTGTGACTCTAACGGTCTTTAGACCCAACACCGTCTGCATCGAAGCCCCAAATCTGCCAATAAAAAGTTCCGAACCAGATAGAAGAAAGAAAATTCAGCTTTGAGGTCTCTCAAAACCAGAAATTCAAAAATTGTGGTTGGGGAGAAACCAATGGGGGGGTCACTCCTCATCCTGACCACCCAGAGGTGCCACAGTCAGCGCTGTCGAAGCCTGGAGCGCTGGGCATGAGAGAGCTTGGAAGCTCCTCCCAAGATCCCAAAGGCCCATGAAGTTTCCCAGCAAGGACTGATCTCCCACCACCTCCCTGGGTGAACATGCTGGGATGGATCCACCACCTCGTGCCTGATTTCTCCACCGAATGTGTTTACGCTTCCATTTTTAGGACTTTGCCTTCTTTTCACTTGATTTAAGGTTGAGGAGTTTTTTAAGATCCAGTAAATTTCCTCTGGGGAGACCTCTGAGGCAGATTTAAGGAGCTCTGGGATGCTCTGACCCCCAAAACCACACCTGGAACTGAGCATTGGGAGGAGAACCCGGAGCAGGATTTTTTTTTCTCTATTTCAATCCAAAATTAGCAGAGGCAGAGAAACAAAACCACAATTTCTGCTTTCAAACCCAGGTGGCAGCACCAAGGGTTGGGAAGCGCCAAGACCAACAAATTCCTGGAAGGCCCTCAAAGAAAAGGAAACTGGAAGAGCTCGTTTGGGTGGTTTTACCTTCAGACGTCTTCCAGGCCTTCCAGAGATCTTCTACGCTGATGAGTTTGTCTTCTCCATGGAAGGTGCTGTGCTTGACCGTCGGGTCGTGGTAATTCAGGTCCTCCCTCAAGAACTACGAGAGGAACAAAGAGCGGGCTTGATCTTTGGGTCCTCCTTCAGAGACATCTGAATGGGTTGGGTTGGAAAAGACCTCTAAAATCATCAAGTTCAACCATCATGGAACGGTTTGGGTTGGGAGGGACCTCCAAGCCCATCCAGTCCCACCCCCTGCCACGGGCAGGGGCACCTCCCACTGGACTGGGGGCTCCAAGTCCCATCCAACCTGCCCTTCAACACCTCCAGGGATGGGGCAGCCACCACTGCTTGGGGAAACCTGGGCCAGGGCCTCCCCACCCTCACAGGAAAACATTTCTCCCCAACTTCTCACCTCAATCTGTCCTCTTTCACCCCAAAACCCTTCCCCTCCTCCCGTCTCTGCACCCTCTGACTAAGAGCCCCTCCCCAGCTTTCCTGGAGTCCCTTTCCCTACTGGAAGCTGCTCTGAGGTCTCCCCACAGCCTTCTCCTCTCCAGGATGGACACCCCCAACTCTCCCACCCTGTCCTCACACAGGAGTTGCTCCAGCCCTCCCATCATCTCCATGGCCTCCTCTGGCCTCGCTCTTGCACTGGGACCAGGGACTGGGCTAGACTGGGAACAGGGACTGCACTGGGCTGGGCTGTACTAGGAGCAGGGACTGGTCTGGACTGGGAGCAGGGACTGGTCCATACTGGTCTGGACTGGTCCATACAGCCGCATGGTTACGGAATCACTGAGGCTGGAGGAGCCCTCCAAGCCCATCCAGTCCACGACCCCCTGGCCCTGTCCCAGCCAAAAGCCCTGGAATTGTGGGGTCACTGGGTCATCGCGGGGTCCCTGAGGCAGGAGAAGACCTGTGGTTTCACCAAGCCCAACTCCAGTCCCGGTGCTGCCCAGGCCACCTGTGAACTGGCCCAGAAGCTCCAGACCCAGGGATGGAGAACCCAGCCCAGCCCCTGCCGGGGCTTTGCTGCTCCTTCCATCAAAGGACTTTTCCCAACTAAACCTCTCCTGAGGCCAAGTTTAGATCCACCCCCACTCCACCCCCGGATCTCCTGGAAGTGGTTGTGTGGGTGCCAAGGGGACCCCAGGTCTCCCGGTCACCGCATCCCTTGGGCAGAGCTTTCTCCCAGAACGTTGAAACGCCCGTTGGGGCATCGATCCCGGGCCACCCATGGACACCCAAGGTGAAGGAAACAGCTTGAAGACCTCTTCAATGCTACTGTTCCTGGATCCAGGCAGCAGGATCAGAGGTTCTGAGGAGCCACGGATGGACAAGACCCCTCTTCTGTCCCGATTCCTGGATCCAGGAAGTGGGATCAGAGGTTCTGAGGAGCCATGGATGGACCCACCAACACCATCAACCTCGTTTCCTCAGGAAACCGGGCCAACGGCATCCAAGCAGTTACCTCGGAGCAGCCCCAACTCCTGGAGCTGCCGCTGGCGCGAGGGTGCGGAGCAGAAATAGGTCCTTAATTAGTAGGCCTCCCCAGAAGGGACCTCCCTTCATTTCAATCGAGGTCACTGATGGCAGCTTAGACCTCATGGAAAATTCATTTCTTGCTGATTTTGGGACAGCACGAAGACCTTGGGCAAAATCCTGGAGTCATGGAATGGGTTAGAATGGAACCAGAGGATCCCTGAGGTCTCTTCCAGCTCATTGCCCCCTGTCCTTCCCATTTCCTTCTCCACGGGCAGACATTGCTTTGGCCTTTTTGCCTAGAACAGTCTTGGCCACAGAACCATGGGATGGTTTGGGTTGGAAGGGACCTCAAAGCTCATCCAGTTCCAACCCCCTGCCATGGGCAGGGACACCCCCAGGGATGGGGCAGCCACCACTGCTCTGGCCAACCTGGGCCAGGGCCTCCCCACCCTCACAGGAGAACGTTTCTCCCCAACATCTCACCTCAATCTCCCCTCTTTCACCTCAAAACTCTTCCCCTCCTCCTGTCCCTGCACTCCCTGATCCAGAGCCCCTCCCAGCTTTCCCGGAGCCCTTGGAGGTACCTCCGAACCCAAAACTTTCCATGATTCCATCTGCTGCCACAGCTTCAGGTGGGAGGACACAGGAGGACTCAGGGAATGCGGTCCCATGGGAACCTCCGGACACCGCGTTCGCTCAGCGGTGGCTGTGGGGCTCACTCAGACTCGGATCGGTTTCCCAACCCCATAATTGAAACATAAAGCAATGAATTCATAAAAACAATCCCATCAACCGATCTTCTTGACCTCTAGTGCCGGAATAAACCCAAGACACCCAACAAATTCCTTGTCTGTTGGACAAGATCGAGTGGGAACCCCCAAAGCAAAGGAGAAGCTGAAGACCACAGGGCTGAAAGGCACCACGTGGAGCAGAAGCTTGGCTGAAGGTGGCCCAATGCTTCCTCTTCCATTCCAAGAGATGGGCAGCCACCAGCCAAAGCCCCTGAAGCCGAGGCTCCCACCACAAACATGGCAGCGCAGGAGGAGCCCTCGAGGGGAGCAGAGAGGGACAAGGAGGACCAGGCAGGGAGCACCGACCTCGTCGCTCTCCTCGACGTCAACGTTGCCGTTGGCGTCGTCGTCCATCTGCTTGTGGATGTTGCGCACGGCCTCGAAGCTGAGCTGCTCCTCCTCATCGTGGCACAGGGGTTGGTCGATGCGGCAGAACTCTGCTGGGGAGAGGACACTGGCGTCAGGCAGCGGTGCCCAACAACCCCGGGACCACGGTGGGCTTGGGAAAGACCTCGGGGTCCAGCGAGTCCAACCCTTCACCCAGCACTGCTGACCCCACCACTGAGCCCACCACTGAGCCCACCCTGAGCCCTACGGCCACAGGGTGTGAACCCCTCCCCAAGGAATGGGGACTCCACCACCGCCCTGGGCTGGACAACCCTTTCCATGAAGGAATTTCTCCCCACCTGCAACCAAACCTCCCCTGGGGCAACTTGAGGGCATTTCCTCCCATCCCATCAGAGCATCCCCTTGGGAGGTTCAGGAGGAGCAGAGGATCCACCGGAACACCACGCTGTTCCAGTGAGATGAGGACAGACTGGGAAGTTGGGTTTGGAGGAACCTCATGGAAATCAACCAAGGAACATGAAGGGTCCTGCACCTTGGGAGGAGCAACCCCATGGACTGAGTCATGGAGTCATGGAATTGTGGAATCATCAAGGTTGGAAAAGACCTTTCAGATCATTCAGTCCAACTGTAAACCCAGCACTGCCAACCCCACCATCAAACCTGTCCCTGAGTGCCACATCGACTTGGGTTTGAAACTCCTCCAGGGATGGGAACTCCCCACTGGACAACCCTTCCCAGGAAGGAATTTCTCCTAAGATCCAACCTAAACCTCCCCCCGGCAACTTGAGGCTGTTTCCTCCCATCCCTTGTCCCTTGGGAGTAGAGCCCAACCCCACCTGGCTCTGACCTCCTCTTCAGGAGCTCTGGAGATCAAAGTCACCACCGCTTTTCTCCATCATCTCCTGGTGCTCCAGGGGAAGGTCCCACAGCCAGGGTTTCTCCTGCCCCTGCCGTGTCCACCAAGGCCCCCCCAGCAGGAGGAGGGGCTGACACCACATTGCACCTTCTGCTTCATGAGCTTCACCCCCACCTGGAGGCGGTTGGTGGTGGCACAGCGTCCACCTGAGACACCTGGAGAGCTCTGCACGTCCATACGAGGCGTCCATTAAAGGTCACCTTTCTTCCTGACACCAAAATGGACTTTTCTGTCCTGTTTTCACTTGGTTTTCGAAGTTTCAAGACCAACACTGGATGTTTCGCAGCACCTGAGTCGATGCAAGAACCAAAGGGGTTGATCCCCCCCCCGCTCCAGTGCTGACACGCGACCGACCACGACGACCGGGGCGGGAGCACAGACCCAGGCAAGGAAACCCTCCTCAGAGTCCAGCTCTTCGCAAGACACGCACCAAGGACCAAAGCTTTGTCCCAGGGAGGCCACACCAGGCCCAGGGCGAGGAGATAACAATCGGAATTACCCAGCGGTGACAGCTCCGAGGTGGCTGCCAAAGGAGCTTAGAGAACCATGGGATGGGTTGGGTGGGAAGGGACCTCCAAGTCCATTCAGTCCCAGCCCCTGCCATGGGCAGGGACACCTCCCACTGGATCAGGGGGCTCCAAGACCCATCCAACCTGCCCTTCAGTACCTCCAGGGATGGGGCAGCCACCACTGCTCTGGGCAACCTGGGCCAGGGTCTCTCCACCCTCACAGCAGAATATTTCGCCTCAAGATCTCTATCTCCCCTCTTGCAGCCCAAACCATTTCCTGGTCCCATCTCTGCACTCCCTGAGCTTCAAGAACTCGTGGGGTTTTGTATCTCAGAAGCTCAGGATGAGGCAGAGCCCTGAGAGCACCAGGAGGAGCCATAAAGCCATGGTTGGAAGAATCACCCAAGTCCACCAAGAGAAGACAGTGAGCAGCAATCAAGGCAGTAAACAGCCAGGAATTTGCTGTTTGCCTTAAAGTCAGAAAACCATGAATAAGGGCACCAATGGTCCCATCAGCAGAAGACCCTGAAGTAATAACAGAACGCAGGGGAGGTCTCAGCAGGCACTTCCCAGCCTGTGACCTCCTGGGTAAGCCCAGATGGAGCTCTAAAAATACCCAGAGGTGGCACCAGGTGGGTGTGACTTCTGGACTCCTGGAGGTTGAGACCATCATCATTACTCAACCCTCCCACCCCACCTCTCTGAGTCACCAGCTCTCTTTTGTCTCTTATCCCCTTTGGTGCTCCAGTCAGGTCCTTTATCTCCTCACCATCATCTCTGCTCTTTATCTCCTTGACATCATCTCTGCTCTTTATCTCCCCACCACCATCTCCAACAGCCACAGCCCCTCCTTCCCTTCAGAACAACAGTACCCCCCCACCCTCCCCCCCACCCCCACGCATCCCCACAGATGGTGGTGAAGTCCTGCTCTATCAACACTTGCCATCTCTACATCTTTTCTCCTGCCACCGTCCTCTCACACCCACCCATCTTTGCCCCTCTGGGCCAACAAAAGGAATTTTGGAATCTCCCAACTGCCCAGAGGCCCTGTGGCCACCCCACTGCTGCCCCTTCTCTCCAGGTGCCACCATCCAGGAGGCCACAAGCAGCCACCCTGGCCTAAGGGCAAGAGCAGCCAGGCAGAGGCGGAGATAACTCCACCAGAGGGCCCACCTTGGGCTGGTTTTCTCCACACAGGAGAACCCAAGTCCCATGAAATGTCTGAGGAGAAACGATGCTCCCCAGGCCTTTCCCTTCTCCTGCTGCAACCACTGCATCAACCCCAACCAACTCTGAAAAGACAAGAGGCAACGACCAAAGCAAAACCCAGAAACCCAACCTGAACATCAAAAAAGACACTTTGAGTTGTCTTTATCATCTTTGGGGTGGTCGAGCACCACCACAAGTTGCCCAGAGAGGGTGTGGAGACTTGGAGACTTTCCATGGAGACTTTCAACACTCAACTGGGAGAGAGATTGAGGTGAGATGTTGGGGAGAAATGTTCTGCTGTGAGGGTGGGGAGGCCCTGGCCCAGGTTGGCCCGAGCAGTGGCGGCTGCCCCATCCCTGGAGGTGCTGAAGGGCAGGTTGGGTGGGGCTTGGAGTCCCCTGATCCAGTGGGAGGTGTCCCTGCCCTTGGATCTGGATGGGCTTTGGGGCCCCTTCCAACCCAACCCATTCCATGGTTCCACCACATAACCCTGGACAATCGGTCCGGGGTGACCCTGCCGGGACAGGGCTGGAGAGGGCAATGTCCAGAGGTCCCTGCCCGCCCCAAGGGCTCTGTGACCCCAAAGTATTTCACTCCAGATCTGCCCTTTCCCATGGGAGATTCTCTCAGATGAGAGCTCTGTCTCATGTCAGGGTCTCCACTCCCCTCCTCTGGTCCCACCATCGTTAACGATGCTGAAGCTGCGCTGAAGCCATCGGAGCTTCCCAAGGAGCAGTGGTGGGAGAGGCTGGGGGAGCACTTGGATTAGAGGAGCTGTCATCTACAGAACTCACTTCTGTAAACACTGGAACAGGAGCCAAACCAGAAAAAACCTCTTATATTTGGAGAAAAAGAACTGTTGACATATTTTTACTGACACGAACATGGCCTTGGCTGAACCTCCCCCTCGGGGCTCGTCCTCAACGACCTCGGTCCTGGCCAAAGACAACCTCATGGAGTTTAACAAAAGCATTGGAGGGTTTTGGAATGAAGGTGTTTGGAGAATTCAGAGTCCCCACCTGAGGAGGGAGGAGAGGGAAAGCAAATCAGGGCCTCCTGCAAGGAGACAGCACTGAGCGAGGCAGAACACGGGGGAGGAACCTCCAGGTCTCCAGTTCTCCTCACCAAACACTGAACCATGGGATGGGCTGGGTGGGAAGGGACCTCAAAGCCCATCTAGTTCTCATGAGGAGGGACATTTCTCCCCAAGATCTCACCTCAATCTCCCTTCCTTCACAAAACCCTTCCACTCCTCCTGTCTCTTCACTCCCTGACCCAGAGCACCTCCACAGCTTTCCTGGAGCCCCTTTCCCTACTGGAAGCTGCTCCAAGCTCTCCCCACAGCCTTCTCCTCTCCAGGATGGACACCCCCAAGTCTCCCAGCCTCTCCTCACACAGGAGGTGCTCCAGCCCTCCCATCATCTCCGTGGCCTCCTCTGGCCTCGCTCCAACAGCTCCAGCTCCTTCCTGTGCTCAGGACTCCAGAGCTGGACACAGGGCTCCAGGTGGGGTCTCCCCAGAGCCAAGGGGCAGAACCCCCTCCCTCCCCTCTGCTCCCACTGCTCCAGGGGCAGCCCAGGACCCCGGTGGATTATGGGCCGGGAGCACTCGTTGGGGCTCATGGGGAGGTTCTCGCACACCAGGACCCACCATCCCCTGACAATGAACTGGAGCAGTGGAGAGGCCACAAAATCATCCTCACAGGATGCAGGGGGGATGAAAGTGAAGTCCAGGGAAGCTGCAGGACAGACCCTGTGGATCCTTCGCTCGAGCCAAGGCCGAGGGTGGGCAGAGCCGGCACCGATAAAACACTTCCAGAAGCAGCCAAGGCGGAGGGTGGGAGGTGGGGAAAGGGAAGGTCCCGCAGGCTCCGCTCCATGATGGGGAGCGAGCCAGGAGAGCCAGGAGAGCCCACCCAGCCCACGCAGCTGAAAGCCTTGGGCTGTGAGGACTCATCAGAAGGAGTCCTTTAATGAAACACCCCTGGGATGCAAAAGAGCCCCGGTGCTAATTAAACTGTCTGGAAAACATGGAAATACAGTGGAGATCGGAGCTCTTGACCTCAGATGGGGTTTTAAAGACAGTAACAACGCCCTTGGGTGCCTCTGCTGGAAGGTCCAACTGAAAAGGTTTACAAAGCACCCACCCCAGAGCTCAGAGAGAACCTGGAGCAGAATTCCTGGGGCCAAACCTATTCCCCAATCTGGGGAGCAGCCACGGGGTCCTGGGAACTCCCCCAGTTCCTTAGGAACAACACAACACCACCATGAACGGTGTAAGAGGTGAAGGAGGAAACCCTCAGAGATTCATCCAGATTCCAGGCATTACAGACACTCCTGGAATCATGGAATGGTTTGGGTTGGAAGGGACCTCAAAGCCCACCCAGTTCCACCCCCTGCCATGGGCAAGGACACCTCCCACTGGATCAGGGGGCTCCAAGCCCCATCCAACCTGGTCTTGGATGTTTCCAGGTTTGAAGCATCTCCAACCTCTCTGGGATCCAGGGATTCATCACCCTCAAAGAAAAGAATTTCTTAGAATCATGGAATGGTCTGGGTTGGAAAAGACCTCTAGGATCATCGGGTTCAACCCAAGATTTCACCTCAGCTCAAAATCCTTCCCCTCCCAGGTCAAAATCCTTCCCCTCTTCCTGTCCCTGCACTCTCTGATCCAGAGCTCCTCCCCAGCTTTCCTGGAGCCCCTTTCCCTACTGGAACCTGCTCTGAGGTCTCCCCACAGCCTTCTCCTCTCCAGGATGGACACCCCTAACTCTCCCAGAGTATCCTCAGAAGGAAAAGACGGGAGATTGAGATGAGATCCTGAGGAGAAATGTTTTCCTGTGAGGGTGGGGAGACCCTGGGCCAGGGTGCCCAGAGCTGCCCCATCCCTGGAGGTGTTGAAGGGCAGGTTGGATGGGTCTTGGAGACCCCTGACCCAGTGGGAGGTGTCCCTGCCCATGGCAGTGGGTGGGACTGGGTGGGCTTGGAGGTCCCTTCCAACCCATCCCATCCCATGGATCTATCACAATATTTCTGTTGAGTTCTCTAAATAAGACGGGAAATGTTCTTTTAGCAGCGCCCTGGACAGCAAATCTGGGAAACTCCTCCTCGAGTTTTCTGCAAGAGGAGCAGCAAAGGCCAAACAATCCCATGGGCAGGAAGAGTTCTAATGAGCGCAAATAACGAGAGATTGGGTTCCTTCACAGCAATAAACTGAGGAATCCAATGGCTTAGCATTCCTTCTATTTTGGGTGAGCAAAACTGAGTCATTAAACCCGAACCAAGCAGCAAAGGCCACCCAGACGTGACCTAAGGATGACATTCATCCACACAACCCCCCGTGCACAGCTGACATTCTACAGCAGCACCTTCACTGGAGGCTGCAGGTGCTTCCACTCATGAACTTAAACCTGCTGATGTGGTTGGATCCCTGGGGCAGAGAGTCTGGAAAGGTCCCTGGAGGAGAAGGCCCTTGGGGGAGCCACTCCAGAGGGGCTGGACATGAGGCAGCAGTGGCCCAGGGGGCCAAGAAGGCCCCCAGCAGCCTGGCTTGGCTCAGCCCTGGGGTGGCAGCAGGAGCAGGGCAGGGATCGTCCCCCTACACTCAGCACCTGGAATCCTGGGCTCAGGGTTGGGCCCCTCACTCCAAGAAAGCCCTGGAGGGTGTGGAGCAGGGTCTGGAGAAGGAGTGGAGCTGGGGAAGGCTCTGGAGAAGAGGGGCTGTGGGAGCGTCTGAGGGCCCTGGGGGGGGGTTGTTCTGGAGAAGAGGAGGCTGAGGGGAGACCTCCTGGCTCTCTGCAGGTCCTGGAGAGGAGGTTGTGGGGAGGTGGGTGCTGGGCTCTGCTCCCAAGGGACAAGGGGTGGGATGAGAGGGAACGGTCTCAATTTGGACCGGGGGAGGTTTGGATTGGATCTTGGGAGAAACTCCTTCCTGGGAAGAGTGGGGAAGCCCTGTCAGAGGCTCCCAGGGCAGGGTGGAGTCCCCATCCCTGGTGAGGCTCAAACCCCATGTGGATGTGGCACCTGGAGACTGGGTTCAGTTGGCACCGTGGGCTTGTGCTGATGGTTAGACCCAGTTCGGAAGGTGCACTCTGGAAACGCTCCCAAAAATGAAATCCCTACAATGTTTTCATGATTATAGTGATATATCAAAAAATCTTGGGATGGGTTGGGTGGAAAGGGACCACAAAGCCCACCCAGTCCCACCCACTGCCACAGCCAGGGGCACCTCCCACTGGATCAGGGGGCTCCACGCCCCATTCAACCTGGCCTTAAGCACCTCCAGGGATGGAGCAGCCACCCCTGCTCAGGGCAACCTGGGCCAGGGCGTCTCCACCCTCAGAGCAGAACATTTCTCCCCAACATCTCACCTCAATCTCCCCTCTTTCAGCTCAAAACTGTTCCCTTTCTCCTGTCCCTGCACTACCTGGCCAAGATTAAATGTGAAATACAGGTAATTCCTGGATCTTGGAAGGATTTATGGCTCCTCCACCTCTGCTGCCTCATGATATTCCTCCAAGCCCCATCTCTGGTCCCATCACGATGGGGAAGGTGTGTCCTCTCCTCTTTCTGGTGGCAGAACGAGGAGATCCAGGGACACTTCTAAGGTGAACATGATCACCTCTGTCATCCCCGCTGTTCAGGGTTGTTTATTTTTAGCTGCCAGGAGGTTTGTTAAGGCCGAAGTGTAAATATTTCCCGGGATGAAAACATTGCAGAGATTCCTGGGATTTCTGAGAAGCAATTTCACAGCTGAGCTTCGGAACCATTGCTCTCAGAGCTCAATCCCAGACCCCACCGCGTCGGCCACACACCCAGAGACCCGACTGAGCTTCTCCCTTCCCCAGCGCCCCCCCTTCTCCAGCTCCAGCCCTTTTCCATGACACATCCAACCACGGAACTCACAGCAGAACCTGGGACGATCAGCTGCCAGGATGGGTCCTTGCAATGCTGAGCACCAGGTGCTACTGGGACAACACCTCCCCCTTCCCACCTTGTGGAGGGAGAGGAACAATGGGGATGAAGGCCATGGCCAACTCCTGCTCCGGGAACCACATCCTGGAGCCCGGCATCTCCCCCCCCCCCCCCCCCCCCAATCCTGGGTGCCCAGAGCTGTCTGAAGAACGTCAAACATCCAGGGGTAAACAGTCCTTGGAGATAACCTGGAGATAAGTACTTGGAGATAAGCTGGGAGGCGCCAGCCCCGGGGTGCTCCACACCTTCCAAGCAAAGTCAGGATGGGAGTTGGGCTGAGAGCCAGGGGTTAACCCTTGAGGTGCACTGAGGTGCCCTCCATTCTAGCAACACCAGGATTTGGGGAATGACCCCCACCGTAAAAACACTTTAAAATACCTGTATCCATGATCTGGACGAAGGGATCGACAGGTCCCTTGGTCAGTGAACCATTGGGTGCAAGTGTGTATCTGCTGGAAGATGGGAAGGGTCTGCAGAGGGTCCTGGCCAGGATGGACCCATGGGCCAAGGGCAGGAAGGGTCTGCAGAGGGACCTGGAGAACCTGGATCCATGGGCCAAGGGAAGGAAGGGTCTGCAGAGGGGCCTGGAGAACCTGGATCCATGGGCCAAGGGCAGGAAGAGTCTGCAGAGGGATCGGGCCAGGCTGGATCCAGGGGCCAAGGCCAACGGGATGAGGTTCAACCAGGCTCAGAGCCAGGTCCTGCCCTTGGGTCCCACCAACCCCACCCACGCTCCAGGGCTGGGGCAGAGCGGCTGGAAAGGTCCCTGGAGGAGAAGGCCCTGGAGGAGCCACTTGAGAGGGGCTGGACACGAGGCGGCAGTGGCCCAGGGGGCCAAGAAGGCCCCCAGCAGCCTGGCTTGGCTCAGCCCTGGGGTGGCAGCAGGAGCAGGGCAGGGATCATCCCCCTGCACTCAGCACCTGGAATCCTGGGCTCAGGGTTGGGCCCCTCATTCCAAGAAAGCCCTGGAGGGTGTGGAGCAGGGTCTGGAGAAAGGAGCAGAGCTGGGGAAGGCTCTGGAGAAGAGGGGCTGTGGGAGGGGCTGAGGGCCCTGGAGGGGTTTGTTCTGGAGAAGAGGAGGCTGAGGGGAGACCTCCTGGCTCTCTGCAGCTCCTGGAGAGGAGGTTGTGGGGAGGTGGGTGCTGGGCTCTGTTCCCAAGGGCCAAGGGGTGGGATGAGAGGAAATGGCCTCAGGTTGGACCGGGCGAGGTTTGGATTGGATCTTGGGAGAAACTCCTTCCTGGGAAGAGTGGGGAAGCCCTGTCAGAGGCTCCCAGGGCAGGGGGGAGTCCCCATCCCTGGAGGCTTGAAAACCCGTGGCACCTGGGGACAGGGTTTGGTGGTGGAGCTGTGGGTTAAGTGTTGGACTGGAAGATCTTGAAGGTCTTTTCCAACCTCAAGGATTCCATGATCCTCCACACCCTGGGGTGCACGGGAGGAGCTGAGCAGGAGGACCAGGACCCCTGGAGCAGAGGGAACCAAGGGGTTGGCAAACCCTTCACCACCAGCTCCTCTTCTCCAGGACCAACCCTCCTGCTCTGTAAGGAGACGAGGGGACCCTCACGTGGCCAACACCACCTGGATCTTCTCAAAGCCCGACTCAGGGTGGGAAGAAATCGAAGGCCATGTGAAACCCCAAAACAGACGCTGAGTCAGACTTTGCCCATGGGCGCGGCATCGAACCGCGGTGGCTGCGCTCAGCGATGCCAAACCAGTAATTACTGGTGATAGAAGAAATGGCAAATGTCAGGAAACCTGATGACGGGTGGGTGAGTCACTGCTGCGTGGAGAATGGGAGACGTCAGGGAAAGAGAAGAAGAAATCCGAGATCCCCCAGCATTTCTGCTGTTCCATCTCATCACCCACCACCCCTGCGAGCCGTCAGCGCAGCGATGCTCACCCAGAGTCAGGGATCTCCAGCTCTTGGCACCACAAGAAATAACTGGGAGCAAGAGGAGGTCAAGATACTCAACTCCATGGGATGGGTTGGGTTGGAAGAGGCCTCAAAGATCATGGAATCATAAAATCATGGAACGGACCAGGTTGGAAGGGGCCTCAAACCCCACCCAGTCCCAACCCCTGCCATGGGCAGGGACACCTCCCACTGGATCAGGGGCTCCAAGCCCCATCCAACCTAACCTTCAACACCTCCAGGGATGGGGCAGCCACCACTTTCCTGGACAACCTCAGCCAGGGCCTCCCCCATCCTCATCATGAAGAATTTCTTCCTGAGATCTCATCTCAATCTCCCCTCTTTCACCCCAAAACCCTTCCCCTCCTCCTGTCCCTGCACTCCCTGATCCAGAGCCCCTCCCCAGCTTTCCTGGAGACCCTTTCCCTACTGGAAGCTGCTCCAAGGTCTCCCCACAGCCTTCTCCTCTCCAGGCTGGACAACCTCAGCTGTCCCAAAGTGAATGTTTTCCCAGTCACTCAAACCCCTGCTTCCATTTCCTTTCCTTCAAACAAAGCATTTCAGGACCGATCATGGAATTGTTCGGTTGGAAAAAGACTTCTGAGATCATCGAGTCCAACCATCCCCATCCACCACTGAACCACCTGAGCACCTCATCTGCCCAGCCTTGGAACCCCTCCAGGGACGGGGACTCCACCACCTCCCCAGTTAGTTTCAGGTCCCCCCCATGGTGACAGAACCCGTCTGATCACATCAGCTGGCGTTGATGTACAAAGAGGCACCAACAAATTGGGTCGAAGATGCTTTTTACCCCAGGATTTTTAGCTGGAATCATGGTGTTTGGGCTTTCTTTGGTGGCTAGGGGTTGGTTTTGAAAATGTGATCCTTGATGCTCGTGATAAGAGAGCTGCAAAGAGTTATCTGCAAACTTTGGAGGCTTCTTATTCCTTCTGTTTGGGTTCTCAGGAGAAAATGTTCCCTTCCTTGCAGATATCAACCACTTTGAGCAGGAAAAGCACTTCCAGGGAGCAGCAGCTGATGGAGCAACAGCAGCTCTGGGGTAATTCCAGTATTTTGATATGAAGGCGTTTGTAGCTCCCTCGTGTCTTCAGAGCACCTTCCAGTGCTGAACGGGGCTCCAGGGGACACTGTGCCACGAGAGGTTTAGGTTGGGTATTGGGAATAATTCCTTCATAGAAATAGCAGCGAAGCCCTGGCAGAAGCTGTGGTGGAGTCCCCACCCCTGGAGGGGTTTGGAAACCCTGTGGCTGTGGCACTTGGGGACAGGGTTTGGTCAGCACAGTGGGGTTGGGCTGATGTGGGACTGGATGAGCTTGGAGGGCTTTTCCAACCTCAACAATTCCAAGATTCTATCATTTTTCACATTAATATTTTTAATTCCCTTCCTCCTCAACCAAAGCTGCTGCTTCAAAGCAACTCGGGGTCACGGCGGCTCCGAGGTCACTTCCCCACCAACCCCAACCACGCTGGCCCAGAGGGAGCGACGCCAGGAGGAGGAGGCTGGGGGCCGCTGGAGAACATCGCGGGGCCACCGGCAGGGACGCGGCGCCTCGGGATGAGGCTGAGCTGGGCTGAGCCCCACACGCTCCTCCTCTCAGAAACCAGTCAGGAGGAACGAGAGGAGGAACGAGAGGACACAGCGACGGCGACAGCAACGGTGAGGAGCCCCAACGGTGACGTGCGAGCAGCTCTGACGTGAAACCAGCCCTGGTGGTGATGTGCAAGCAGATCTGATAGTGATGTTAGAGCAGCCTGACCTTGATGTTAGAGCAGCCCTGATAGTGATGCGCGAGCAGTCCTGACATCAACACAACAACCCCAGCAGTGTTACAGGCTTGGGGAAGAGTGGCTGGAGAGGACCTGGAGGAGAAGGACCTGGGGGTGTTGGTTGACAGCAGCTGAACATGAGCCAGCAGTGGCCCAGGTGGCCAAGAAGGCCAATGGCATCTTGGCCTGTATCAAAAACAGTGTGGCCAGCAGGACCAGGGAGGTGATTGTGCCCCTGCACTGGGCACTGGTGAGGCCACACCTCAAGTACTGGGGTCAGTTCTGGGCCCCTCAGTACAAGAAGGACATTGCGGGGCTGGGGAGTGGGTGGAGTCACCATCCCTGGAGGTGTTTAAAAAATGGGGAGATGAGTTTTTGATGGACATGGTTTAGTGGAGGATGGGTGCAGTTGGATTCGATCATCTCAAAGGTCTTTCCCAACCGGAAGATTCTATGATTCTACGACATAAAACAGCTCTGATGGTGACATGTGAGGAGCCCCAACGTGATGTGACAGCAGCCCCAATGGCCACACAAGAACAGTCCTGATGGTGACCACAAGAAGCTTCTCTGGAGAACCTGTGCCAGGGCCTCCCCACCCTCTCCCCAATATTTCACCTCAATCTCCCCTCTTGCACCCCAAAACCCTTCCCCTCATCCCATTCCTGCACTCCCTGACCAAGAGCCCCTCCCCAGCTTTCCTGGAGCCCTTTTCCCTACTGGAAACTGGTCTGAGGTCTCCCCACAGCCTTCTCCTCTCCAGGCTGGACAAATCCAACTCTCCCAGCCTGTCCTTGCACAGGAGGTGCTCCAGCCCTGGCTGGAAGCTGGGCTGGTGCCACCTTACAAATAAAGGCTGTTCCTAAAAAGAAATAAAAAGGTCATACCAGTTCAAGCAAAAAAAATAAACCAAGCCTGGAAATGACTCATGGTGGAACAGGGTATAAATCGGATATTTTACACCCTGTTCTGCTGTGCTGGAAATTGGAAACACTGCTCCTGGAGCACAGAGCAGGGAGGCCGCACCTGCAGAGCACTTGGACAAATAAAACATGTAATACAGTGATTTTTTTATTCCCTGTAGGTGATAACAAGAAGAGGAACCTCCTGGAAAAGAACAACAGGCATCGAAACTACAAGGGGTCTGACACCTGCAGAATCATGGACTGGTTGGGTTGGAAGGGACCTCTAAGGCCATCCAGTCCCACCCCCTGCCATGGGCAGGGACACCTCCCACTGGGTCAGGGGGTTCCAAGCCACATCCAACCTGACCTTCAACACCTCCAGGGATGGGGCAGCCACCACTGCTCTGGGAAACCTGGGCCAGGTCCTCCCCACCCTCACAGCAGAACATTTCTCCCCAACATCTCACCTCAATCTCTCCTCTTTCATCCCAAAACCCTTCCCCCCTCATCCTGTCCCTGCACTCCCTGACAAACAATTGGAAACAACTTCTAAACTCACCCAGTCCAACCATCAACACAACCCCACTGTGGCCACTGAACCTGAAGAACCACATCCACACGGTTTTTGAACCCCTTTAGGGATGGGGACTCCCTCCCTGCCCTGGGAGCCTCTGCCAGGGCTTCCCCACTATTTCCAGGAAGGAATTTCTCCCAAGAGCCAATCCAAACCTCTCCTGGGGCAACTTGAGGCCATTTCCTCCCATCCCATCCCTTGTTCCTTGAGAGCAGAGCTCAGCCACCTCAGAATGTCACGAGGCTCATCCCACCACGTTCCTGCCCCTCTTTCATCCCGTGCCATCGATCATTTAATCACCGGCTCCTGAACCCTCAGGAGGTTTTCACAACATTGGCGGTGCCTTCGGTCTCCCTCTGTCATTTCTCGGTGCCAAGGACGGGAAGCGTCACCCAAAGCCACCCCGGGCATGAAGCCAGGGGATCGGAGTTTGACCCCGGCCGTCGCTATTCCAGCTGGACAAACAATTCCATAAGAAACTCACCACAGAGATCCACAGAGATGGGTAACGACACAAAACTGGGGGAGCTGCTGACACTCTTGGGGGCAAAGAGAGGCCCTGCAGGGGGACCTGGACAGGCTGGGGAGCTCAACAATCACCAACCGCACCGAGTTTAACATGGCCAAGGGCTGGGCTGTCCCCCTGGGGCACGGCAACACCTGAGGAGCACGAGGCTAGAGCGCAGAGAGGGACCTGGGGGTGCTGCTCGTCAACCACGAGCCAACGGTGTCCCCTGGCAGCCAAGAGGACAACAGTGTCCTGGGCGGACACAGCAGGACTCAAAGAGTAAACGGATCGCACATGTGGAACTGGAAGGAGGAGCAGGTGGGGTGGAAAGTCCCCTCCACTCACACCTCGAGCAACCTCACCCCAGAACAGAAGCTCTCGAGGGCAGCAGAGCCCACATTGGTGCCGTGGCGTCACGGTAAGGCCACTCCGCTCACCAGCTCCTTCCAACCACGGAATCCTTGGGGCTGGAGCACAGCTGCGAGATCCTCAAGTCCAACCATAAACCCAGCACTGCCAACTCCACCACGGAACACTGCCCTAAGCACCATGGCCACAGGGCTTTGAGACCCCTACAGGGACGGAAACCCCACCACTGCCCCGAGCAGACCCTGCCAGGGCTGGACAACCCTTTCGATGAAGGAATTTGTCCAAATCATGGAATGGTTTGGGTTGGAAGGAACCTCAAAGCCCACCCACTCCAACCATGGGCAGGGTCACCTCCCACTGGGTCAGGGGGCTCCAAGACCCACCCAACCTGCCCTTCAACACCTCCAGGAATGGGGCAGCCACCACTGCTCAGCGCAACCTGGGCCAGGGCCTCCCCATCCTCACACGAGAACATTTCTCCCCAAGACCTCATCTCAATCTCCCCTCTTTCACTCCAAAACCCTCCCCCTTGTCCTGTTCCTGCACTCCCTGATCAGGAGCCCCTCCCCAGCTTTCCTGGAGCCCTTTTCCCTATTGGAAGCTGCTCTAAGGTCTCCCCAAAGCCTTCTCTTCTCCAGGATGGACAACCCCAGCTCTCCCACCCTGTCCTTGGACAGGAGGAGCTCCAGCCCTCAGATCACCCATCTGATTTAACATCCAGTCTAAACCTCCCCTGGCACTACCTGAGGCCGTTTCCTCTTCTGTCACTTGTAAGGTGGGAGAAGAACCCAACTCTCCACCTCACTGCGACCTCCTTGCAGGGAGCTGCTTTCCTACAACGGAGCCAGCGATGTTGGTTGAGCCGAAGTGCCGGATCCTCCAACTCTCCCAGCCTCAGACTTTCAGGAGAATCATAGAATTACAGAATGTCCTGAGTTGGAAGGGACCCACAAGGCCCATTGAGTCCAACCCCTGTCCCACAGGACAACTCCAACCTTCACCCCGTGGGGCTGAGGGCCTTGGCCAAACCCTTCTGGAATATTGTCTGGCCGTGACTGCTTCCCTGGGAGATGCTCCAGGGCTCCACCACCCTCTGGGGGAAGAACCTCCTCCTGGTGTCCAACCCAAGCCTCCCCTGGCATCGTCCTGCCCTTCCCTGGGGAGAGAAGGGCTCAGGGCCTGCTCCTGCTCCTCCTCGTGTGAGGAGGGAGATGGTGGAGCTCATGGTGTCCACGCAGCTGATGTTCTCTCAAAAGCCCTCGTTGCCAAAGGCTACAGAGAAGAGAAGAGCAGGGGCTGGGCTGAGCCCGTGGGGTGGGCGGGACAACTCCTGCTGACAGGGTCACAGGGAAGGGAAAAGCATCTCAGATATTTCACCTTGTTGGGCTGCGCAGCCCAAAATAGCCACGAGATGAAAAACAAACCAGTCGGACAACTCGGCTGCAGAGCAGAGCCCGAGCTCAGAGCCTGGGCAGGGAGGAGGAGACACCGAAACATCCCGAGTCCGGCTGGCGGCGCGTGGAGAGGGTGGCAGAGGATAAGGCCACCTGTAACTGCTGAAGTGACACCTCAAAGAATAATGAAATGGATTGGTTGGAAAAGACCAACTGCCCTAACCCAGCACTGAACGATCCCTGAGCACCTCATCTGCCTGGCTTTGGAACCCCCCCCAGGGACGGGGACTCCACCCTGCCCTGGGAGCCTCTGACAGGGCTTCCTCACTCTTCCCAGGAAGGAATTTCTCCCAAGATCCAATCCAAACTTCCCCTAGTCCAACTTGAGGCCGTTCCCTCTCATCCCAACCCTTGGCCCTTGGGAACAGAGCCCAGCACCCACCTCCCCACAACCTCCTCTCCAGGAGCTGCAGAGAGCCAGGAGGTCTCCCCTCAGCCTCCTCTTCTCCAGAACAAATCCCCCAGGGTCCTCAGCCCCTCCTACAGCCCCTCTTCTCCAGACCCTTCCCCAGCTCCGTTCCCTTCTCCAGACCCTTCTCCACACCCTCCAGGGCTTTCTTGGAGTGAGGGGCACAACCCTGAGCCCAGGATACCAGGTGCTGAGTGCAGGGGGACGATCCCTGCCCTGCTCCTGGTGCCACCCCAGGGCTGAGCCAAGCCAGGCTGCTGGGGGCCTTCTTGGTCCCCTGGGTCACTGCTGCCTCGTGTCCAGCCCCTCTCAAGTGGCTCCCCCAGGGCCTTCTCCTCCAGGGACCTTTCCAGCCGCTCTGCCCCAGCCCTGGAGCGTGGGTGGGATCGGTGGGACCCAAGGGCAGGACCTGGCTCTGAGCCTGGTTGAACCTCATCCCATTGGCCTTGGCCCATGGATCCAGCCTGGCCCGGTCCCTCTAAAACCTATGGGAAGGAGTGGGTGTTTCTGGAGAGCAACTCCTCTGCCCCATCAGAAGTAACCAGCATGAGAACATTTGCATCCTGGTAGAGAGAGCACAGGACCCCTGGACAACTGCAGTGAGACACAACTTATAAAGGACCAACTCCAGGAGATGAGCCTCACCCTGACAGAGTCACAGAATAACGAGCATGAGTTCTCCAGGGCCTCATCAGGGCCTCTAAGGACCTGAAGGGGCTGCAGGAAAGCTGGGGAGGGTCTTTTTTCAAGGACCTGGAGAGATGGGATGAGGGGGAATTGCTTTAAATGGGAAGCTGGAGATTTAGATTGGATGTCAGGAAGAAGTTCTTCAGGATGAGTGTGGGGAGGCCCTGGGCCAGGATGCCCAGAGCAGTGGTGGCTGCCCCATCCCTGGAGGTATTGAAGGGCAGGTTGGATGGGGCTTGGAGCCCCCTGACCCAGCGGGAGGTGTCCCTGCCCGTGGCAGGAGGTGGGGCTGGGTGTCACTCGATGGGCTTGGAGGTGCCTTCCAACCCAACCCATTCCATGATTTTGATTTTTGCCTTAAAACCACAAAGCTGAAGGAAAAACACGCAGGGGCATCGATATGAGCAGGTTCTGAGAGAACAACACTGTCAGAAGTCACTTCTCACATCAAAAAAACCAAATCTTTCCCTCACCTCCCTGCCTGGCTCAAGGAAAAAGCAGCTTTTCCCCCTTGTCTCTCCCACGCTGTCACTCCCTGGCGCTCGCGGCTGCCCCACAAAACGCTTTGTGCAGCGGCTTTAATCCGGAATTATTTCTCCCCTTCCCACAACAAAAGCTGAGCTCGAGGTTGGGGCCGGCACCGCAAGCTCCAAGGCCCCTGCACGCGGCTCAGGCATGGAACATTCCTAACGTTCTCGTGTTTATTACGTTCCTGCTTCCGGAATCACAGGCACTGAAGCGCGGAACTGGAGGAACGAATTAAAATTGACTTAAAAAATCCCTGAAAAGGGGAAAAGATGGAAGAAAACTACACAAATAGCCTTTTTATTTCAAACGTATGTTTCTCAGCCAACATCACCGTTTCCGATTGGATCGGCACCCGCTTCCACCCTTCCAAGGCTGGCTGTGACCAGCCAGCCACCTGTGATTCCAGAGCCTGGGAAGAGGGGCGTAGGGAACCCGCGTGGCTGGGATGATGCAGAGCATCTCGATGGACAAAGCACAGCTGGATCCTCCAGGCACCTCCTGCAGCAGAGGTCGGGGATAGAGATACCTGGCAGGGAAGGAGCAGCTCCAGGGAGCGCATGGTGGCTCCGGAGCCTGCACAGATGTCCGCAAGGCGCCACAAGCCAAGGCATTTTCCAAAGTGGAAAAATAGGATACTTAAAAATAGGTCCCTAATCCAAACAAACAAGAGCCCCGATAGGGTTTCATAAAGCAAGCACAGACAATTCACGTGCAAAGCCATCCCCGGCGCTCCGGACGTTTCCTCACAATGCTGCTCTGGCGAGTTTCGTGGGGATCGATGGGTGCTTTGGGCTGGATTTGCCAGGAAAAACTGATATTCCAGGGGACTCAGCCGCGCCATCGCTGCGGCCACCGAGCAGAGGGACGGCAAGGACAGCGGTGACAAGGGTGGTGGCTTTAGTCACTTAAAGGCATAATTAGCAGGTTAAAAGCATAATTAAGAGGTTAAAAGCGAAAGTAATCACTGAAAGGCATAATTCACTGGTTCCACTTCCACCCGGGAGCCCAACACACTCCCACGGGAGCCCCACAGGCAGGACAATGGGTTTCCACACCTGGGGTTGAGGCAGAAGCTTCTCCAGGCTCACAGGAAGCAGCACTAAGGAGCAAAGGCTTTATTAGAGCCCATCAGAGCCCATGGTCTGCACCTGCTGAGAAATCATGGGACAAGTTGGGCTCAAAGAGACCTCATAGCCCACCCAGCCCCAACCCCTGCCATGGGCAGGGACACCTCCCACGGGATCAGGGGGCTCCAAGCCACATCCAACCTGACCTTCAACACCTCCAGGGATGGGGCAGCCACCACTGCTCAGGGAAACCTGGCCCAGGGCCTCCCCATCCTCACCCTCACACAAGAACATTTCTCCCCAACATCTCACCTCAATCTCCCCTCTTTCACCCCAAAACCCTTCCCCTCCTCCTGTCTCTGCACTCCCTGACCCAGAGCCCCTCCACAGCTTTCTGGAGCCCCTTTCCCTACTGGAAGCTGCTTCCCACAGCCTTCTCCTCTCCAGATGGACACCCCCAACTCTCCCACCCTGTCCTCGCACAGGAGGTGCTCCAGCCTTCCCATCATCTCCGTGGCCTCCTCTGGCCTCACTCCAACAGCTCCAGCTCTTCCTGTGCTCAGGACTCCAGAGCTGGACACAGGGCTCCAGGTGGGGTCTCCCCAGAGCCAAGGGGCAGAAACCCCCTCCCTCCCCTCTGCTCCCGGGGCAGCCCAGGACCCCGGTGGATTCTGGGCTGGGAGCACTCGTTGGGGCTCACGGGGAGGTTCTCGCCCACCAGGACCCACCATCCCCTGACAATGAACTGGAGCGATGGAGGGGCCACAAAATCATCCTCACAGGACGCAGGGGGGGTGAAAGTGAAGTCCAGGGAAGCTGCAGGACAGACCCTGTGGATCCTTCGCTCGAGCCAAGGCCAAGGGTGGACAGAGCTGGCACTGATAAAACACTTCCAGGAGCAGCAAAGGCGGAGGGTGGGAGGTGGGGAAAGGGAAGGTCCCGCAGGCTCCGCTCCATGATGGGGAGAGAGCCAGGAGAGCCCACCCAGCCCACGAAGCCACCTCATTAACAGCACCTGATTGCAATTTAACGAAGGGCAAGCAATTAACCCAAGCACCGTCCCCCGCACTGGGAGCATCTCCAAGGGACAGGGAGCCCTCATTCCTGAGGAACCCCGGAGCCGCCCCAGCCTCCAGCTCACTCGCTCCGTCTGCTCCAGAGCTCAGTTCTCCCTATCCAGCTTTCTTTTTAGAGAAAACCTGATTAATTAGTGCAGCTAATTAACAAAGTAAACAGCTTTTTCAGAGCTAATGGACTGCGCGATCAGGCCTTTCAGAAAGAATATGCTAGGCTGGTGGCATTCCAACAGCTGAAAGCAGGGAGGATTCAATCCAGGGTGAGTGGAGAATGGATGGGGAGAGCCCCGAGGAGAAGAATTTGGGGTGCTGGGGGAGGAGAAGCTCAACAGGAACTGGGAACGAGAGCTCCCAGCCCAGAATCCACTGGGGTCCTGGGCTGCCCCCGGAGCAGTGGGAGGAGAGGGGAGGGAGGGGGTTCTGCCCCTCGGCTTCCTCTCTTGGCAGAGCCCACCTGGAGCCCTGTGTCCAGCTCTGGAGTCCTGAGCACAGGAAGGAGCTGGAGCTGTTGGAGTGAGACCAGAGGAGGCCACGGAGATGATGGGAGGGCTGGAGCACCTTATGAGTGAGGTCAGGGTGGGAGAGTTGGGGGTGTCCATCCTGGAGAGGAGAAGGTTCTTGGGAGACCTTGGAGCAGCTTCCAGTAGGGAAAAGGGTTCCAGGAAAGCTGGGGAGGGGCTTTTTCCAAGTGCCTGGAGAGATGGGATGAGGGGGAACGGCTTTAAATTGGAAGGGGGAGACTGAGATTGGACATCAGGAAGAAATTCTTCACAATGAGGGTGGGGAGGCCCCAGCCCAGGTCACCTCAGGTAGTGGTGGCTGCCCCACCCCTGGATGTGTTCAAGGCCAGGCTGGATGGGGTTTGGAGCCCCCTGATCCAGTGGGAGGAAGATCAGGACCATGCTCGCACCAATCCCAGGCTCAGGGAGCTGCGATGGGCTCGGTGACACCACTAGCGCCTTCACTAATTATCTCAGCCACTGGGTTTAATAAGCAGAAGGGGAATTTTTAGCAACAGAGGGAAAAACTCATGGAGATCTTCTGCCTTTCAGCCAACACCACCTCCTTCCAGTAAACAAATCCAGGTGGGATTGCACCAGGATGTCCTTCCGCTTCACCAAACCCCAGGCAGATCCTGGAATGATGCTCAGTGTGGGATAATGAAGTCTGGAGCGTGCCGAGGGCTGGACATGGATATCTGTGCCCTGCCCAGAGGAGGAGAGAGCGCTCCATGAGGAGAGCCCTGGATGCACCAGCACGCGCCAGGTGCCCACGGGCCCAGCAGAAACTGAGGAGGAAGAGAAAACCCAAATCCTTTCTTTCTCACTGCATTTTCGATGGGGCACGGGTCCACTTCCCACCACCACAGAGCCAGCCACACAAGCTATAAGAATCAAGGAAACATGGAATACTGAGATGGGAAAAGTCATCCAAGCTCATCCCGTTCAACATCAGCCCAAGCCCCTGTGCTGATCGAACTCTGTCCCCAGGTGCCAAATTCTGACAGGGTTTGGGAACCCCTCCAGGGATGGGGAACTCCCCCACTGCCCTGGGAACCTCTCTCAGGGCTTCTCACCACTCTTTCCAGGAAGGAATTTCTCCCAAGATCCAATCGTAGAATCTTCCAGTTGGAAAAGACCTTTGAGATGATCGAGCCCAACACATCCTCATCTGCTAAACCACGTCCCTTAAAAACTCCTCTCCCTGTTTTTTAAACCCCTCCAGGGATGGTAACTCCATTCTGCCCTGGGCTGCTGTTCCAGTGCCCAACCACCCTTTTAGTGAAGAAATTCTTCCCAATATCCAGTCTGAACCTCCCCTGCTGCAACTTATGGCCATTTCTCCTTGTCCTCTCACTTGAGAGAAGAGATCAACACTCGCTCTGCCACAGGTCTCCCCTCAGCCTCCTCTTCTCCAGACCAAACCCCCCCCAGGGCCCTCAGCCACTGCCACAGACCCTCTTCTCCAGACCCTTTCCCAGCTCCGCTCCCTTCTCCAGACCCTGCTCCACACCCTCCAGGGCTTTCTTGGAGTGAGGGGCACAACCCTGAGCCCAGGATTCCAGGTGCTGAGTGCAGGAGGACGATCCCTGCCCTGCTTCTGCTGCCACCCCAGGGCTGAGCCAAGCCAGGCTGCTGGGGGCGTTCTTGGCCCTCTGGGCCACTGCTGCCTCGTGTCCAGCCCCTGTCCACAATTCCATCATTCTGTGCACATGATCCCTTCATCCCCTTCACATCCCATCGCTGCATTAAGGAAACTGGATCTCTGCAGCTCTCCTGGTGAAGCGAAGTTTACGCCTCCAAGGAATTTCCAGAGGAGTTATTTTTGGAGGCCCTGCAGAAGCGCGGCCGCACAGGCACTTCAGCTGCTCTACGCTCTTGTCCCCGAGCAGGGCAGGACCTGGGCTCCTCCATACATCATTCCATAAATCACCTGCAACTTGGTTTTCATACAAAGGAGGCGTTTCATGGAATCATAGACTGGAAGGGAACTCAATGCCCACCCAGCCCCACCTCCTCCCACTGGACTGGGGGCTCCAAGCCCCATCCAAGCTGACCTTCAACACCTCCAGGGATGGGGCAGCCACCACTGCTTGGGGCAACCTGGCCCAGGGCCTCCCCACCCTCACAGCAGAACATTTCTCCCCAACATCTCACCTCAATCTCCCCTCTTTCACCCCAAAACCCTTCCCCTCCTCCTGTCTCTGCACTCCCTGACCCAGAGACCCTCCACAGCTTTCCTGGGGCCCCTTTCCCTACTGGAAGCTGCTCTGAAGTCTCCCCACAGCCTTCTCCTCTCCAGGATGGACACCCCAACTCTCCCACCCTGTCCTCGCACAGGAACTGCTCCAGTCCTCCCATCATCTCCGTGGCCTCCTCTGGCCTCGCTCCAACAGCTCCAGCTCCTTCCCGTGATCAGGACTCCAGAACTGGACACAGGGCTCCAGGTGGGCTCTGCCCAGAGCGGAGCCAAGGGGCAGAACCCCCTCCCTCTCCTCTGCTCCCACTGCTCCGGGGGCAGCCCAGGATCCCAGCAGATTCTGGGCCGGGAGCGCTCCTTGGGGCTCATGGAGAGCTTCTCCTCCCTCAGCACCCCAAATCCTTCTCCTCAGGGCTGATCTCAATCCTTCATCCCCATCCTGTATCAATACTGGAGGTTGCCCCAGCCCAGGTGTAGGACCTTGCCTTTGGCCTTGTTGAACCTCATGAGGTTTTCACAGCCCCAGTTCTCCAGCTTAAGGTCCCTATGGATGCCATCCTGTCCCACAGGGGTACCAATCCCACCACCCAGCTTGGTGTCAACCCCAAACTTGCTGAGGGCGCCCGTGATCCCATCGTCTTCATCACTGATAAAGATGTTAAACAACATCGGTCCCAGAATGGACCCCTGAGGGACCCCGCTCATCACTGATTTCCATTTGGACAGGGAGCCATTGAGCACCAAACACCCTCTGGGTACGACCATCCAACGAATTCCTTATCCATCAAATCATCCAACACCAAATCCATCACTGTCCAGTTTAGAGACAGGATGCTGTGGGGTCTGTGCCAAAGGCCTTGAAGAACTGTAGAATCATGGAATGACTTAGTTGGAAAAGAACTTGGAGATCATAAAGTCCAACTGTTCCTGCCCAGCACTGAACGATCTCTGAGCCCTCATCTGCCCGGCTTTGAAACCCCTCCAGGGATGGGGACTCCACCCTGCCCTGGGAGCCTCTGACAGGGCTTCCCCACTCTTCCCAGGAAGGAATTTCTCCCAAGATCCAATCCAAACTTCCCCTGGCACAACTTGAGGCCGTTCGCTCTCATCCCATCCCTTGTGCCTTGGGAGCAGAGCCCAGCACCCACCTCCCCACAATCTCCTCTCCAGGAGCTGCAGAGAGCCAGGAGGTCTCCCCTCAGCCTCCTCTTCTCCAGAACAAATCCCCCAGGGCCCTCAGCCCCTCCCACAGCCCGTCTTCTCCAGAGCCTTCCCCAGCTCCGCTCCCTTCTCCAGACCCTTCTCCACACCCTCCAGGGCTTTCTTGGAGTGAGGGGCACAACCCTGAGCCCAGGATTCCAGGTGCTGAGTGCAGGGGGACGATCCCTGCCCTGCTCCTGCTACCACCCCAGGGCTGAGCCAAGCCAGGCTGCTGGGGGCCTTCTTGGTCCCCTGGACCACTGCTTCCTCGTGTCCAGCCCCTCTCGAGGGGCTCCCCCAGGGCCTTCTCCTCCAGGGACCTTTGCAGCCGCTCTGCCCCAGCCCTGTAGCATGGGTGGTGTCGGTGGGACCCAAGGGCAGGACCTGGCTCTCAGCCTGGCTGAACCTCATCCCATTGGCCTTGGCCCATGGATCCAGATTCTCCAGGTCCCTCTGCAGACCCTTCCTGCCCTTGGCCCATGGATCCAGGTTCTCCAGGCCCCTCTGCAGACCCTTCCTGCCCTTGGCCCATGGATCCAGGTTCTCCAGGCCCCTCTCCAGACCCTTCCTGCCCTTGGCCCATGGATCCAGGTTCTCCAGGTCCCTCTGCAGTCCCTTCCTGCCCTTGGCTCATGGATCCACGTTCTCCAAGTCCCTCTGCAGACCCCTCCTGCCCTTGGCTCATGGATACAGGTTCTCCAGGTCCCTCTGCAGACCCTTCCTGCCCTTGGCCCATGGATCCAGGTTCCCCAGGTCCATCTGCAGACCATTTCTGCCCTCCAGCAGCTCAACCCTTCCACCCAGAAGTGTCATTCAAGAGGACATCAAGGGACACTGGCCCTGAGGTGGAGCCATGTGGACCCCGCTATGGACTGGTCACCAACCCGATGTCCATCTGTGCCCATGGATCTTGGTTCATGCCAGTTTTTGTCACCATGGTGGCTCCAGCTACACCTCGGTGCCACCAAATCCCGGCTCCTGCAGGACAATCACACCCAAGTTCAGAGAGGGCTGTGCTTCTCCATTCATTTTCCTGCTGAAGTGTTGCATTTTGAGTCAGAGGGGAGCAAAATGATGGGGGAAAGAGCATAACTGGGGTAGGGTCTTGGTCACCTCCGATCTGCAGGGCCAGGAGGTGGGAAAGAATCATGGAATCATGGAATTGTTTGGTTGGAAAAGACCTTTGAGATCATTGAGTCCAGCCACAGGTTGTCCACCACTGAACCCACCATGAGCACCAAGGCCCCAGGGTCCCAATAACGGCAGAAACTGCCTCAAATCACAGCAGCTTTTGCCCCAAACCCCACAGAACTGCCCCAAAGCAGAGCTAAGTCTGATGAGACACAACTTTTGCCCAATAAACACTAGGAATCGCCCAAAGTGGAGTAGGTTTTGCCCAAAACCACGCAGAATCACCCCAGAGCGAAGCTGGGGCTGCCTGGCAGCAGCTTTTGCCCAGTAACACCAGAAACTGCCCCAAATCAGAGCCGGGGCCGGCTGCGACAGGGCTTTGGCCCAGTATTGCCAGGAAACGCCCCAAAGTGGAGCCGAGCCCACCCGGCCACCTCTTTTGCCCTAAAATGTGCAGAATGGCCCCAAAGCGGAGCCAGGGCCGCCTGGCAGTGGCTTTTACCCAATAACGGCAGAAACTGTCTCAAATCAGAGTTAGGGTCGGCCGGGACACGGCTTTGGCTCCAAAACGCCAGAAACTGCCCCAAAACGAAGTAAGTTTTGCCCAAAACCACTCGAAACCGCCCCAAACTGGAGCCGAGGCTGCCTGACAACAGCTTTTACCCAATAAGGCCACAAACTGTCCCAAAACTTAGCAGGTTTCGTCTGAAAACGCCGGGAATCGCCTCAAACCGGAGCCGAGGCTTCCTGGCAGCATCCGTTGCCCCAAACCGCCACGAATCGCCCCAAAGCAGAGCAGGTTTTGCCCAAATCCAGTCGAAATCGTCCCAAAGGGGAGCCGAGGCCGCCTGGCAGTGAGTTTTGCCCAATAACGGTAGAAATTGCCCCAAAACGGAGCCGGGGCCGGCCGGGACACGGCTTTGGCCCAAAACCGCCACAAACTGCCCCAAAACAGAGGAAGTTTTGCTCAAATCCACTCGAAATCGTCCCAAAGCGGAGCCGAGCCCTCCCGGCTGCTCCTTTTGCCCAAAACCCCATGAAATCTCCCCAAATCGGAGCCGAGGCCTCCTAGC